>PYAF01001960.1:0-15681 GCA_007407185.1 Glycine tomentella
TAAGTGGATTATTAATATTTAAATTTTGTTTACCAAAACTAACCCTATTTTGTGTTGTGTGGTTGACGCCTGTGATGACCCCAATTTATTTGGGCGAGCAGAAAAGCAGTGATAAGGATATCGTACGAGAAGATAGAATGAGGCTTGTATGCTGGTTATATGCTTTTGGTGATCTGTGCTTGCCATGTACTACGGACTGATTATATATGGACTCTAGATATGTAATGAATGGACTGTGTGGTATGTTTGATGTCCTGGATTATATGATTTAAATAACGCGTGAAAACTTTTATAATCTCTAAATGCGTTCGTAATTTTCATTTGAACCTTCACTTCTAAAATCATTTTCAATTAATTTTCGGCATTCATAATTCTTAAAAAAAAAAACCGTAATTTGATAAAATAAACACGAACTAAAAACAAAAGGGGAAGCAGTCGTTTCATTTCCCACATTCCTTCTCTCTAAAAACCTCAAAACTTCTTCATTTTGCATGGCTATTTATAGCCATTGGTGACCTGCTCGTGTCCACTCGCCCAGGCGACCAATTTTGCTTGTTTTCACTCGCCTAGGCGAGTTAAAAACCCATTGCTGAAGAAACCCCTTAGCCTGGGTGAGTTTTGGGCGAAATTACTTCAAGAAAGTTCCTATTTTGGCCTTTTTGCCCTTTTGTGCTTGTCTTGGTTGCTTTGGATGTTCCAGATACAATTGACACCAATCAAAACACCGGAATTAAGTGGATGAATCTTCCAAAATGATAATAACATAACAACTAGGATTAGGGTAATTTTATAATCAAATTCACTGAAATCAAAAGATAAGTGTCAACATTATAATCTCAAAAGTAGCTAAAATATGGCACTTATCAAGACACAAACCTTGTTTTTCCAAAAGGTTTTGATCCATGTTTGTACCCCAAACCAGAAGTATCTCCAGTATATTTTTGCACACTTAGCATTTGATTTAAATTGCATTTACCTCTATAAAGCCTTTTCAAAAGATTAACCAAATAAGAATTTTCTGAAAGCAAAAGCATATATTTTTCACCTTGACTCATTTTGTAATCATCAAATTCTTTTTATAACATCTTGCATTTATAAACATTTAAAGATGATGAGGCACAAACACATCCATTAGCTTTGTAACTTGAAACAAGCTTTTCATTTGCTTCTTTCAAATTGCAAGTTCATATTACAATTCAACAATTTTGGAAACATGTCATTTGAGATTACCTTTTAGCCTATTATTGGTTTATGCAAGCTTTTGGGCCTCTTCATGAATCTCATGGAAAACATCAACAATATTATCATATTCAGAAGTTACCTCAGTTTCAGCACTTGAGAATTCTTCATCATTACTTAGTGTGGAAGTAAAGCAGCCAGACTATTTTCCAAATAAGCCTATGTAATCGATTACATAAGAATGGTAATCAATTAAAGCAGCTAGACTATTTTCCAAATAAGCCTTGGTAATCGATTATAGATTAGTGGTAATCGATTAAAGCAGACATGCTTAATTCGTAAAATACACTTGGTAATCGATTACAAAAGACTAGTAATCGATTAAAGTGTTCTTCATGACTTTTCCAGAAATAAACACAAACATGTAATCGATTACATAAGAATGGTAATCGATTAAAGCATTGCACAATATGATTTTTCCAAAACCATAAGCCATGATATTTTCTTTTCAAATGCAAAACATTTAATCCTATTTACTATATATGAATGGATGTAATATGAAATATGCAAATACAATGCAAGGATCACTAGGCAATGTACTTGAACCACTTAGACAAATTACAAATGCCTTTAATTTGATTGGGTATGTAAAAGCTAAAACTTCAAACCAAATACTTCAGCCTTGCTTCGATAAACTTGCAGCTCCAACTCCCAACTCCCCCTGTATCTAACAAGAAACTTTATATAGAAAATAATTTTAACAGACAGTAATCAATTATTACACAAGTGTAATTGATTATTTTAACATATGTAATCGATTATTTAACCAAGTAATCGATTAAAATGTTCTTGAAACAATCTGGAAATCTTTAACGAACAAAGTAATCGATTATTCCATGAAGTAATCGATTAAACCTGTCAGTCTCGTATATGCAATAGGCCTTGGTAATCGATTACAGATTGTGGTAATTGATTAAGGCATTCGTGTGCAATTTCCAGAATAAGCCTATGTAATCTATTACAGATTGTGGTAATCGATTAAGGCAGTCATGCATATTTAAAAATGAACTTGTGTAATCGATTATAGTGTAATGGTAATCGATTAAGACAGATAATAATGATTTACATTTTGTGCTATGTAATCGATTACGAGTGGCTAGTAATCGATTAAAGTGTTCTTCATGGCTTTTCCAGAATCAAACAGAAGCTGTTAATCGATTATATCCTTGTGTAATCGATTAAAGCAGACAAAGCCATGGAATATGCACAGATAAGCTCTTAATTTATTTTCTTAAAACATTTTATGCATGAATATATTTATGTTTTATGCAATGCAAGAATCACAAGATAAGCCTTCTTAAACCATTCTACAAATTACAAATGTCTTCAATTGAATAGCATGTAAAAAGCTAAAACCATCAAGTGACATGGGTTTTATCCTTGATCTTCTTCTTCAGCTCCTCTTATATCCAACAGATTGGACTTTGTTGCATGGACAAGTCTGTAGATTTATTAGGAAATAGGTAGACGACAGTGTGTTGAATCATATTATTGAAGAAACACATGCTCAGACTCTATATTCTAGGCTTGAAGAGTTATATGCTCAAAAAATTGGGAATAACAAGATGTTTTTGATAAAGCAGTTGTTGGATTTGAAATATGTTGATGGATCACCAATGACAAATCACTTAAACAACTTCCAAGGAATTATGAATCAATTATCTGCTATGGGTATCAAATTTGATGAAGAAGTTCAGGGGTTATTGCTTCTTGGCTCCTTACTAGAATCTTAGGAAGTTATCAGAACTTATATAGTCCAATTTTGTTCTTGATGGTGAATCTCTATGGATCTTGCTAAGAGTAGTGTTTTGAATGAATAAATGAGAAGAAAGTCACAAGGTACATCATCTGCACAATCTGATGGTTTGGTTTCTGAGTCTAGGGGGAGAAGTAAGAGTCGAGGTCCTAAAAATAGAGACCAAAGTAGAAGCAAGTCCAGAGGTAGGTATAAAAATGCTAAGTGTCATCATTGTGGTGTAAAAGGACACATAAAGAGATTATGTTGGAAGTTGAAAAAGAAGAATGGTTCAAGTAGTAAAGACAATGGTAAGAAGAAAGATGATAAGAGTGGTGAGGATAGAGTTAATGCAACTTTTGATGATTTCCTTGTTGATAATGCAACTTTATGATAATGTTACTAGCTGGGTAGTAGATAGTGGGGCCTTCATTCATGTCACATCTAGGATGGTTTTTTTACATCCTTCACTTCTGATGACTTTGGTGATGTAAAGATGGCTCATGAAGGTGTAGCAAAGTGTGTTGGCATTGGACAAGTTTGCTTGGAGACCTCTAATGGTTCCAAATTGATTCTCAAACAAGTCAAGTATGTTCCTAACATTCCATTAAACTTACTTTCTATTGGTTTGCTATGTGATGAAAATTATGATAGCTTGTTTCCTCGTGATGTGTGGAAACTCTTTAAGGGCTTCATGGTTGTTGCTAAATTTAAAAAGCACTCTACACTTTTCTTGACTTAAACAAAGGTTATCAAAGATGTTGCTAATGCAGCCAAGTTTATTGATGGAGCTGTCTTGTGGCATAAGAGATTGTGTCATATGAGTGAGAAAGGGATGTCTATGTTAACAAAGAAAAATGTGTTGTCTGGTTTAAAAAGTTCACATTTAGAGAAGTGTACTCATTGCTTTGCAGAGAAACAAAACATGGTTTTTGTCAAGAGTCACCCACCTTCAAAGAAAGCAGAGATACTTAATTTGGTGCATTCAGATGTGTGTGGTCCTATGAAGACAAGAACACTTGGTGGGTCTATCTATTTTGTGAAATTTATTGATGATCATTCAAGAAAAATATGGGTTTACTCATTGAAGACCAAAGATCAAGTTTTGAGCATGTTTAAGCATTTTCAAGCTTCAGTTGAAAGAGAAACTTGGAAGAAGCTCATGAATATAATAGGAATACCCATAATAACCAAGAGGGGATGAATTGGTTTAAACTTGGTCTTTTAAAATTATTTATAAAATCAGAGTCAAAGGATCTTAATCACTTTTAAACTAAGAATACTTTTAATCAATCAAATTACTCATCTCAAGAAGTTAAAAGCTCAAAACAGAACTTGTTGAGTAATGATAATAACACCAAGAACAAATGAACAAGATTACTTGTAGAGATAGAGATAAAGAAAATCAACACAAGCAATTTATACTGGTTCACTTCTCAAGAGAAGCTACATCCAGTTTCTTCTAACCAACACTATATTAGAGTTTCACTATTATAAATTCAGTTCTTACAAGCTTTACAACAATCCCTCTTTATCAACCCTAGATAAAGAATAGAAATATAAAACCCTATTAGACTCTTAATGATCAAGAATAAGAGAACACTACTCTGTTCTTCCCTAGAGAACACTACTCTAGAACAAGCTTCAAAGAACTCTTTATAATAACATCAAATAATAGAAATTGCAAAAATGAAATTACAATTAAAGATTATGGAGAGAAACAACATGATGATCCAATGAATATGAATGCATGTGGTTTACCAATCAGAGTTGAATGAGAAAATTGATTTCAGAACATGTTTTCCAAAACTTCTTTAAGAATTCTTGCCCAAGAAATCATTCAAAACCCATGAAGATTTAAAAGTGGGACAAGACTTTAGTTAACCCAGAAAATCACTTTAGAACTTTGAGAAGGCTTGTGTGTATTTAGAAATTTCGAAGTATTCAAGTTGTGTTTTAAGACAAGCCTTAGACATATTTATAACAGCTTTTTTTAACATATTGTAATTGATTACACGTGCCAAATAATCGATTAAAATGACTCATGTAATTGATTAAATTATCACTTAATTGATTAAAGTGTTCAAGGCTGAATTCTGGGTTTAACAACGAACAAAATAATTGATTAAACCGAGTTGTAATTGATTAAAGCAGTGGAGTTTTATATCTGAAGCCTCTTGTGTAATTGATTACAATGTTTGGTAATCGATTAAGGCAGTGAAGGTTCCTTAAGAAACAAGCTTATGTAATCGATTACAAAGTATGGTAATCGATTAAATCAGGGAACATGATTTTCAAGATAGCTTGTGTAATGGATTACTGTCTATGGTAATCGATTAAAACAGCAATGCATTACTTTTGTTTTACACTATGTAATCGATTACAAATATTTGGTAATCGATTAAAATGTTCTTCAATGCTTTTCCAGATTTAAAACTTAAGCAAATAATCGATTATAATGTTATGTAATCGATTAAAGCAGAATGTTTGCATTTTTCCAAAAACATTTCTAATTTACTTCTTTTTCAAAATAGCTTTGATTCTTTGCAGAAAACACTTAAGCATGTAAATGATTATATGCATGCAAATGCAAGGATCAACAGATTGGTTTCTCATACACTTCATTTTGGATTTCAATCTTCAAGGCATGTGAAAAGCTCAAAACATTCTTCCAAGTCAAAAGCTTCATTCTTCTTATTGCTCCCCCTATATCCAACAACTCAAATGTATCCACACAAATAATAGTGGTGAGTACTGAGGGCCATTTGACACTTATTGCAAACAACATGGAATTAGACATCGGAAAACTCCTCCAAAGACTCCACAGTTAAATGGTTTGGCTGAAAGGATGAACATAACTTTGTTTGAAAGGACTAGGTGCTTGCTGTCACAAGCTGAATTGCCAAAAATTTTTGGGGTGAAGCTTTGAACACAATTGTTTATGTTTTGAATATATCACTTTGTGTTCGTTTACAATATGAAGTGCCAGAAAAAGGTGTGGACAAGTAAAGATGTTTCTTATGGTCACTTGAGGGTCTTTGGGTGTAAAGCCTTTGTTCACATCCCTAAAGATGAAAGATCCAAGCTTGACATGAAGACAAGGCAATGTATTTTTATTGGTTATGGCATGGATGAATTTGGCTACAAGCTTTATGATCATGTTGCTAAGGAGATGATCAGAAGTAAAGATGTTGTGTTTGTTGAAGATTAAACATTGAGGAACATTGATAGTGCAGAGAAATCAATGATTCATTTTGGTGATGATCTGGATATTGTTCCTCCTATGCCTAGAGAAGATGATGGTAGAGTTGAAGCTCAAGATGATCAGTATGATATTTGTGCAGTTTACAATGAAATAGTTGATCCAATAGATGATGGAGATGAAGATCCTCATGAAGAACAACCAGCTTTGGAAATTCCTAAAAATGTACTTAGAAAATCTTCAAGACAAAGTAATTCATCATCAAGGTATTCTGCAAATGTTTGTTTCGTTGACTGATGGGAGAGAACCTGAGTGTTTTGAAGAAGCTGTGGAAAATGAACACAAAGCTTTATGGATTGAAGCAATGCGAGAGGAGATGAAGTCTCTTCATGAGAATGATACTTATGATTTAGTGAAATTGTCAAAAGGTATGAAAGCTTTGAAGAACAAATGGGTATTTAGAATTAAGAATGAAGAACAAAGTTCCAAACCTTGTTACAAGGCAAGGTTGGTTATAAAGGGATTTAGTCAAAGGAAGGGTGTTGACTTTGAAGAGATTTTTTTTCTCCTGTTGTGAAGATGTCCTCCATCTGACCTGTGCTTGGCCTAGCTGTTGCACTTGATTTAGAGATTGAACAGATGGATATGAATATAACTTTTCTTCGTGGTGACTTAGACAAAGAAATCTAAATGGAGCAACCCGGGGGATTTATTGTTAAAGGGAAGGAAAATTATGTGTGCAAACTTAAGAAAAGTCTTTATGGGTTAAAGCAGGCTCTAAGGCAATGGTATAAGATATAAGAAATTTGAATCAGTTATGGGGGAGCAAAGCTATCATAAGATAACTTCAAATCATTGTGTGTTTGTGCAAAATTTCTCCGATGATATAATTTTATCATTTTTTTGCTCTATGTGGATGATATTTTGATTGTAGGCCAGAATGCTTCTAAGATTGATGATTTGAATAAGCAATTGAAAAAATTCTTTGCCATGAAAGACTTGGGTCATGCAAAATAAATTTTGGGCATGATGACTACTCAACACAGAGACTCCAAGAAGCTTTATTTCTCACAAAAGAAGTACATAAAGAAGGTGCTTCAAAGGTTTGACATGGATGGGGCTAAACCTGTTTCTAGTCCTCTTGCTCCTCATTTTAAGTTGAGTACCAAGCAATGTCCTACCATTGATAAGAGAAGCAAGAGATGGAAAGAATTCCTTATGCCTCAGTTGTAGGAAGCTTGATATATGTTATGGAGTGCACTAAACCTGACATTGCTCATGCGGTTGGTACAATGAGTCATTTTCTCTCTAATCCAGGTAAAGAGCGTTGGAATGTTGTGAAATGGGTTATGAGATATCTCAGAGGTACAAAAAATTTGAGTCTTAGCTACGGTGGTGATAAACCTGTGCTAGTTAGCTTTATTGATGCAGATATGACAAGAGATATTGATTCTTGAAAATTTACTTCAAGGTACTTGGTCAAAATTGCAGAGGGAGCTATACCATGGCAATCAAGACTACAAAAGTGTGTTGCACTTTCTACTACGAAGGTAGAACTTATTGCAGCTACTGAAGGGTGCAAAGAGTTGTTATGGATAAAGATTTCTCCATGAGCTTGGTTTCAAGCAAGACCATTATGTGTTATTTTGTGATAATCAGAGTGTTATTCATCTTTGTAAGAATTCTACCTTTCGTGTAAGGTCTAAGCATATTGATGTTAGGTATCATTGGATACGAGATGTGCTAAATTCTAAATTGTTCGAATTAGAAAAGATTCATACAGATGATAATGGTGTTGATATGCTGACAAAAGCATTGCCAAGAGAAAAGATTGAAGCATGTTGCTCAATCGTCGGAATGACGAGGGCCTCCACCTAGTCAAGAAGGGGGAGATTTGTTGGGTTGGTTTTCTCCTAGTGAGGCCCAAGCCCATATTTTAATTTCACCCTAATTAGGGTTTCTAAGAAGGGTGAAATAATAAGTGAGTGGTAATTGAAAGTTTGAAGAAAAAAAGAGTGTGGGAGGCATCTTTTGATAGATCTAACCAGTTTTCTTAGTTTGAGCGATCGGATGGTCAAATCTTGTCCAATTGAGCTGAAATTTTAACTAGAGATTCCCAACACATTGTTCTTAAAAGTGGATGATGCAATTTACAATCAGAGTGCTGCTAAGTTCCCAAAAATTTGTGAACAAAGGCTGTTTTTCTAGTGACATTTTTGAACTCTTCTTTGTTGTTTCTTGTTATTGATGTCTTTGGACCCTTGTGGGTCACTATTTGATATTGTAGAGAGTTGTACATGTGTGGGCAGTTCTTGTAAGAATTATTCTATCTCTGTTTGTTGATAGTGGAGATTTTTACTGTCCCGTGGGTTTTTTTTACTCTCACATTTAGAGGTTATTTCCCACGTTAAATTTAGTGTTCCTTATTCCTTCATTACTTTGATTATTTTGTGTTTGTGTTTGTGTTTGTTGATATAGTAAGATTATATTGCTGCCATTGTGTTATTCTAGGGGCCTTTGATAATTTTTCTGATGTCAGATATATTAGGTAATCAAGTGTTCTCCCGTGACTCATACTAATAGCTGAGATCGCACAGACAATATAATCGATTTAGATTGTGTCTTGATGAATTATGATTGGTTTGTGCAATTTGAAAAAATAATGTTCAGTTAAATCATCTAGTAAAAAGCATTGTCTAGTCAAATCGTCTTGAAACAAGCAATGAGAGGTCAAATCGTCTAAAAAAAATCAATGTTTAGTCAATTCGTCTTAGAAAAATGCAGTGCTCAGTCAATTAAATGCATTGTTTAGTGTTCATTCAATTAACAAGGGAAAACTGATAATCATCATAATAGGACATAATTAACAAGGATAATTAATGTCGTCTATGTCCACCAATTTCACATTTGAGAGGTTGCCTATTTCTTTTTGGTTGTCAACGTACTCATCTATGTCCTTGTGGTTGAAGTTGTTCATCAGGAACAACGAGTTGCTCTTCTTGGATGAAGTCATTAATGGAAGAATTGTTATCAATAGTTTGGTGAAAGAATGAAAACAAAGGTATGAGCATACTTTGCATGTACACATAAGCAGATTTCGATGTTCGAAGATCTGTATGAGGTTGCTCATAAAGTCTTCTCCACTAGCATTGAAGAACTGCAGATTGTACCCATATTCTTGATGATGATGTTGTTATGCTGTGAATTCATATGATTGAAGAGGTGGTTGTACTCCTTCATCATGTACACTGGTAACAATTGGTGGGCTTTGTGGTGAATGAGGTTGTTCAGTTTTTATATCTAGAGTTGAACGAGATATGACAACAACGTTTGGATGAGTTACAAATCATATTGGGAAAATTTTTGAATTTGCTCGGTACCAATTTATGTAATTACTCATATGTTCAAAATGTCCTTGAATAGGTTGGTTGATTAACACATATTTGTGTCTTTTCTTCCAAATTGCAATCCATTGTTGGTGGTCCTTTGCCCAATTTGTGCCACTGTGTTCTTTCAGGTAAATATGATGAAATTTGTCAAAAAAGATGAGCAGTTGTAGATTCCATGGTTTACGCTTTGGTACTAATGTCAAGAACACTTCTCACCCCAAACCCTTAACTATCATGAACCTCAATATTATCCTCAGTCCCATTATTCACATACATATGATGCAACCAAGACACTTTTGCTTTAACCCAACCACAACAAAATTTATTTGAATCAAACACATCTTCTTTTACTCAACTTTTTTCTGCACCATTTTTCACTAATTTGTTAGACTTACAAACATGTGGTGTTACTAAGGATAAACCTTACCCACACTAGAGTACCCTTGCAGTAGAGCCTACCTCATAAACCCAACCAAATCAACTGAGTTTATAATAGAGCCTAACTTACGCAATGAAGAACACTGTCTCTTTAGTGAGGATGAAGACGAAATTCTATTCAATCAACCCTAAGAGATCACGAGAAAGAAATTGAGCTTGTTTCTCCAACAACAACCAAACCAACATACTACATGCCACCACACATGCATAATTTTAAAGGATCTAATTTTGAAGATTTTGAATTTGATCATATGTTAGATCATAAAGAACTCGAACATCTAATTGGGACTCTCTTCAAAGGGATAAATTTTCTAACAAAAGAAGAATTACAACTTGCTTTACAACAATATCATGTGAGCAAAAGAGCTAACTACAAGACACAACTATCGAAACTAACAAAGCTAATTGTCATTTATGATGACGATAATTGTGCTTGGAGGTGCAGGGCAACATACATCCTTGCAAGTAAGTAGTGTGAAATAAGTAAACTCTGTGAACTCCATAGATATTCAAATCCAAAATTTGACAAGATCATGCAAAGTTGTCTTATCTGCTCATCAACAAAAACATACACACATTGATTGAAAATGATCCATCAACTTCAGTGCCAACCATGATAGCACGCATCAAAAATATTGAAGGATACACTATCACATACCGGAAAAGCATGGTTGGCAAAACAAAAGGCCATTGAAAATATCTACAACAACTGGGAAAGATCTTTCCACGTTTTACTGAAATTGTTGCAAGCTATGCAACAATTTCTTCCTGGTATGATTGCGGAGAAGGAAACACTGTCAATGTCACCATACGGAGGTCAAACAGTAGAAAGTTTCGTGAAATTCCATCATCTTTTTTGGAGTTTCAAACCGTGTATCGATGAGTTTCAATAATATAAGCTTGTGGTTCAAGTTGGTGGAATATGCTTGTACGGTAAATACAAGGGGATCCTTCTTGTGGCAATTGCACAAGATGACAACAATAAAATTATTCCAATAGTCTTTGTCGTTGTCGAGGGTGAAACAACAGAAGCATGACTCTTCTTCCTCAAAAATTTAAGAAGGCATGTCACCCTACAATATGGTCTATGTTTTATTTCAAACAAGCACGAGTAAATAAAAAAAACCTACTCAAGATGTGATAGTGGATGGATGACACAAAATTCTGTGTATGTATTGTGCATTCAACACATTGCATAGAATTACATGAGGAGGTTCAAGAACAATGACATCAAAAACCTAATTATCAATCTGGGTGAGTGTTAAATCTTTCTCTTCATATTAAATGTTACTTTATTTTGTATTATTCACAATATTTAAATTGTATGTTTATAACTACTTAACATATGCATGAATAGAGCCTATTTGAGGGAGGAAACAGATGGTGATCGAGCAATTGATTGACTAAGCAAGTTTCCGTGAAATAAGTGAACTCTTGCATGGAATGGTGGCCAACAATAAGGACACATGACCGCCAATCTTGTTAAGTTGATTAATTTGGTACTCAAGAAAAGATGAAATCTTCCGATAAGTGCGTTAGTAAAATCAACATATATAAGGTGTAATGCGTTTTCAATCAAAGAGGGAGAGAAATTGCAAAAATGCTTACATCTGGTAAAGTTTATATGTAAGTACCAAACAAGGTCGTGAAAGACATACAGAGAAAGACAAACGCTCACATTGTTCTTGAGTTTGATTATTGCGATACACGATTCTTAGTCTAGGAAACAATTAACCCGAAAGAGGTTCGGTCTGCTAGATATTTCACAGTCAGGTTGGATGAATGATGGTGTGACTGTAGCAAATTCCAAAAATTGCACATGTCTTGTTCTCATGTTGTTGTGGCTTGTAAGCATGCTCACCATGAGCACAAGAACTACATACATCTTATGTATACGTTGAAAAATGTCTCCAACGTATACAAATGATTGTTTGGAAAATTGCACAATGAAGTGTTTAGAAAGCGAAGTTCTATTCAATCAACCCCAGGAAGATCACGAGGAAGAAATTGAGCTTGTTTCTCCAATAACAACTGAACCACCATACTACATGCCACGACACATGCATAATTTTGAAGAATCTAATTTTGAAGATTTTGAATTTGATCATACGTTGGATTGCAAATAACTCAAACATCTAGTTGGGACTCTTTTCAAAGGGATACATTTTCTAACAAAAGAAGAAGTATAACATGCTTTACAACAATATCATGTGAGCAAAAAAGCTAACTACAAGACACAACTATCGAAACCAACAAAGGTAATTGTCATTTATGATGAAGATAATTGTGCTTGGAGGTGCAGGGCAACATACATCCTTGCAAGTAAGTAGTGGAAAATAAGTAAACTTTGTGAACTCCATAGATACTCAAATCCAACAATCTGACAAGATCATGCAAAGTTGTCTTATCTGCTCATCAGCAGAAGCATCCACACGTTGATTGAAAATGATCCGTCAACTTCATTGCCAACCATGATAGCACGCATCAAAAATATTGAAGGATACACTACCACATACTGGAAAGCATGGTTGACAAAACAAAAGGTCATTGAAAACATCTGCAACAACTGGGAAAGATCATTCCACGTTTTATGGAAATTGTTGCAAGCTATGCAACAATTTCTTCCTGGTACAGTTGTTGAGAAGGAAACACTGTCAATGCCACCATAAGGAGGTCAAACAGTAGAGAGTTTCGTGAAATTCCATCATCTTTTTTGGAGTTTCAGACCATGTATCGATGAGTTTCAATATTACAAGCATGTGGTTCAAGTTGATAGAATATACTTGTACGGTAAGTAGAAGGGGATCTTCCTTGTGACAATTGCACAAGATGACAACAATAAAATCATTTCAATAGCCTTTGTTGTTGTTGAGGGTGAAACAACAAGAGCATGACTCTTCTTCCTCAAAAATTTAAAAAGGCATGTCACCCTACAATATGATCTAAGTTTTATTTCAAACAAACACGAGTAAATAAAAAAAAAATACTCAAGACGTGATAGTTGGTGAATGACACAAAATTCTGTACATGTATTGTGCATTCGACACATTGCATAGAATTACATGAGGATGTTCTAGAACAATGACATCAAAAAACTAATTATCAATATGGGTAAGTGTTAAACTTCTCTCTCTTCATATTAAATGTTACTTTATTTTGTATTATTCACAATATTTAAATTGTATGTTTATAACTACTCAACATATGCATGAATAGAGTTTATGTTCAATCACTACTACAATAGTTTGAGGAAGAAAATAGATGGTGATTGGGCAATTGATTGGCTAAGCAAAATTTCGTGAGATAAGTGAACTCTCGCATGGGATGGTGGCCGACGATGGGGACACATGACCTCTAATCTTGCTAAGTTGATTAATTTGGTACTCAAGAAAACACGAAATCTTCCAATAACTGCACTGGTAAAATCAACATATATAAGGTGTAATGCGTTTTCAATGGGATAAGAGTGTGCTTTATATATTGTAGTCATCCTCTTTCATTTAGAATTTTTCTAAAATATTAGCCTTGTGATAATAAGGATCGTGAATGAATAAAATGATATTGATGATGATGATGTTGAAATGTGATAATGTGATTGGATTGATGATGTTGAAATGAGACAATGTTGATGTGATTGATGATATTAAATATTGATGTTTATGATGATGATATTGAAATAAAATGATGTTGATGTTGTTGATGACATTGAGATGACATGATGTTGATGTTGATAATGACATTGTTGATGTTGATAATGACATTAATGAGAGATAGTGTTGATGTGAACAATGTCATTGTGTGATGTGGATTTACACGGATACCCATGGGGGTGCATGACTGGTTATCCTTGCGAGGAAGGATTTGTTCCTAGCCATGGTTATGCATTGATGGTGCCCATGGTTGTATGTTGTGTATGTACACGTGAGATGCAGTGACTGGTTGGTTACCCTTACGAGGACGGATTTGTTCCTAGCCACGGTCAATGCATCGGTGAGCCCATATTGGTGTGTTGTGTATGTACATGGGGTGCATGACGGGGTAACCTTGCGAGGGAGGATTTACGAATTTTAAGCATCTTAAGAGAGAAAGAAATTGTTTAAAATTTCGATCCATATCTATCCATGGTCAGTGCATTAATGGTGCCCATGTTTCATACTTCATATTGCATGGATGGAAATAGAATGGTGGCAGTAAGTACCTGTGAGTTTCTATGGGCTGAAACGCAGGAACTAGGGGCATGTCACTCTGTTTAGAACTCCCTTGAGACTCAAGGCTGATCACCATGGGGGGAAATGACCAATGCACGACAGGGTGACCTTGACGAGCTATTGTATCATTTACCTAGAGAGGCTATTTCCATGAGGATGACACCATATTGCATTTTGAGAGTTGAGTTAGGTGCATGCATCATTCTAATCATGATTTATTTGAGTTGTGGAAAAGTGAATGACTAGTTGGTTGCGTAGGTTGAACTTATTGATTATTGAGAATGATTGTGGTTGTTATTGTTGTTTCTTTCTAATATTGTTATTTGGTGCTTGTTGGTTTTTGTATAATAAACTTACCCTTGCAATTTTTGTACCGTGTGGTTGGTACTTGTGGTGATCGTGAACCTTTGTTCGTGAGAGTAGATGATCAGCAGTAGGTGTTATTGAAGAGAGATTTCTTTTGTTGGAGCCGCCAAGCCAATGTCACAATGTTGGAATTTGTTTTCGGGAGAGACTTGTGTTTTGTTATCAACTCTTTCTTAGTTGATTTCTTGTTTCTCTTTGATTGAACATGTAATCTCAAGCTTATATATATATATATATATATATATATATATATAAACTGAGTTGTGTTCTAACTTATGAATAATATGTATATGTTTTATATATTTATGCATTTATTTACAAATGTGTGCGTTTTTCATAAATATATTATTGCAAAAAATTTATCCAAATTTTCATAATCAAATTAATGGAGTTTTATTAAAAATTAAAAATTTCACGTTTAGAGTTGTGATATCGTAGCGACAAAGCAGGTCGTTACAGTATACACAATGAAGTGGATACTCGAGAACTAGGTTAACCAAAGCGATGTTCCATGTGTCGTATCATATGTCATTCAAGGAAAAATTGTCCTCATTTTGAAGGCTCAAGCCAACAATGTTAAATTTATCATATTCTTTATATTTTTAAAATTTTGTTGTATTGTTTCAAATTCAAATATTTTATTCTATTGTTTGTAATTATATATATATATATATGTTGTAATTTAAATATTTCAATTCAATTCAACTTATTTGTTAAATATGTTTTTTTTAAAATTTTAATTATTTATTTTAATAATAAAATAAAATGAAAATACAAAGGATATCAACTCTAGATGATTCTTTATTTATTAATTATGAATTATTTTTGGTTTATTTAGTATTTTGACTCTATATTTCTTTTAGTTTTTCGGTATCAAAATATTCTATAATTTTTATGTGAGTAATTTTCATGGATTTTTAGTTTCTATTGTTAGTTAATATTGTATTTTTGGTAAAACTACTCCAAAATCAAGACATAAGGAATACAATTATGCTTATTTTCGTATTTATATTTTTTCATATAACGATTTTAGTCTTTCTATTTTCTAATAGAGATATTTATCACTCTTTTAATTTTTTTCCAATAATACAAATAATTTCAACT
>PYAF01001960.1:15781-41715 GCA_007407185.1 Glycine tomentella
AAAACAAATATATTAAAAAAAAAATTGAAAAAGGGATTTATAAACTGAGTTTTTAAAAAATCGCTTTTAGAAATCGATTCTCACAAACTGATTTCTAAATGTTTGAAAAAAAAATTTAATTTAGAAATCGATGAAATTAAAAAAAAAATACTATTTACCAAGAATTGTTTTTTTAATAAAATAATATTTTATATCATTTATATAAATAATTTTACACTATTATTTGAATGTACATATTTTTATATTAAATGAGTAAAATATTAGTTGAAGTCCACTCAAGTATAAAGGTTGAGATATGGACCATCTTAAAATATTGAATCTCCAACTAATCGAATCGTTTAATTTAACCCAAAATAAGTTTAGAATACTTAAAAGACATCTTTTTTTACTATTACTTACTCAAAGACTAGTAAGCAGTATGTGTTTTAATTTTAGTAATTTTTTTTACTGAATTTTTAATTTTTTGTAATTTATATAAAATTTATAAAATATAATAATCGTAATTTATAATTTATATGGAAGAAGGGGAAAAGAGTTAAAAACAAAGACAAGTCGAAGAATAAAACACCAAGCTTCGGACCTTTTTTAGGTCTCTGGAGTTATACCACATCCACGGAGGTTTGTGTCTGTAAAACTTGAATCCTCGTCTTTGCTATTTCTTTTTATTTGAATCAATCCTTAGTCCTTTTTGTTTTCCTTTCTATTTCAAAAATTAGTTTTATAGCTTAGTGTTTTTTTTTGCTTACGAATTGTGGCTGATGATTTGCATATTGTGGAATGTGGATATATTGATTGATTTCATTTCTAGTCATGATTATCATTAATATCATCTCTATTGAGATTTACAGTCAAATTTTATTGTCTCTTTTTTGGGGACGTTCTAGCGTTTTGCTGGGGGTGTTTTTGGGTCCGTGTTTGAACAAAATTGACCTAGTTCTAACATTTAGGTCAAGGTGTAAATACATAGATACCTGCATTAATGTGGTTTCTTTTTGTCTAATATGAGGGATTTATTGTAAAATCCCTTAAACTCTTGAGACTGTCGTCTTTGAACAAATTTTAAGCACCAAATTGAGGACCAGTTTTTTTATCTAATGTTGGTTTCTTTATTGAACAAGAGTTCTCTAATGTTTTTTCTTTACTTTGCAAGTTTTGCAATTCCATTGAAAAGTCAATCTATTAGGTACCTGCATTTCTTGTGTTGCTTGAGTTTCATATCACTGGTTTTGGAAATGAAATCCTGCCTCCTTCCTTCGTTTTCAATTATTTTAAATGGAACAGAACTCCTCTAATAAGCTCCCATATTTGCAAACATATTCTGGCTTTTTAAAATTGATGTTCATTATTATCTTAGTTTTGACATTCTAGAAAGCTGGATAATGTAAGCCTGTCTTGGATTTGGTTCAACATGTTTGTTTCCATATGGGTTTATACTTTTTGCACTTTCTTGAGCTCGTGAAGACTTGAAGCACAGCTTCTGCTTCAAATTAAGATAATTAATTATGGAATTCATAAATGTTTTTCATAATTGTACCTTTGATGTCTGGTTCTTCATTACTATGAACTTGTCATCATTATGTGTCTGGTCCACATAACTGAGTTTTTAGATATTGATTTCAATTTTTTAATGTGTGTACATGGCAGCTCTAGGACTGCTCATTAAGTAGTTTATTTTAGAGGCTAACATGAGCTTCGCTGCACCATCACTTGGTTCTGCTGGTATGTATCTTCTCTGCAGTCAGCACCTTTATCTGGATTATGCATGCTATTTCAGGGTATCGGTTATCCAATGCCGAGTTCTTGGGGGCAGACGGGCAGTATCTAGTATTTTTTGGGATGGATGAGTGGTGTGAGAATTACCATGGAGTTTTAGGGAGGAAAATTCATATCCTATTTCGTTTTCTTTTTGGTATATTCTCCATTTAATTTATTATGGCTCCTTTTAGGTGGTAGATCTGCTAGAAGAGCATTTGAGTTTGGGAGAACCTATGTTGTCAGGCCTAAAGGTAAACACCAAGCAACTATAGTCTGGTTGCATGGCCTCGGGGATAATGGCTCCAGGTGACATGACATTTCCTATTGCTCTTTCCCAAATTTATATAACTGAAAATTCATTCATGGTTGGGACACATGTTTCAATTCACTGCTGATTTTTAGGCATTATTTATGATTGCTTCTCGTCAATTGTTGCCTAAAGATTGTTATGAATTGAAGGAACATGTCATAAGTTTTGGCTCTTTTACTTTTTAACTGCTTTTATTGGTTCAATTGCCTTTTCAATTTTTATCCCCTTTCATTCAATTCAAATGGTCGTAAGTTGTTTCATTGACAACTGCTGTATGTTTAAGTTTTGCAACATGGATAAAAATTACATTCTTTTGGATAAAATACACATCTGTCTTCTGTATCCTATTACTTGTTTTTGACTACTAAGAATTATATTTTGTTTTACTCTGGGTTTCTGTTAATAAACATGTGCTTTATCTAAGAAATAGGCTGTTTATAAATTTTGTCTATACATAATTTAGACATTAAAGTTTAAACATGTCCGAGGCTGGCGGGCTGCATAAAGATTTCTCTCATAGTGAAGTGGGTAGAACTTTAGTAGAACACTTTAAATTCAGTTAGAATCTTTTGAATTCCTCTATTCAGTATTAGCTCATGCTCCAAGAACAGAATATAATGGAGTTCATCCTTGTACAATAATACAACAGCTCAGTAGATGAAGTCAAATACATGAATCATATGATGCCATTGGACTTGGTTTAAAACCAAATTCTTAGGGATATTATTCACCATGAGATTCCTTTTATAATTTTCTCCATGTCCTTCTTTGTCTTTGTCTATACCATTTACAAGGCTAAAAATCATGCAATGTACTCTCCGCAGCCTACACTGAAGCTTCTAGCGACCTTTGTACAAATCCAAACCACCTTAACTGGTTATTTTGTAATCTTTTCCTCGATAGGTGATACATTAATACATCTTTGTATACAATTATTTCGTATTTTGTCATTTTCTATGTGGCTACACATTCATCTTAATATTCTCTTATTGTCCCTTTAAAACCTATCATTCACTATCATAAAGCATAGCTGACCATATAGTAGTATGATAAAACTTCCTTTGGCCTTGGTAGGTACTTTGCAATCACAAATAACCCCGATATTTTGTTGCATTTTAATCACCCAGCTTCTATCTTGTGTGTGACATACTGACATGTTTGTTAATTTCTCTATCATTTTGTAATATTAATTCCAAATATTTAAACATAGAAACATGTGGGGTGACAACTTCTCCAATTTTTACCTCCAAATCATTTTCCACTTGTTTCTTAATAAAATTGCAATACATATACTTTCTTCTACTCAAGCAAAAATGCTTTGATTTCAATGTTTGTTTCCAAAACTCAAGTTTAGAGTTAATACTTTTCCCTTGGTTCTTCAATCAAAATTTTATTATCTATGAAAAACATGTAATTAGAAATAATCTTTTATATGTCCTTGATAAGCACATCCAAGTGATCCAGGACTAGATTAAACAAGTAAGGACTTGAGGTTTGTTTGTACCCCAATCATTTTATACTTTAGTCACAATGAGCAATAATAAGAAATGTAACTCCCCAGAATACTAATTGCCACTACATGAATCTGGCTATTCCACTATCCTAGACATTAATTCCTATCTACTATGCTAGACATTAATTCCAAGGAATGTAAAGTTAAACAGTTTCCAACAACATTCACTACACTCCTTCCTTCCAATCCATGTCCACAATAATACCCACTCTGTTCTTTTATCTAGCTTTGTGTACCAAAGTTTAAATCCTGCAGTGTCTAGCTCCCTAGCTTTTTCTCCTACATTTAGGTTTTCAAAGACACATAATATTAATCCTTCTCCAAATGATGTTATCCATCATCTCCAAACTCCAAAGATTTTCTGTCAAAGTACCAAAATTTAATAGATCTGATCATGAGACTTCGACAATAAATAGATTTCCAATTAATTTGTTCACTTTAGGTATTTAGACTTGTTAACTGTGACTGCATAGTGGTTTTTGGTATCCAATTATGTACATTGTACTTTATCAAAAGCAGTTGAATACTTCGAATCTCTAATATATACGGTTGTTCAACCTAATCTCCTAAAGCAAGAAATTATGAGATTGATCCTATATGCATGAGCTGTATTTGCCATCTAAAGCTACCAAATCAAGAGAATTCAAGTGGCTTTCTTCTGATTAGTTTTATAATTTTATTATCTATTTTTTAGAAGAAATTATGTTTCCAATCTGTTATAAAATATATGGTTCTGTTTGGTTTAAGGAAATGTTTAATTATTTTATTTTATGTCCACTGGTAATTACAAAAATGTTGCTTTGTTTTCATTTTATTTCTTATTTTTCTTTTAAAATTTTAAATATTTATATAGGAAATGATAATTAGGAAAAAAAGTGAAAAAGTGTCATTTTTGTAATTATTAGTGAAAATAAAAAATAAAAACAGAAATGTTTCCTCAGACCAAACAGGCTCTAAACTTTTCAAAGAGTGATTTAAGTGCATCTCGGTAATTGAAATTTTCACAGTAGTTTTTTTCAATACATAATAACTTAAGTTGATGTAATTTTTTTTTTTTTTGGTGCACGACTTCCATCTCTGATTTATTCTTTTCCTTCAAATCTCCCTAGTTTATTTGATGATTAAAGAGAAAAACTTGTGAGGATGTTAATATTTAAAATGACCAACTTGAGAGTTGAAACTCTAGTTCTTTCTGATCACCTAGTAAATGGAATGGAATACTGAATGCATTATTCAAAACAAATGGATACCTACAATTGTCCACTGCCTATAGCTCCTCTGAGGAAGATGGTTCTCTGTCACTCCCCAGAAATTTGAAAATCGTTCCTTCTTCTTCACTGTCCTCCTTCCCCCCTGTAATGTAACTACTCCTTCACATGAATCTTCTTTTCTTATTCCTAACATTCTAACAGAAGGCTACCTCATCCCATGCTAACCTCCTCTAACTAACTCACCCGGTCACCCCTAGCCCAACTTTTCTTTCTCCTTGAATTCACTCTCCATATCCAAGGTTTTTCTTGTTGCTGATTTAGCACATGCTCATCTTCTAAATTCCAGTCTGCTTTATCTAAAGGTGTCCCATAAAAGAGGACATGTATCAAAGAAGCGAATCAGAACTCAGAAGGATTAACAATTACAGTCTCAACTTAACTTGATGTTTTAGAACAGTTTTAATCATGTGGTTAGTTACTTAGTTATAACTCAGAACAGAACATTTTCTGCTTTGCTTATGCAGTTGGTCCCAGCTATTAGAGACCCTTCCTCTTCCAAATGTAAGGACACAGAACTTTGAATGGTTAAAGGACAATATATATGGCTTATGCCTAGTTTTATATTATTGGAATATGTATGATCATCTCAATAGTAATTTGATAGATCATTGTTGAAATGTATGATGCAGATTAAATGGATATGTCCGACTGCTCCTACTCAGCCAATATCTATATTTGGGGGCTTTCCGTCTACTGCTTGTAAGTTTTATTGGTTTGTTACACAATTATCACATTACATAGTTGCCACAGAGAGTATGGAAATGCATTTGAGGACAGAGCTGATACTATGGGTTTAAATTTTTGTAATAACCATAAAATTGATCTTGATAAATTCCATAACTATAACTTTCATGCATCTTAGGGTTTGATGTTGGAGATATTTCAGAAGATGCTCCTGATGATCTAGAAGGTTTGGATGCTTCAGCTGCACATGTTGCAAATTTGCTGTCTACAGAACCTGCAGACAGTACGTTTCTCTTGCAACATTTATGTCCAATTTATGTTCCTTGTAGCTTCCTTTAATTCTTATTGAGAAAATTATTCTGCCAATGCCATGATCTATGACATAAGGCTTATTCTTATGCTAGATTATCATAAAAATTAGAACTTAATTGTTGTACTCTAGCACAATTGTTTTGTATTCATGTCTTTTAATTACTTTAGGAAGAAAATAAAATTACCCTGGCCTGATCTTTGGTTTGTCGAAGTAATCTTAACAATCATGCATAAACTTGCATACTAAAAGATAGAAAAAATAAAGACATAGAAGAACACAAGTACATAATGGTAAATAAAAGGGGAAGAGCATTTTACATTGGTTGTTTAGGCTTTGGTGAAATAATTGATTTTTTTCCTGCTTTGTAAAAGAACATTTTTAAAAAACATGCACTACTTGTAAACTTCTGAACCTTATGCCATCCATATTGATATTATAAAGCTGGGATGACATTGAGATCTCAGTAAAATTCACTTTTTGAATGTGCTGGAAAAAATATGCAAATTTGTTCGCATAACTTATTTTGAGATCTACGTGTACAACTTATCATTTAATAATGCATATAAGTGGTTATTAGCCACATGCCCCAATTAGGAAAGTATTTTTGAAGAAATATGAATGGCCCTAACTAAGAGCCAAGTTTGCCAGCCTGTGTTAAAGTTGTTGAGGGATGGTTAGTTGGCTCCCTAACTTCACTAGCAGAGGAAGGATATAAATGAGGAAGATAATGTAAGTGAATGAATTCAATTAGTCGATCAATTAGTTTTTCGTGGGAGAGACCAAGCTCTTGAATTCTTGGAGACGTCTAATGTGGGCCGTTCTTGCGCTACTTCACTTTGTGTCCCATTGAGCTAGAATAGGAGGATTATATTAAATAAATTTCTTTCTTTCATTCTGTTAGTCTCTATGTTTTGAAGAAGTATTTATAAGTGGGTATTAGTGCTTGTTTGGGTTAGCTTCTCTAGAAGTACTTCTAGGAGAAGGAAACAAGAACAAAAAAAGGAAATGAACTTCTCATAAGCTAAAATGAGCTCTCCGTTAGCTAATTTGTAGATGTCCTCTCATCTTAGAGAAAACTATATAAGAGAGCTTCTACAAATCAAGCAATTGTAGCTAATGGAGAGCTCATTTTTGCTTATGAAGAAGTTCATATTCTTTTTCTCCATTTGTAAATTTGGTTGTAGTTAAATGACAAATTTTTATTTTTTTCCTGGTTGTATAATTCTTTGTCAACCACAGGAAAAAAATTATTATTATTATTATTATTATTATTATTATTATTATTATTATTATTATTATTATTATTATTATGTATTATAATAATTTCTTGTGAAATTTGTATGACAGTTAAGCTTGGTGTTGGAGGGTTCAGTATGGGTGCAGCTACTGCCCTGTACTCCGTGTCCTGCTTTACTGCTGGAAAATATGGGAATGGCAATCCTTATCCAGCCAACCCAAGTGCAGCTGTTGGTTTAAGTGGCTGGCTTCCATGCTCAAAGTAAGGCTTTCTGACTATTTTAACTTGTCAGTTTTAGCTACCTCCCCCCCCCCCCCTCTCTTTCTTTTTCCATTTTTTATATTATTTAATAAATTTTTTATATTTCTGTTCTTGTTTAGGACCTTGAGTAACAAGTTACAAGGGATAGATGAAGCTACAAGGCGTGCTCAGTCCTTTCCTGTTTTGCTGTGTCATGGAAAAGGTAAATTTATGGAATTGAATATTTTTTTGTTTGTGAATGAAATCAGTAGAAAGAAAAGTCTTAAAGTACAACTAAGAGGGTCGATCAGGAATTCTCAATAATGGAAAGCATTAAAAGAAAACCATGAAACCTAGAAATTCCTAAACACCAGGGCAAAAAACAAAGTGCAGTGAGCCTGCCCAGTCTGCTGCAGATACGTTGACCCTTGAAGCAGTGGTAATCAGGAAAATGCAGATGCCAGAAACAGCACTTTCACATATCAAATTTGGGGTCAAGGAAAGTAAGAGACATCATACCCATACATACTAGGATTCCTTCAACCAATCACATTTAAGGACAACAAGGAATGTTATATTCTGTACCAAACACTTTGTATTGAACCTATAAAAAACTGTACTAAAGTTAAGAAACACAGCCAGTGATTTTTGATGATGTCAAAATGGTTGTTCCAAAGGGAAGTAACTGTCTTGTAGAGTAAGAGTTTTTAGTGCAAGAACACTCTATCTCACACACACACTCATAATATAACGTTTTAGAGAAGAAAAGGAAAAGCAATCAAATTGATATTGTACTCTATTGCACTCTATATTTTACAAGTATACACATAACTACTTTTATAAACTTGACCCAAGTCCAACTAACACCAACTGTCATGCTAACAGTTTGGGCTCTAACAAACCTATAGGTTCATCAACTAATATAACAGAAACTGACTTGACCACTAACTAACAATAGCAATCTTAATTTCTTACAACACACCCCTTAATTCAGATTTGCTTAAGGATAGAACACCCAATTTGTCTCTCAAGCTGTGAAATCTATTAGCCTTTAATGGCTTGGTGAATATATCTGCGATCTGATCTTCAGTGCTGCAATATTCCAGCTCCAAGTTTCCCCTGTTTACTTGATCCCTCAAGAAATGAAATCGAGTCTCAATGTGCTTACTTCTTCCATGAGCAACTAGATGCTTTGCCAAATGAATTGCGGATTTGTTGTCAATCCTCATCTTCAAAGGCATAGCTACTTTCAGTTTCATTTCTTTCAATAGAGTTTCCAACCATGCAGCTTGTCATGCTCCGAATGATACAGCTATATATTCAACTTCACAGGAGTATAAAACAACTACATCTTGCTTCTTTGAACTCCATGAGATTGATCCATTTCCACACATGAAAACATATCCACCTGTACTCTTTCGATTATCTTTATCTCCACACCAATTAGAATCTGTATAGCCAACAATCTCCACAATTTTACATTGCAAATCATTTGAAAATAGCAAGCCAAAGTCAAGCGTTCCTTTTATATATCTCAATATCCTTTTTCCAACTGCTTGATGAGATGCTCTTGGCTTCTCCATAAACCTGCTTATCAAGCCAACTGCATAAGCCAAATCTGGTCTGGTATCACACAAATATCTTAGTGATCCAACCATTTGCCTATACTGAGTTGAGTTCACAGAATCTTCATCTCGTTCTTTAATCAGTCTTGTACCAGTTTCAACAGGAGTTGATGCTGGATTACAATCTAACATGTTGAATCTTTTCAGAATATTTGTTGCATATTTTTTTTGGTGCATGGAAACTCCTTTACTTGTTGGAATGAATTCCATTCCCAGAAAATAGGTAAGCTCTACTAAATCTCAAATTCACCCATATACACCCTTTGAATTCATTGATCTCTCCTTCTTTGCTTCCTGTTATTAACAGGTCATCAACATACAAGCACACAATCAATAGATCAGGAGGTTGTGATGCTTGAGTATAGACTATATATTCACTTGTACACTTTAGAAAGCCTTGTTGCATTAGAAAGAAATCAATTCTCTTATTCCATGCTCTTGGAGCCTTCTTAAGCCCATACAAGACTTTCTTAAGTCTATAAACCTTCTCATCTTCTTCATTTACTTGATAACCAGGTGGCTGGTTGACATAGACCTCTTCATCCAATGGCCCATTCAGAAAGGAAAATTTGACATCTAATTGGTGGAAAGACCACCCTTTGAAGCTAGCAATTGATGTCACTAGCCTAATTGTTTCTAACCTGGCCACTGGTGCAAATACTTCCTGAAAGTCCACTCCCTCCTTTTGTAGAAACCCCTTTGCTACTAACCTTGCCTTGCACTTAGCAATAGTTCCATATAGCATCCTTTTAATCTTGTAAACTCATTTTACTGCAATAGTACTTTATGTTGAGGCAATGGAACTTGTTGCCAAGTGTGATTCCTCTCAATTGAATTCAGCTCTTCTTTCCTAGTATTCAACCACTTCTCATCTTTAATTGTCTCCTCAATGGTCATAGGTTCTGCTTCTATGAACAAAGCTAGATGGAACAGATCTCCTTCAGTCACAAGGTTTTTTTTTTTTTTTTTTTCAGCAAAAATAATATATACATATATATATATATACATATATATATATATATACATATATATATATATATATATATATTTATAAGAGAACATAGTACAAGTAGTACTGATGCATAAACAATCCTAGCACCAAATTGCAGACCTATGGCAACCTAATACATGAATAGTACATGAATTAAGATGCCAAAAATCTGGCTGGATTGTAGGTTCCCCCCCAATTAGGAAGGGAAAGAAAAGCTATATGCTAAACCCTCCCCTGATTACAAAAACCTCCCCCAAATTACTAGACCAGAAATGGAAAGGAATGTCAAATCCTTTCTCCAAATTTTTTTTGAGCCATGTCCAACAGATAAATAGCGCATCATCCATCAGTTTATGGCTATTGAAGCTCTCATTTTGGAAAATGATTCTGTTTCTATGACACCAAATAGTCCAGGTCAAAGCTATCCACCAAGTCTGCCATTGCTGCAATCTGATTCCATTGTAGTAACAGTAGGAGTGTTGATTGAAGTGTTCTTTCGGAGTTACGGAAGATACACTTATTATATTTATCCACGACATTGATTCCCACCATAGTGGCATAATTCTATCACCGCTGAAGAATAAGTGGGCCGCATCCTCATCAATGATCCTGCAGAAAGGACAATAGGTATATCATTGAGTTCCATATTTCTTCTACTCAAATTCATCTTAGTAGGCAATCTGTCCCTAATCAATCTCCAAGCGAAACATGATACTTTACTAGGGATTTTTATTTTCCATAGGTCCTTGAGCACATCATCTTGATTCAGGATTGTCAATTCCCTGTTAAGAAATCTGTAAGCACTCCCCACTGTATATTTTCCACTCAAATCAGCCTCCCACCGCCAAGAATCTTGTTGCTGTACTTGTAGAACCATGTCTTGTATATCATCTAAATTTTTTACAGCTGATTCTACCTCCCACTCCATAAAAAATCTTCTGTCACAAGGTTGTCAGGCAGCATCTCACAATCGTTCAACCTTTGAGGTTGTTGCCTATTTCTTTGAGGTCTTCTAGCTTGAACAGTTTCTGATAATTCTGGTTCAGTAATCTGGTCCTCAAGTAATCTCATTTGCACACTAGCTTCGGGACTGCACTCATCCCAATTCCACCAGTTTGACTCATCTACTATTAAATATATGCTTATTACTATTTTCTTGCCTTTTGGATCATATAGTTTGTAGGCTCCAGTAGGATGATACCCAATGAAGATCATTGGATCACTTCTATCATCCAGCTTCTTCCTCACTTGTTCTGGAACATGCTTATAGCATAAGGAGCCAAAGACCTTGAGATGAGAAACATTTGGTTTTCTTCTAGACCAAGCTTCTTCTGGAGTTATCTCATGCAAACTTCTTGTAGGAATTCTAGTCAGAATAAAGCAAGTTATCGACACAGCTTCTCCCCAAAAATACTTAGGCAATTTCCTGCCTTTTAACATGCTTCTCACCTTGTTCATGATAGTTCTGTTCCTTCTTTCAGCTACCCCATTTTGTTGGGGTGTATAAGGAGCAGTTACTTCATTGAAGCATCCCTTCCTCACAATTATTTCTGAAAATCATGTGAAGTATATTCACCTCCACATCTGTCCTTATCACCTTAATTTCCTTTCCACTTTGTTTTTCACACATCAATTTGAACTTCTTAAAAACAAACAACACTTCACTCTTTCTTTTTAGCAGATAAAACTACATCATCCTTGTATATTCATCAATGAAGGATACAAAGTACTTATTACCTCCAAGAGATTGGATCTCAAAGGGTCCACACACATCTGAATATATCACTTCTAACTTGTCCCTTGATCTGAGAGGGGCTTTGGATTTGAATGCATTTATGATCTGCTTGCTCAGACAACAGTCTTCACATATCTGTTGTGGTTCCATTGTTTGTGGAAGACCTTGTACCATTTTCGTACTCTGTAGTAGGTTCAAACTTCTGAAATTCAGGTGTCCAAACCTGTAATGCTGCAACCAGTGCACTTCATTCAAGGTGGCAGCAGAGCACTCTTTCTCAAGTACTTGAAAGTCCTATTCTTTGACAAAGGAACTTCAAGATCAGCTTTCTATTAACATCATACACCTTTGTTGCGTTCTGTTCTAGACTCAGAATATCCCTTTTCTGCCAATTGCCCAAGACTCAAAAGATTGTTCCTCAATTTTGTAACATGAACATTTGTAATGCAAGTCTTCACTTCATCCTTCCTTTTAACCATTACATTGCCAACTCCTTCAACAGTAACTACTGAATTGTCACCAAACTTCACCTTGCTTTTCACCTTTTTATTGAGATCAATTAACCACTTCTTTCTTCCTGGCATGTGATTTGAACAGCCTGTGTCCAGATACCAATGATCAGAAGAATCACCTTCAGATTTTGTTGTTACCATCAGCAAGACATGTTCTGAATCAGAATCATTATCATGTGCAAGTTGTGCCTCATCTTCTTTATCTTGCACTTGTTTGTTTCTACACTCATCAGCAAAATGTCCTCTCTTCTGACAATTATAACACTGAATTCCCTTGTTGAATTTCTTCTTGCAATACTTGTCACAACCTCCATTCTTGTTGTTTTTACTTTCATTGTGATTTTGATCTGTTGCACTCCTTTGTTCTGCCACTTGTTGCTCGTCCATTTTCCTTTCCCCTTCTTGTTCTTGCTACTACCTCCATCATTCTTTCTGGAAGTTTGTGCCTGTAAGGCTTGTTCAGTATTGTATCTTTCAATACTTCTTTCATTCATTCTCATTTCTTGTTCTTCAACAGAACCTTGCAGTTCTTTCACTTGTATTTAATCAAGATTCTTGGCCTGTTCTATTGCTACCACGATATGATCAAACCTTGAAGTCAAGGTTCTCATGGCCTTCCCAACAATCATCAGAGTTGTTACTTGTTCACCATTAGTTTTCATCTGGTTTGTAATGGTCAACAACTTAGTGAAGTACTCAACAACACTTTCAGCCTCATTCATTTGCAGTAGTTCATACTGCCTCCGTAATGTCTGCAACTTCACCTTCTTCAATTTATGAGCACCACCACGTGCTTTCTCAAGAATGTCCCATGCCTCCTTTGCTGTATTGGTTTAGACAATCTTCTCAAAATTATCTGTATCTACACATTGATGAATGATGAACAAGGCTTTGCCATCTCTCATCTGGGCACACCACCTATCATATTTCTTGTTGGTTAGAACATGTAGGGAGGTTGGAAGATTTCCACTTGCAGAAGCCATATTTCCCCATAACTCACTCCTAGAATTCGAACAAAGCTCACGATACCACTATTAGTGCAAGAACACTCTATCTCTCAAACACACAATACAATGTTTTAGAGAATATTAGACGAAGTGAGAGCAAGAAAAGAGAGAAAACTTAGAGAGAACTCAGATATTATTTCAGACTAAAAAGTTAGTTAGAGTTAGTTACAAAGGAGGTATATGTAGACCTCTGAACAGAAACAACTACCTAACACAGAGAGGTGCTGTTAGCAACAGCTACCAGCCCTTAACATAGAGGGGTGCTGTTAGCAAAAGCTAACAGCCCTTACAAACATATTACAAAACTGTTTTTGCAATTTTACAACTACATACTCTAATAGAGAAGAACAGAGAATAAGAGGAAAAAATAATCAAATTGATATTGCACTCTATATTTTACAAGTATACATGTAGCAACTTTTATACACTTGATCCAAATCCAACTAACACAAACTGTCACACTGACAGTTTGGACGCTAACAAACCTATAGGTCCATTAACTAATATAACAGAAACTGACTTGACTACTAACTAACAATAACAATCTGAATTACTTACAACACGAGTAACTGGTCCTATGTGTCTGACTTTGATGTACACGTAGTGTACATTGAGAGAAGAATCATGCAAGTTCTATGACATTTACCTATTGAGATGTAGGCGGTTGTATGAGGGACATCCATAAATTATGATCTTGGCTTCTAGCAAAGTTGGCACTTTGGTTTTGCTTTATTTTTCACTGAAACAACATTTGGACTAAATTATTCTGATAACAATCTTTTCTAAGCATAGCTTAAGATTATTATATTTTAAACAAACACTTCTACTCCACTTCTCTAGAAGCTTATTATTCAAGGGCTGAGAAGTAGGTGACCTAAGTTGGTGATTTGCTATTTCTTTGATGTTCTAAATTCATTCTTTGGCAAAATGCTGCAAAACATTCCTTTATTTAAGGTATACCCAGCTGGACGACCCTTGTTTATTATCTAAACTATATGTTTCGTTGATAATTACCATTGTCTAATGTTTAAATCTGTTCATCTAGAATTCTAGATTGTATACAGATTTCCATGCATTTAGTAGCAAATAATCCACAGTTTCGTTGTATAATGTGCTAATTGCTCGATTTAAGCTCATTTTTGCCAACATTATGGCTATTGGTAATTTAACTTTGAATTGTGGACTGAATAACATTTGCATTTATATACTTTCAGTTGACGATGTTGTTCCTTTTAAGTTTGGTGAGAAATCATCGATGTGCTTAAGTTCAACTGGATTTCAGGATGTAACTTTTAAAGCTTATAACGGGTAATACTAATAACTGAAAATACCTGTTCATGTTTTGATCTAGTTTTTAAAAAGTCCTCCTTATCACGGATATTTTAAGAGGAAAAAGATTATATATTGACAGTGTAAAATTTTTTACACCGTCATCCAATCATAACCCATCATGTATGATAAGTTTGTTGACTTTTATGATAATTATTTTAAAAGTTATTAACGATGGATTTTGATTGGACGATAATGTAAAAGTGTTTTACGCCGTCAGTGCATGACCATTAAACTCATTTTAATTCTATTTGGACTTTTCCTTTGGTTCTACACATAAACAGGCTTGGACACTACACCATTCCAGAAGAGATGGATGAGGTTTGTGCTTGGCTAACATCAAAATTGGGCCTTGAGGGGAACACTGCTTAGTTAACAAGCAAAATGTGAAAAATAATTCTTTTCGTTTTTGGTCCATTGTAATTTTATGTTACTGCAGATTTGTTTAGATTTCTGTTGATGATATGCATAATATATCCGCTACCCATTTTGTAAACACTTGAGTCTGAGGGCATCTTCATGACAAAGTACTGTTATTGAAACAAAATACGGTGGTTCATAAAGCATGGTGATGGAATATGCTGCTAATATATTTTGCTGAAGAGAATTCTACAATGTTAGTTGGGTTTTCGTTTTGTCAAATGATCTTGTTTAGTGTGGGATATAGCTTGGAGCGCTGATGTTTGAGTGAGCTTCTCAATGGTTTCATTTTGTATAATTTTCATTGTTTTTGAAACCGGATCTGACTGACTGGTTAGACTGGGAAGAACTGATATCCGTTGAGTTGACTAGTCTGTTAACACAAAAACGGATTCTTTTTAGAATCGGTAAAAATCATTCAACTAGTCAAATCGGTCTAGAACGGGTGAAAACTGGATTGAACTACTATTTTCTTAAAAATGTTTTTTAGTTAAAAATATTTGGTAGATAAATAAAACGCATCAAATAAGGATTACACATATGAATAATTATTTTATTAATTATTATTAATTTTTTTATCTTATAAGTATAATAGTCATTTATATTAATTTATAATTTTATATCTTTTTTTATATAATTTTGTAGGCATGGCAACGGGACCCAAACATGTGGGTATCCGTCCGAATCCGTCGCAATTTTAATGGGGAAAAATCGAATTTTTCGGGTTCAGGTTTTTCTCGGTAGTCAAAAGCGGGGGGCGGGTCTGGGATTATTGATACCCGTTCCGCCCCTGTCCCCGCTCCCACCCCCACCTTGTTTCGTAATAAATAATATTAAAAAAATAAAAAAATAAAAAATATATTATTTTCTAATTTTTTTAACTGAATTGATTGATTTTGTTTTGTAATTTTAAAATTATAATCCCATATTTTAAATGTGAGTTTGTTATTATTATTTTTTGTTACATAATTAACTTTTTTATCCGATTTTTCAATTAAAAAATTATATTATTTTTTTTATTTTTAAATTTTAGTGAAATAGCGAAGGTGGGGCGAGGAAAACTCGACCCCTAACGGGGGCGGGAATGAGGATGAGTTTTAAAATCCGACGGGGATTAGGGGCGGGGGCGGGGGCGAGGACAGGGAATGTAATACCGCCCCCGCCCCATTGCCATGCCTATAATTTTGCATTATATTAATTTCTCATTTTTTTTAGATGTAAACTTGTTATTGCTAATGAACATTATTGTATTTTGTCTAGATAAAATATGTTTTTCATTTTTATAAAATAAGAAAAGTTTAAATTTTGTTCCTGTAAAAATAATTGTTTTTTTCCTCAAAATTTAAACCTATAAATTTTAGTCTGGTTTGGTTATATCCAAACTTATGATCTGCAATTTATAGCATTTTTTTTTTGTAATTTGTGGTAATACCTTGAGAAAAAATAGTTTGGTTTTTCACAAAACCAGATTCACCAGTTTTTAAACCTAGAACTGATTTTTAATTCAAAAATTTAATTTAAACTTCAAACACAATTTTAATTAAAGATTAGTTTCAAACTGATTTAGAATAGGAATTGGTTTTTTAAAACCAGATTAAAATCAAAACTGGTTTTTTAAAATTGAATTATTAATAATTTGCTCAGAACTAAATTAGTTTTGTTTAGTGATATAAAAAAACTAGTTTGGTTAAAAATTATCTTCTACTTGTGAGAAGAAAAACTAACTAGCTAATATAGCCTAATACTATAAACTTATCGATTTTTTTTTAATAAGCATAGAAATATTACTATGTGCATTTCCTTGTAAGTGATTACTATGTGCTATCAGAGTGATCTCGCCCCCTTCAAAATCGATATAATCAGTTAAATATAACTTTTATTCCATTATATTTTAGTGTTGTTTTATGTTAATACATGAAAAGAATTAATTTTGAGAAAGACTTGGAGGAGGTTTTGAGAGGGATATCACGAGAGGAGAAGATTTTTCTAGGAGCAGATCTAAATGGTTATGTTGGTAAAAATAATGGAGGTTTTGATAAAATTTATGGTGGTTTTGGCTATGGGATGAGAAATGAGATTGGAGAAGATGTCTTGAACATTGCACTAGCCTATGATTTAATGTTAGCGAACATTTTTTCTGGAAAAGGGAGTCTCATCTTATCACGTATCATAGTGGCCAAAATTGTAGTCGAATTGATTTCTTTATGGCCAGAAGGGAAGATAAAAATTCGTGTATTGACTGCAAGGTCTATTCTAGAGAATGTGTGACGACACAACATAAGTTGGTAATTCTAGAGGTTAGGTTCAACAAAGTTCTTAATTTGAGGAGGAAGACTCAAAACCCAAGGATAAGATGGTGGAAGCTAAAGGAGGAGAAACAAATAAAGTTTAAGGACAACATGTTGCGTGAAGGACTGTGGGAGTTTATTGGAGAAGCTAATGAGATATGGAATAAGATGACTATGTGTGTTCAAAATGTGGGAAGGAGGGTGCTACGTGAAACCAAAGGAAACAACGTTCTTACAAAGGAAACATGGTGGTGGAATTGAAAGATGCAGGAGGCTATTAAACAGAAGAATGAATGCTTTAAATCTTTGCCTAAATGTCCCAATGATTAGAATTTGCAAAAGTTTAGAGTACTGAGAAAAAAATGCAAAGAAAGCAATGCGGGAAGCTAGAGGAATTTTTTTGACGATTTGTATAAAAATCTTGGGAGCAAGGATGGTGAAAAGGATATTTACAAACTTGCAAAAATGAGGGATAAGAAGAGTAAAGACCTCACCCAAGTTAGATGTATCAAGGATGAAAATCAAAAACTTTTGGTAAGGGATGAAGATGTAAGTGAAAAATGGCTAAACTATTTAAACAAACTTTTTAATGGGAATGACGACAAGAGTGAGGTGGACTTGGAGGATTTTTTGATGATTTGAATAGAAGATTTGAGCGCAGCATTAATACACATGAAGTTAAGGAGGCTTTAAAGAGGATGAAGAATAATAAAGTTTTGGGATTCGATGATGTTCCTATTGAAGTGTGGAGATGCTTGAGAGATGTGACAATAAAATTGTTGATCAAGCTTTTTAATAAGATTCTTCAAACAAATAAGATGTCTGATGCTTGGAGAAAAAGTATGCTTGTGCCTATTTACAAAAACAAGAGAGATATCTAGAACTGTTCTAACTATAGAGGCATCAAGCTCATGAGCCATACTTTGAAGTTGTGGGAGAAAGTTATTGAACATCGACTAAGGAGGGAGACCAAGGTTTTCGTAAATCAATTTGGTTTATGTCAAGAAGATGTACCATGGAAGCTATTTTTTGATGCAGCAATTAATGGAAAGGTATAGGGAAAAGAAGAAAGACTTACATATGGTGTTCATAGATCTTGAGAAAGCATATGATAGGGTCCCAAGAGAAGTCTTATGGTAAACTCTTGAGAAGAAAAAGGTAGCATTTAAAGTATGTTAATGCAATTAAGGATATGTATGATGGGGCTACCACATGTGTGAAAGCTTGTAATGGAACATCAAAGTATTTTCCTATCACGGTAGGCGTTCACCGAGGTTCAACTCTTAGTCCTTATCACTTTACCTTAGTGATGGATGAAGTAACAAAAGATATTCAAGAGGAAGTGTCGTAGTGTATGCTTTTTGCAGATGATATCGTGCTTATTGATGAGACCAAAGATGGCGTTAATAGGAAATTGGAATTGTGGAGAAACACTTTGGAGTCTAAAGGATTCACGATAAACAAGAGCAAGACGGAGTATATGAAGTGTGAGTTTTCGTGAGTAAAAGATGATGATTAAGACATAGTGCATCTACTTGGTCAAGAGGTACCCAAGAAAGATGTTTTTAGATACTTGGGATCAATTTTGCAAAAAGGTTGTGAGATTGATGATGATGTAAATCATAGAATTAGAGCAGGGTGGATGAAATGACAGAGTGCATCGGAGTTTTTGTGTGAACGCAAAATTTCCCTTAAGCTAAAAGGAAAATTCTATAGAACAATTGTAAGACCGGCAACGTTATATAGAGCGGAATGCTGGCTAGCACATAGACAACATGAGCATAAAATAAGCGTAGCAGAAATGAGGATGTTAAGGTGGATGTGTGGTTATACGAAGATAGGTAAGATAAGAAATGAAGATATTCGACGAAAGGTATTAGTGGTACCGATAAGTGAAAAGATGAGGGAGCATAGATTGAGGTGGTTTGGGCACGTTATGAGACGGTCATTGGATGCTCCAGTAAGAACAAAAGTGTGTTAGCAAGTGCTTGACACAAAGAGAGGTAGAGGTCGACCAAAACTTACCTGGGGAAAGGTAGTTAAACAAGACCTAATGGAGTGGGATATAGATTGGTGGACGGTATGTCTTAGGACGGAGTGGAGAAAAACTATAAGCTTGGTGGAGGTAGTTCTATGTTCCAGTCTTTCTCTTGTTTTTGTTCTCTTCCTCTTCATTTTTCCCCTCTTCCTTTCACCCCTCTTTTATTTTAGCTTATTTTTCCTCTCTTTTGTCTTATTTCTACTCTTTTCTTTCCCTTTCCCTTTCTCTTTCTTTGTCTTATTTTTGATCTATCATTGGATTTATCTACCACCGACCCCAATTAACTTGGGTTAAGGTGATGTTGATGATGATGTTGATGTTTTTAAAAGTTCATCAGTGATAACTTTTAAATTTTAAAATAATGACTATTATAAGTTATTATTATCTTTTTTTTATTTCAAAAATTATAAACCATTGAAAAAAAGAGAATAAAATTAGCGTTGAACCTTGCAATCCAAAACCCTGAGCTGCAAGCAACAAGTTATGATACAACCCTTAATTCTCACAACAAAGAATCATCACAACCCATGTGAACAACAAGTCAGGTGACGAAAAATATAAGTTATTTTGTTGGGATGCCATGGGGTTTCCTTTTAATCAACAAGGTCGTCAAAAAAAGGCCAAAGTTGAAGAGTCATGACTTCATCAAAAGCTTATGTGAGCTTTATGGCTCACCTATCAGCTTACATAGACGATGATAAGAAACAAGCGGCTATTGCGACCATCGAAATCGAAAAAACGACCACTGTGGTCATCGAGAATAAGGAAGCGATGGATACTGATGTCATTGTCGAAAAGAAGGAAGAGATGAATATTGATGCCATCGTCTAAAAGAAGGAAGAGATGGATACAAATGCCATCAAAGGAAAAAGGAAAGAGATGAATATTGATGCCATGGAAGAGAAAATGGAAGTATTGGTAAATAAGGAAAAATCAAAAGATGTTTTTGAGAAAAAAGGTGAGGAGTTAAACTTAGATTGTATTTATGACAATTCACCTTTAGGATTCGAGAAATTGTTGTCCTCAGGATTAAAAAAGATGGAATCTCAAGATCCTATGGAAGAAGTTAACTTGGTGACTGAAGGAAATCGAAAGTCTACATATGTTAGTAAATTGTTAGATGTGGGGCTTCGAGAAAAAAATAATTTCTTTGTTGCATGAGTTCAAGAATTGTTTTGCATGAGATTATAGAGATATGCTTGGAGTTAGAAGAGAATTGGTGGAGCATAGATTGTCTATCCGTGAAGGAAAAAAGCCAGTGAAGTAGGCACTAAGAAGATTTGCTCTTGATGTCATGGAATACATTTATATAAGACAATCTATGCTATAAGACAAAACTTGAACTCATGTAATCAAGAGCAAATAAGATAAAAGGCTAAACAGAAAATAAGAAAAAACTTGAGATATTTTATTCATTTCCTCATAAAGGAATACATTTATATACCCCTAATTGATGTTAATTAATTGATATTATTTATCCATGTAGCAACATCTCATTATTTAAAATAAAACTATAATTTATAATACAAATATCTAACTATATCCTATATAATATTTTAACCATTTAATTTTTAGAGCATATTTGGGTCTTCCTAAACCCATCCTATCACTTGCAGAGGTCATTTTTTTTTACTATCTTTATTTGGTTTACAAAATAGAAGAGTAGACAAGCTTCTCCGGATTTATAAGTCAAGGCACCAAATGCATGCTTGAATTATTGGGGCAGCCTTCTACAAGTATCTATCGCATTTTATCATAGGGATTATTGAGAGGAGCCTTTAAATAGGGAGATAATAGAGACTAATCATACCTTTTTCACAAATGGCTTTTTACTTAAATCCCCCAAAACAAACGGGTTTATACACTCTTAAAGAATCTTTCATACTAAAGTTTCCAAAAGTAGATATAATTCACATAGGCTAAGAGCTCCAACAATCCATCCAGAAATAAAAACCCTGCCACATGAACAACTAAGCCTCCATACACAATCATTGATGCATGAAAATCAAAGCTTGCAGCACTATTTCTAGCATTAACCCTGCTGATACAGAAATTAATCTTAAGACAATGGAACCAAGGAATGCAGAAAGCCATTGAAAAATGAGTGGTTTTCTGGCACAAGGAATCCCTATCAGATGTTCAAATACTCAAGCCAAGACAAACATGCATTATCCAAGTGTTTTTCCCACCTCCAACACACCACATTCATTTTAGTGGGGCCTCTTTAACGAAAGAAAGGTTATCTGTTTTATTAGCCAGAGGTGACAGAAGGCGCTTTTCTTGATCATCATCTAATCCTGATGTTGATTGAGATCCACAAGGCGAGGCAGTCGAAAGAGACTCAATGATTTCATCTTCTGCAAACACTAGTCACCAAGATAAGCAGAGCACAAAGGTTACATTTGTTACTAAGATGGAAATCCCAGTATGCATTAGAAATTAGGAAAAAGATTGCGTGGGAAAAAAGAATATACGCACCTGAACATTCATGATATTCTGGTAGCTGTTTAACAGTTGTTACTTCAACACATTCAGGAAGTAGACAGCTACAAAATGAACCTAAAAAATTTTCAAGAGAAGGCTGCACTTAGGATCTCATTGTGTTATTTAAACAAGATTACGGAGAATGTGGCATGAAAACTATAGAACAGAGGGAGACAGATGAAATGATATGAATTTGTCACACAAATGATATTATTCTCACACCATGATGTTATAAAAAGCTAAAATATAATTTGTCCTTTATTTATGATTTTTGTTTCAGTTTGGTTCTTTAATATTAAAAAGTTCCCCTATTTGGTTCCTTATAGTATTTATGGTAAACCAAATTGGTATGCTAATTTTTGGTACAAATGTTATTAATTTTGGTTGACGTGACAAATGTCCATCTGATGTGACATCTCTCACATTTTGTCATGACACTAAGTTGACTGAATTAGTATAATAAACCAATGGAAGGATTGATTTAGTCTAATAGAGAAACTTTAAAGGATTAATGTGAAACATTTTAAACTTAAGAAACCAAATTAAAACAAAAAAATATAGTTAATGAACTAAAATCATAATTTATCCGATTAATAAATGATGATAAGAATATATAGTTTGATATTTTAAGAAAAGTAATTTTCTTCAAGAAAATGGATGAAATGGAATGCAGACACCACACCATCAAAACATATTAGTTACAATTGGCTGAAACTCAGTTCAAGTATCAGGTAGTTACAAACAAAAACTTGTGTTTTTGTTACATGTATCAGAAATATATTTTGAGAAGCTTTTTTTTTTTTTTTTTTTTTCACTTTCTATTTCATATAGTGTTGGATCATGAAGCCTAAACTTCATATACCAACAGTGTTTGAGTAGACACAAGTTGATATCATCTGAAAGCAACTATTGTTTAGTTCATAAGAATTCAGAAGACAAATATAAGAATAGGCTTATCCAAGTAACTAAAGTCAGCTACATAGATCACACATGCCAATATTAGACGTAATTAAAAATCAAATTATCAAAGAAATATTCATCATAAGATCCCTTTATGGTCTTACCTAGTCTAGCAAGCCGATTCACCCAACCTGGGATCCGTTTTCCACTCAATCTATAAGACATATCATCCGTAAAATGATTGCAGTTCTTAGAAATAAGGTGATAGGTATCCCCATGATACTCATTGGCTATACTTTCAATAAATGTCCGAAACTCAGAAGGATGCATATTTACTTGGCCTAAAGTAACTGAACATCTGTACACAAATCGAGGGCACTTCCTTGGCTCCACTTCAAATACTCCACTTGTTGGGAAATCATGGGCTCCAAATCCATACTCCTTACCGTGTACTATTCAAAGAGAGAGACAGAAAAGAATTAAAACAGAAACAACAATACAGAACATCAACATATGCAACAAAAGTATGATGATAACTTTTCCTACAGTTATGACATTTGCAGAAAAATTGATTAAAAAAAAAAAATCAGTCTTTCCCGACTACAATACAGAAAACATGGAATGCTATTCAAGTGAACTCCTAAATCCTACTTGGTGGATTAAAAGTGTTATATATATGTAATATTAAATATGGTTTCTCAATCCTAATGTACAAAATGTAGTGTCATATCCTTGAGCATTAAATCTAAGAAACTGAGCTGTTTCAAAAGATTATTTTATAGTTATCAATAATATCTCCACTTGACCACAAATACACATGGAAGGTTGTCATTGGTTAAATGCTCTTGGTAGTTTCTGTATTTTGAGCCCCTTATTGGGTATTGATCTAATCTTATATGACATTGTTATCTAGTCAAGATTTTGGCTGTTAATTAAGGGGAGTTGATTCAAAGGTTCTGTTTCTGCTATAAGGAAAAGAGGAACTTTCCCTTAGGTTCTTGGAACAAATTCTTGAATGGTTTATGAGCCTATTCCACAAAGTAGTTTCATGCCTTCCCATGATGTGCATGTTTGCTTCTCATTGCATTGACACCTTAATTTTTCCCTCTTTCGATGGCTTGCTTATAAGCCTAATTCATTACAAGCCATCACACTTTCTGAATATTGACTAAATTTTTCCCTCTTGGGTTTTACATCGGTCTAGGACCTGCATGCATTTATTGTCTGGAATTAATGCAGATTCTTCTGATTCCCTAGGGTTATAATATTTGATTTTTTGGTTCTTCTAAAGCATGTGTTGCATTTTACTTGTGGAACATTGGCAACCATTCCAGCCTTCCAGGTAATGCAATCATTCATTTTGGATTTTTATAAAAGACAAGCAAACACCTATATATTGAATTAAACCACATATTCCCCCACTTGTGCGGGCTCATTTCAACATGCTCCCATTAATTCCTTTGAGTTTCATTCTTTTGAATGTACTCATTAGACAAGAATACTTAACGTGTTAGCTACAACATTACAAAGGTCAATATGCACAAATCATACATATGTTACCCTGCATTGAATGGATCAACATTTCTCCTTCCCCTTCTTGTGGAAAGAATAAAGGATCATAATACAAATACAAACAAGGTGACTATTCTATTTTGAGAAAAAAAACATTGTATTTAAAATTTCCTTTTCGTTCTTATATGTATTTTTTTAAAATTTTATGTGAATACCTCTTAATAAATTAACGGAAATTCAAATTTTAGTTCATCACAAAATTATATTTAATAGTACAACAATTCTTATAATAATAATAATAATAATAATAAAAAAAAAAAAACAGAAAAACATCCTTTCATGTGAAAGAGAAATAATTAAAGTTATGGAATGGCAAATGGATAAAGAGAAACCATTAACATTAAGGAACGGTGAATGGGAGAAAAAAAGAAAAAAAGGTGTTGGTGAAAAAAGGAAATAATTAATGAACCTTCAATGCCGGAGTGAAAGATTCCAAACCCTAACCAATAAAGGTAATTGTTGAGAGGGGTGATGTCGTAGACATTCAACACCACACGTGTGTTGTTGTTTATGTTGTCATTGGCATCAGATTTTGAGGTAGAATTGGAGTTGTTGTTCTTCGTCGTGGTCCCCATTATTTCACACAGAGAGAGATTGATGTCTATGCCTCGCTCTATGATTTGCTGAGGCAATAACAACAAACAACCTTGCGTTGCTAATCCCCAAAAAAACAACACTTTAGCTATCAATTATTCTAAATTGATTGATTGATTCATTATTTATTATTATATATGCGACATCTCAGTGCATGCATGGATATTACAGCGTTAGACCAAACACTGCGAAACCCGGATTTGGCTCTCCGCAAATTCTTCGTTCCTTTTTTGTTATTACAATCCGTGTCACGTGTGCTGTATGTGTTGTTCGATGCCGTTAACCTTCGAAACGACGCTTGCTGTGCTAGGATGTTCTGTGGTTTAGTTAGTAGTTTACGCTCGAAACAATTTTTTTTATACTATGATTTATTTTTAATTGTCGGATTTAAAAAAAAAAAGTTTCTATTGCTTATAAAATTCAAGATCATATTAATTATTATTTTATTAATTATATCTTCATTTATCTCATAGTTTTTAATTAATTTACTCATATGAAGTGAAAAGAGAAAAAGGTAAAAATAAGAAATTTCATAGCAATTTTATTAAAATAAAAAATTATTATATTTTTAAGTAATAATATTGAAAGACAGAATAAAATGAAGGAAATTTGTATTAAGTAAAATCTGATCGGGTCGGGTCTACGTCAATTTGGATTTACATAGATTTCTTTGTGAATTTGAAAGTTAAAAAAAAAAAAATATGGAACAACTTGTCAGCGTAGTTAATTTGTTTTAGGGTCTATTTGAATACAAGTCAAAATATTTTTTAGAGTTTTTTTTATTGGAAATATAGAACTTTTTCTAGTAGAGAAAATATCAAAATCACTTCTAACCTTATATCCAAACATATTTTTAATAATTAACTATATTAGTAATATATGTGATGTACAACTGACTGTTAAATTAGTTAAGTAATTTATACTATATTTAATTTCTAATTATACATCACAATTGTCCAGATTACTGATTGTATTTTCAAGTAGATTAATAACAACTTTTTTTTATGCAAGGGCAAATTGTTGTAGAAACTAAATTGAATTTGTTGTTAAAAATATATCTATCTATTTATTATCTATTTTCTATTATCTATTATATCTATTATCACATTACAT
>PYAF01001960.1:43254-58393 GCA_007407185.1 Glycine tomentella
TCTCTAATGATACTATCTGTGAGATTTCCTCATAGAGTCTCTTTGTGGGTCCGTTCAGTGCGAGCTATACCCTTATAGGTCCACCCACGACTTTAGCTAAGACATCTCCATGTCTGTAGCTCATGAGGTCTTTACCTTGTATCTGTATACAAGTAGATAAGTCGTGCTAGTCTTACCCGAGATCGCTGATCCCCATTCTTAGTGTCTCTAGACTAGGAACTTAAATTTAGGAGTAGACATCTGGTATCCATGAATCCTCATGATCGTGATCCCATCACTGATATTCAAGAGATACCTATTCTATTCCAAGGGTTTTATCCAGTTACTCATATATTAATAATATTATCGAGACAAAATATGAAACAAGATAAAGAGCGCTTATAATTTATTCATGACAACATTGAAAAGTACATGTACGTCCTAATCTAATGAAAAGATTGTCTCTAGGACATCCATATACTAACAGGAAGGTCGCTGACAAGCTGTCCTGGGGTCTTGTCTGTAACTGTAGCATGTGGTCTGCACCATTAAATGCTTCGCACTTTAATCATGACATTTGAAAATATGTGCCCTTCTTGCCCCCATTATTGAATGGATTTGACCCTTTTGCCCTCATGCGACATTTCGTGTGTGCCAACTGTACATTCATGTCGCTTCATGGACTTGGCGGTTACACTTTTCTAATTAATTTTTAAATTCCTCCCCTCACGGTTACGATTCTCACTCATTTGTGCCTTCTTTCAGCATTTGCACTTCCTTCTACGTTCTCGTTCATCATCTTTCTTCTTCAAATTTCTTCCAAGATTTTCTTCTTCCCAGGTATCTTCGCTACCATAAAATCTCTTTTCTTGTTTATGATTCCCTGGTTCTTTTGTTTTTTGCATCTTCCTTTCTTGCATTTTCGTTTCTATTCTATCCTTCGTCTTTATTCGTTCTTGAACTTGAACTGTTCTTGAACTTCCCTATATCTTCATCTTCTTTCTTCAAAAACTCTTCCAAACAACGCTCCTGATAGCGCCGATAATTTAGATTATAATGAAACTTACCCCAGAAGAAGAGGCAAGAGTTGCGGCAAACAATTCCTCCGTTAACTAGGTATTGGATCTTTGGGGTCGCTCTTACGGAGGAGGAAAAGGAGAAAATAGAACGGGAAAAATCCCAGCCCCATTCATACACTACTGGGACGTCGAAGTCCAAACAGTTACAGCCCAGAACCTCAACGAACCAAACCCTTTAGGAAGTAGACCCTTGAATGTTGACATACCAGAGCCCAGAACTAGTGTGCGTCAATCCCCTATTTGTGGGAATGAGGATAGGTCAAGTGTTAAACCTTCCACCAAATGCTCTTTACCTCGGTCTGTACCTCTCGAGTTGCAACCATCGTAATCATCTTCAGAACCCAGAGATCTTCCCCTAGGATCTTCTTTTGAAACCCGGTTTGATCCTTGTATGGATTGTGTTATCGAGAGTTCCTATTATGTAAGAACCGGCTTTGATTCCAAGGCGGATTCAATTTTGGAAACTGTCACCACAATCCGGTTCCTGTACCAAAAGCCAAACCTCCTCGGCCAACGTCCCTTATGGTGCCGACTGATCCTCCTGCTCTCGGCCTAAGTACCGGGAAACCCAAAGATGTAATTATCATCCCGGATGAACCCTCTCCGCCTCGCATAACCGATATCTCTTCAGGTATACTGCTGCTTTACTGACTATGATTTTCTTTTACGAAGGTAATTATGGACCCGTCATCTACAGAATTAGTTGCTGAGTCCGAGTCCCCTTCTGCCGGGTCACATTCTAATTTACCTTCCTCAAACTTAGCTGATAAGTTCCCTTGGGTCACCCTTGAAGTACTGGATACCTTTTCCGATCTGGATCTGGAGAGCGTTGTTGCGCTCCCAGTTGGCAACCAAGAGGGATTTTGTGTCAGAGTCCCTGGCTCGGATGAGCCTGTTTGTTCTTTCTGGGAAGGGAATGAACGCAATTTCTTCTATTTTTATAAGGACGTGATCACCCGTATGGGTATCCGCTTCCCTTTCTCGGACTTCCAAATGCAAGTGCTTAACCATCTAAATCTGACCCCCTCTCAACTGCATCCCAATAGCTGGGCATTTATGCAAGCATTTGAACTCTTCTGCCATGGTTTAGGGGTCCCTTGTACACTTCGTCTCTTTTTTTATTACTTTACTGTACATACTACTAGGACTGGTAGGGAACCCTCCGATACGAAAGGATGAACTTCCATTCGGGGCCATTTCGACCAAAAACTTTTTTCAGTGTACTCAGAGTCCTTCAAACACTTTAAAAATAAATTCTTCAAGGTTGTCGCCGAACCCGACAAACAACCATTCTTTCTTTCTGCGCCCGAGTCCTCAGATGTGGGGTGGAAGTTTCCCCTCTATTGGTCCCGCCTCCATCATGACCTTGCCCCAGTTTCGAGGAAACAGACTTGTTAGATTTTGAAGCTTCATCGGTGTCCCGCATCGAGGCATATAGGGCAACTCATGATTTGATAAACACTGGTTTTTTCTTGCGTGGATATCTTTTCGGGTCCTCCACTGCATTGAGTATGAACATACCTGATATTGATTTTTAATGTATGTTTTATTCCATTCTAATGGTTTTATCCTTGTTTGTAGCTGATAGTATAGAACCACCTGCCTCTTTCGCAGCTCCACCAACTGAGATCCAGGCCTCGGGTTCTTCTGCGTCAGTGGTGGCCACTCCTCCCGTGGTCGTGGGTCCGACCTAGCCGGTTAGGAAAACAAAACCACCTTCCACCAAACGTTCCAACCCGTCAAAGCGGTCGTAGCCCTCCTATGTAGCTCTCCTAAAAGGGAAGAAGCGTAAGACTGTGGAAACAGATCTGTCTGAAATGGCTCGATCAGAGGTGGTTGCGACTGAGCAACGCAATCCACCTGTTCCTTCTAGTCCGAGGGCCGCATCTGCCGCGCTTCCAACTCCTACCTCAACCTCAAGCTCGACTCTGGGCTGCCTCTGGGAGAAGGGGGTTATCGAGGATATAGTCCGTGCAGTAAAGGCTCCCAAACGTTTCTCGGATTTGAGTCTGCTTTCTGATGAGGATATCAAAGAGCTTAGCCTTATCCAAGAAAATATTTTCAAGGGAGGTGCCCTGATACACTGCTTGGCTAACTTAAAGAAGCACGACAAGGTGTTGGGCGAGCTTGATGCCTCTCGGGAAGAGACCCAAAAAACGCATCAGGAGCTCCTTGTTGGCAGGATACCTCGGCCTCTCTTCGCCAAGAGCTCCGAGTTGCCCTTGATGCTGCTGAGGGTGCCTAGACGGCTCTGGAAACGGCTCGGAGGAAGAATGCGCTCCTGTCCGGGCAGGTGAATAAACTGAAGACTGCGTTGGATGAGAGTGACCGCAAGTTGTAAGAGGCCAAGGTGGAGGCTACGCGGCTGAAGGAAGGGATCGCCATCACGGTTAAGGAGTCCTTTGCCAATGCCCTGGACCAACTGCGCTATTTGAATCCGGGGATTGAATTGAACACTACCAGAATGCATTTTAGAGCGTATCTGGAGGATGACAAATTGATCCCTCTGTAAGGACCCTCATCATGGCGCGGTTGGTGCCAGATCCCGCGCGGTCAGCGCCGGGATTGTTCAACAAAAAACCCTGTGAAGGGTGTGGCGCAGGTAGCGTCAGGGCTGGCGCTGATGGCGCCAGACCCACTGGAATTCCACGCCAAGGGCGTCAATCTGGCGCGAGGGGTGCCAGGTATTTTCCAGCCCACGTGAGTCACGCCATGGTTGGCGCGGACGGCGCGGGAAGTGGTCTGGAAAACCAAGTTTCACTGGTTTTCCACGCGGTCAGCGCCAGGTGTGGCGCGGACGGTGCCATAGGCCAGGGGAGGTTGGCGCGGATAGTGCCAATGTGGTGTGGGTGGCGCCACAGGTTCTGAAAGTTGGCGCTGGGGGCGTGGGAGTGCGCTTGTGGCGCCACATACACCGCCATGGTGGCGCGGATAGCGCCGGAGCTGGCGCGGATCGCACCAGAGCTCGGGCAGGCCCAGTATTAAAGGGAAAAATGCGAAAATTGAAGAAGAAAACCAGTTCTTCTTCCCCACGACCAAACCTCCATTGTTGGAGTGCCCAAGCTTCCTAGGACCTTATTTCTTGACCTAAACACCTCCCAATTGCCATTAAGCTTGTGAGAATCATCTTGAGAGCTTAAATCCTTCATCCTTTCTCTTCAAAAACCCCTTGTGAGTGAGAATTCATTTCTCAAGAAAAAGCTCAAAGACTTGAGTTTGGCTGAGACCCGTGGCTTGGAAAGGACACTAGAGCTAGTAGAAGCTGTCCTTCAGCCTTCTTGGTCGCCACTGAGGTAAGAAACTCAAGTTTCTCCTGTTGATTTTGAATTTGGGGTTTTCTGGATATTGTGACCCATACTGAACTGGGGTTAGAATTAGCCCAGGGTCCTGTTGAGAAACTTGTTTATAACGGTCTAGTGATGAAGGATTGGCTTTCAGTTTTTGATTTGGTGAACTTTGAATCTTGGCTCTGTGATATGCATGTGTGGCTGTGGAATGAGTCACTTGTTGTTCTCTGGACATGCATGAGCCTTGATTGAGTTTGTGTTGAGCCTGAGAGGCTAAGTGAACGGTGCCTTGGTTGAGGTTTAGACCGTTCCAGTGATATATTGAATTATGGGCTATTGTAAGCCATAGCTCAGGTTTGTGCTGTACATTGAGTCTCTGTGGTGACTCAATTGCTCTGATGTGAGCTTTGATGGACCTTGTGTGGTTTGTGAGAAGCCTAGTGTGGGCTGAGATTGATTGAACCCTAGGATAGGGGATTTCTGATACGATATGTCCTGTGATTGAATGCCTGTTGAATTGGTTTTGATATGGATATATGCCTTGAATAGGGCTTGACACTGAGGGTGTCAGTGGCGGGAGCCACAGAGCAGGGACAGGATTGCAGAGTGATACCTTGCCAGGTAAGTTCAGTGTTCCTGGGGATAAGTTCCCATCTTGTGTGCCACACCACACTCCGGGGGAGTGGTGGTCATTCATGATGCATGCATTGGTAGTTGCATCTTCATAATGATATATGTGTGCATCTGTGCTTGTGATTCGGTGCTTTGATTATGATAGATCTATTGACCAATAGATAGATATGGACCTCCCTAGGAGATGGTGGTTTCCTCCTAGTATGGTTGGCTCATGGTTGAGGTAGCTCCCAGGGAATTGGTTCCCATAGACCATGGGGGATAGAAGTTGAGGTAGCTCCTTCTATTCTCGGAGGTACCATATATGTGCATCCATGCGAAGGGGTAGCACCCAATAGGATGGCACAGGTGTGAGTTTCCAGTCTCACACTGAGATAGGCGTTGAGGTAGCTCCGCCATGTTTGCTGAGATAGGCGTTGAGGTAGCTCCGCCATGTTTGGATGCTAAATATATTGTTATGAGGGCTAGAGGGCCAGGCCTGTGGGCCATTTGCTTGTGATTGCCTGATGTATATGTTATGAAAGTGGGCTAGGGTGGAGGAGATTCCTCCAAGGACCCTGAGCTTACTGAGATGTGTATCTCACCCCGTGTGGGGATTTCTGATTTCAGGTGACTCTTCTGGCAAAGGAGAGCAGTCTCAGGGCAGGAGGCCCGAGTAGAGACTTGGGCTGCTTGATTGAGAAGCAGTAGGGAGAGCTGAAGGCTCAGTTTATATTGATTGTATTTTGTCCCTTGATGAGGGATGGTGTGTGTACACCTGTGATGTATAGTTCTGTATACCCTCGGTGAGGGCATGTATTCTTTTGTATCACCACGGTGTGGTGAAGACACTGATGTATATATGTATGTACAGAACTATTAATGATATGATATGAATTTCCTCCTGAGTATATTGTGGATGTGTATTTATCTGTCTATGGCCATGTATGATAAACTGGATCAGCAGGGGCGTGATTTATATGCCTTGTATGAATGTTTGCTTTAATCTGTTTTATTCCATACATAATAAATCAAGAAAAGCGATTCTGTTCTTCCGCTGAGTTGTTATTTGTGAATTAAGCGCTAAACTGATATTATTAATGATAACGCACCGGAGGCCTACGGGGTGTTACACCCTCCCTCCTCTCCTTGTGAAGATTCAATGATCCCAATGGATGAAGATCCACCTTATGGAGAGGAAGTGACCTTTGTACAGGAAGGTGGTGATCTGGTTCAACCCCCGACACCATAAGTATGCGAAGGACCGGGATGCCGGTTGGAAGATTGTAATTTTTTACTTTGTAATTTCGCTTTATTTTGACTATTGATGGGCTATGTCTGGTTGTTTGAACTTGCTATATTTGTTATTTTCATAACTGGATTTATGACCCGACTTCCGAGTTATTCACGTTTTGACCAACGCTATATTTTGCATGCTTAATTAGCTATTCGTTTGGTTCCAAAGACCAAGTTTATTATTGTCCGAGTCTAGCGTCGGTATTGTGTTATCGGCTAAATGCTTTATAGGAGAGGGTGTTGTCTACGACTTCATTTTCAACATCAATGTTGAAATGATCAATGAGTCTAGAAACAAAAACTAGATAAGGGAATGGATAATTGACCAACCTTTTAGACTTAAGCATGATTTCCTCAAAAATCAGAGGCCAGTTCATGGGTATGTGATGCTTGAGCCCATAAACCAACTGAAGATCCTCATCAGTTGTTTGGGCATGGTTTGTAGCGTCGGTATTGTGTTATCGGCTAAATGCTTTCCGGTATATATCCGAACCATACTTAACGTGCAACACAATCGTTATTAATGAGTGATTACGTGAACCTGATCAGGGTTTAAAGTTACACGCTGAGCATTCTCGAAGGCATAGATATCACGTGCTGTGCACAATATTTGTAATTGCTTTGTAAAGACGAAAATATTTATTAATGTTGGAATGATTACAAAGATTCATGATCTCAATGAAAGAAAAAGGTATGAGTTACGGATGCCTGACTGGTCGACCCCGGTTCATACTCTCAATTAAAGAGAAACACATGAAATGTAAACAATATTATTGAAACGAAAACTAATTGTGGACGTCGCTATGAGGTCCTAACTATAATATATCTTTAACTTGTCAGCATTCCAGGTGCGCTTTATTACTTTATTGTCGAGAGTCTCCAATTGGCTGCCAACTTTTCGTCCCGGGCGTTCTTGTTTCTGATATCTGCTCTTTGGAGTACTAGATCGCCTTTTTTGAAACCTCTGGGTTTTATTTTCTTAAACTTGTTGGCTACCACGTGTTTCATGTTTTGATCTCGGTGGTGTGCCATGGCCCGGACCTCGTCAATGAACTCTAGCTCGATGGCCAATGCTTCGCTATTATTATTTTCTCCTCCGCGAAGTGTATGTTGTCTTCGCTATGAGGGTTGTGCGATTTCCACGAGAATCATTGCTTCTCAGCCGTACGTCATTCTGAATGGAGTCTCTCGAGTAGATGCCTGGGTCGTGGTTCTATGCCCCCATAACACATAATACAATTGCTCCACCCAGTTTGAACCGGCCTCATGCATTCGTTTCTTCAATCCTTCCAGAATGACTTTATTGGTAGCTTCTGCTTGTCTGTTGGATTGCGGATGTTCCATAGACGAGAAGTGATGTCTGATATGGAATCCGGCCATCATTTCCTGGAACAGCTTATCGGTGAATTGGGTTTTATTATTTGTCACAACTTCCGTCGGGATCCCAAACCTCTCTATTATGCTTCTTTCAACAAACTTTTGAACTCGGGCCGAGGTGATGGTGGCTAGTGGCTCGGTTTCGATCCATTTCGTGAAGTAGTCAATGGATATGATGAGCCATTTCATATGTCCTTTCGTAGCCTTGAAGGGTCCCAAAAGATCCATTCGCCACTTGTAAAAAGGTCAGGGGGCCGTGATCGACGTTAGCTCGGTGGGAGGCGACCATACAATCCTGGCGTGCTTTTGGCAGTTCTCACATCATTTAACATGATTCGAGGCGCCAGCCTTCATTGTCGGTCAGTAGTATCCAACCCGATGGGCTTTCATTACGAGAGCTTTTGCTCCCATGTGTTGACTGTTGATGTCTTCATGTATTTCAGCCATCACATATTCGGTCTAATCTGGGCTCAAAGATAGCAACATTGGGGTGTGCAGGCCTCTGCGATATAATTCCCCTTCTTGAATGGTGTACAAGGCCGCATCTTGGACTAGCCTCTTAGCTTCTATAGCGTCATCAGGTACTGTTCCTTGTTCTAAGTAATTAACTATCGGTTTCCTCCAGTCCTCGGTTGACGAGATCATCAAGATGCAAGTGGAATGGAAGATCTCCTGCTGAATCACTGCCCTGTGGTTGCCAGTGCCCTTGGTACTCACTAGCTTCGATAATATGTCGGCTCTGGCATTTTCTTCTCGAGGGATGTGGGCGACGACGACTTCCTCGAATTCCGCAATTATTTCTTTGACCTTGGTTAGATATTTGACCAATAAGGGTCCTTTGGCCTGATATCTACCTTCGATCTGGGTCGTGACGAGTTGGAAATCTGTAAATACACTTAGCTTCTAGGCTCCTTGCTCTTTGGCTAATATCAACCCGACTATCAATGCCTCATATTCAGCTTGATTGTTGAATGTCGGGAAATTGAGTTGTAAAGACTATTTGACTGAGACTCCTTGTGGGCTCTCGATTATTATCCCGGCTCCGCTTCCTTTCGTGTTAGACCAGCCATCCACATATAGTTTCCAAATCTCCATATTTCCTGGTACTGTCGGGGTGAGCTCTACCAGGAAGTCGGCCAAAGCCTGAGATTTAATTGCGTGTCAGGCTTCATATTTTAAATCGAACTCAGACAGCTGAATTGCCCAACTCATCATTCGACCAGCCAAGTCCGGCTTGTGCAAAATTTGTGGGACTGGTTGATTTGTGCAAACCACGATGGTGTGGCCTTGGAAGTATGTGCGGAGTCTTTTGGCGGTTATGAGAAGTGCAAATGCCATCTTCTCCAATTTTTGATATCGCAATTGTGAGTTTTTCAGAGCCCGGCTTATAAAATACACCAGCAATTGAGACTTTCTGATCTCTTTGACTAACACGGCGCTTGCCACTTCTTCTCCCACTGACAAGTATAAAATTAATGTTTCCCCGAGTTCTGGTTTTGACAATACTGGAGGAGAAGCGAGACATTTCTTGATCTCTTGAAAGGCAGCTTCGTACTCCGGATTCTACCCCACACTAGCTTTTTTCTTTAGAAGTTTGAAAAAGGGAAGTGTTTTTTCTGCTGACTCTGGAAGAAAATGTGTCAACGCAGCTAACCTGCCTGTTAACTGCTGCACTTTTTTTTTTTGTCAAGAATTGTATGTTCAGCACCGCTTTGCATTTGTCCGGGTTTGCTTCTATTCCCCTATGGGTCAACATGAACCCTAAGAATTTTTCCGCAGTCACCCCAAATGCACATTTGAGGGGATTTAGCCGGATGTTATGCTCCCTTAATATGCAGAAGGTCTCCTCCAAATCTTGAATGTGATTCTCAGTCGAACCTGTTTTGGTGATCATGTCGTCTATGTATACTTAAATATTTCGACCGAGTTGCTGGGTAAAGACTCTATTCATCATCCTCTGGTAAGTAGCCCCGACATTCTCTTGGTCCTCCAGATGCATGGGGATTTGATTATACCTGGAGTAAGCATCCGTGAATGGTAACAATTTGAAACGGACGAATTATCGACCAGATAATCTATGCTCGGAATAGGATACGAGTCCTTGGGGCATACCTTGTTTAGGTCGGTATAATCAACACACACCCGCCATTTGCCATTGGATTTCTTGACCATCACCACATTAGATAGCCATGTGGTATATTGGATTTCTCTTATGAAGCCGGCCTCCAATAGCTCCTTGATATGTTTCTCCAAGGCTTGCTTACGTTTGGGGCCAATGTTTTGCTTTTTTTGGGCCACAGGTTTTGAGCTGGGATACGTGGATAACTTGTGACAGCAAAAAGTTGGTTTTATTCCCGGAATCTCAGAGGCTGTCCATGCAAACACATCTTGGTTCTTTTTCAGGCATTTTGTTAGCCCGACTTTGACAGTTGGGTCAGATATTCTGCCTATCTTAGTAACTTGTGACGGCTGGGTTCCTATCTGAATATCCTCCAGCTTGTCTGCTAGCTCTGGCCTCCACTGTTGAATGTCTTCTCTCATATCGAGCTCGACTAGCTCTCCTTCACGAATACGAGGTGGTGAAGATGGACCACTTTCGTTCTCCTTCACGACATTGAAATAACATTGACGGGATTCTTTCTGGTCTCCGCGAATGGTTATGACTTTGCCATTGCTCCCAACCATCTTCAACTTCTGGTGCTTGGAGGATAATAACATATCCCATTTATGGATGGTTGGTCTTCCCAGGATGATGTTGTATGGTGAGGAGAATTCGGCTACAACAAAAGTGACCCTCTCTGATTTGAAGGCCTCCTTCGTTCCCAGTGTCAGACAGAGGTTGATGGAGCCTTTGATGTTGGTATTTCCGCCTTTGAAACCTATTAACCTAGTTTTACATGGTTTTAGATCCTCCTCATCCAAGTTCATCTTTTTGAAGGCATTCCATGAGATGATGTCTGTCGAGCTGCCACCGTCTACGAATATTCTTTTGACTCGGCAATAGACTATGGTTCCTGTTATTACCAGACCATCTTCATGGCCAGGGACTACGTCTCTCATGTCCTCGTCTGTAAAATAGAGTAGAGGGAGCTCGACTTTATTGTTACCTCCTTTAAATCTGGGTTGCTCCCTTACCGAGAGGACTTCCTTAAGATATTTCCTCCGTTGGCTAGTTGTGTCTCCTCCTCCTCCCATAGCTCCCGAGATCACGTTGCATTCGAACTCTGGTTCCGGGAACTCATCATCATCCCGTTTGTTCCGCTTGTCATCCCGGTCTTTTGGACTTCGTTCTGACCGGCCTTTCGTTTGCTTCGTTGGCCTTGCGTTTTGATGAAATATTGCCTCAATTTACCTTCGCGGATAAATTTTTCTATGGCGCCTCGTAAGTCCCAACACTGATCGGTGGTATGGCTTGGCCCATTATGAAATTCACAGAAGCGAGAGTGATCGAGTCAAGCCTTTTTGAACACTGGCCGGGATCGGTTTACTTTCTTCATGTCTGTCAGAGCGACTTCCCTCCATACTTGCGCCCGCGAAGTGTTTAGCGGGGTATACTTGTCATATTTAGTTTCATATTTCCCCGGCCTAAAACCGGAGTCCGAGTTCCTGTTGGGATGAGGGTTGCTCTAATGATGTCGATTCCCTGGTGGGGAGCTATTCTTTCTAGGAACTGTATTGGAAATTTTCATATGCTCCAATTCCAAGTACTTCTTTGTTCGTACTCTGAATTCCATCAAGGATTTCACTGGGTCCTTGTATATTGGTTTTGCTAGCCGGGATGATCCGCTGAGTCCGGCCGACAAGAGATGCACATGCACTTTCTCCTCCAAGCCTTGTACTTGCAGGGTGGCTTCTTTGAACTGGTCTAAGTAACTAGGCAGTGTCTCTCCGGGTTGTTGGCGTATCTTCCCCAATGCAAACTCAGATTTGGCCTGTTTCTTGCTTTTTGCAAAATTGAGCAAGAATTTATGGCCGAAGTCTTCGAAGTTATGGACCGACCGTGGTGGCAGTGTGTGGAACCATGTCTGGGCCGCACCAGACAATATGGTGACGAAAATTCGCGATATTATCGGTTTGTCGATGCCTATGACACACATTTGCATGTCAAATTCGTCGATGTGCACTTGTGGGTCCTGACTCCCATCATATTTTGATAGGATGGATCCATCAAAATCTTCAATGAACTGGGCATTGACGATCTCGTCCACAAACGAACTGTTGTTGTGCTGTCCTCTTCTATATTTTCTTCGGTATACATCGGCTATCCTAGGCTGTTGTACAGCTTCGGCCATCGGGTTTTGGGCTTTTACCCGTGTATACGCTGACTTCGTCGGGCTTGCTTCTGTGTTCATGATGTGGCGTGGGGCCTTTACGTGTGAATCACGATGTCCCAGGTTGTTATTTCGTGCCTGGTGACGAGACGATCCTCTAGGTTCGAAATGACTAGCTGCTCCCGGAGTATTGACTTCGGCATGGCAAGCAGGGCTCTGACTGGGTGCTGTAGAATATAGGAACACTTCACACTTAACCAAGAGGGGGGTGAATTGGTTAGGCTTGGTAAATTAAGAATTTCTTCAACAAAATTAGAGTTTCCCTTAGGATCTTTATCACTTTTGAAACCAAGAAACCTTATTCAATCAAATGCTCGGCTCAAGGTGTCCAATAGCTCAAAATGTTAATTGATAAACAAAACCAAACAAACAAGATTGACAGAATATGATCAAGATAGAGATAAAAATTAAAACACAAAGGATTTATACTGGTTCACTTTAAACAATTTGAAGCTACATCCAGTTACCTTCCACTCAACACTAGAATGGAGTTCCACTATTGCAATTTTCTTTTCTTACAAGTAATTACAAAGTCTCTTTTTATCAACTCTAGATAAAGTACAGAAATCTAAAACACTATTAGATTCTTAGAGACAAACCCACTGAGAACACTACTCAGTACAACCCCTAGAGAAACCCTATCTCTAGTTTAAAAGCAAGAATCCCAATTACAATAGATTGAAAATTACGTCCAAAATCAAAACGAAAATTACAGAAGATTAAGGAGAGAAACAACCTGATGATCCAATGAATAACAATGCAAATGATGGATTAACACAGGTTGAATTAACAAATTGAATCAGCTTCCCTTAACCTTGAATGAAATCTTGCTCAAGATTGACTCACAATCTCATGATCAATGTAGAACCAGAGCAAGCATGTAAAAATCCTTTGAAAACACTTATAAAGGCTTTTTGAACTGTTTTGGCTCAATGTGTATCAGTATGCAACATTACAAAATCAAGCAAAGTGATTTCCTATTTATAACAGAAAAATGTAACAGCTTTAATCGATTAATACGCACCAAATAATCGATTATTTTGCTGATGTAATCGATTAATCCAAGAATGTAATCGATTAAAATGTTCATAAGCTTTTCTGGAAATTTTACAACGGGACAAATAATCGATTATTCAAGCATGTAATCGATTTAGACAGAAGATCCATTATTTTCAAAATACACTATATAATCGATTACTAACCTTGGTAATCGATTAAACCAGGAAAACATATCACTCATAGAAACAGAGTAATCGATTACTAGAATTAGTAATCGATTAAAGCAGAGCCATAGCCTTTCTAATTTACACTATGTAATCAATTACTAATTGAGGTAATCGATTATTTAGTACAAAACTTAGAGTTTTAAACATAACATGTAATCTGTTACCATCTATGGTAATCGATTAAAGCAGGGAGAGGCTATTTTTAGATAAGCCTATGTAATCGATTACAGTATATTGGTAATCGATTATCCCAACAACTCTTTAAATACATATACAAGCATGTAATCAATTACTAACCATTTGGTAATCGATTAAAATGTTCAACAAGACAGTTTTCTAGAAACCAAAGGTATAATAATCGATTAAACCGATATGTAATCGATTACAATGTTCATGAAAGCTTTTCCAAGGTTAGTGAAGAAAAAAAAATCGATTATTACAATGTTGTAATCGATTAAAATAGCAAGAAAACAATTTTTCTAAAAACCTTAGAAACAAGTTTGAAACTTAACCATTTTATGAAAGCCTTGTGATTTTTATTAAACCATTTTAAGTTATTTATGCGTTAGAATGAATGCAATGCTTTAGGATCATCAGAATTGTTTTTCTCTTACATTTTATCCTAATTAATCTCCAAGTTGTCCTTTGCATGTTTGAAAGCTCAAAACTTTAGACTTGAATCAATCTTGCTTATGCTTCAAGCAGCTCCCCCTGAATTCAATAATCTCCCCTTTTTTGGCTTTAAACATGCCAAATCTTTAATTGATTAGCAGTGAGTCTTGAGATTAATTTGAGGGACCAACTTAGCACTTATTTGAGCTTTTTCAAACCTGAAAAAAAATTCAATACCTTTGCAAGAACAAGTGTTAAAAGCATCTGACATTTACTTAGCATTCATTCACATGATTTATTGACTTAATGCAATCATTTTTAATAATTATCTCCCCCTACATTACACAAACCATTCAGACCAATTTTTAGCCAAAATATGCATGAAAAATAGGGGCAAACAGAGGTGTATGCAGAGCATTACTAAAATCAATTTTTTCTCCCCCTATTTGACTTATTAAAGTCAAAAATGGCAAAGCACAACAGATATAAGTAACTAGAAACATAGCATTTCATTGACATGAGGGAGATGAGTACAAAATAGAACTGAAAAGCATTAAAATTACAGAGAAAAAAAAACAGAGTTCATAAACTAAATAAAACAAAAACTAAAAATCCTCAGAATCATCCACTTTAAGAGTGGCTTCTATAATGTCTAGCCTAGCATTGATATCCCTGAAGGAGCTTTGAGTCTCAGCCCTGAATTCATGATGCATGCTGAGTAGCCCATTCATCTTTTCCAGCATGAGGGACTCAAATTGAGTATAAATAGGTTGGTCAGGTTCCCTTGAGCCTTCAGAGGTGTCCTCTTGATCACCAGTGATGTGTTGCAAACACATCTTAGTTTTAGGCTAGTTTTATGTTATAATTTAATTAAATAGTTAGAAAAAAATAGAATTAGTCTAATTATTGTTTATATTTAAATTGATCTCATTTTATTACCAAAGTTGCATTTCAGGACAAAAAGAGGAGTTTTCAAGCCAAAGAAGGAGAAAAACAAGTTGAAGGCCTCGCGCCAGAGCCCGCGCTATCCACGCCACAGGCCAAAAACAGTCCTTGAACTCGAAGTGTCCACGCTATCAGCGTGGATAGCCGTGCTACCCGCGCCATCTAGTCGAAGACCCCGCGCGATCCGCGCGGGAGCTGTAACACCCCCATATTTTTACTTATTACATATGAATTTGAAGTAATATTTTAGGACGATTAGAAAATTAAAATTCACCATTTAGTAAGATTGTTAGAATTTAAATATATATATTAATTCAAGCTATCTAAATTATTAGAAATTGTGTGAGAAGGATGGAAGTAATTTAGGCTAAACAGATTTAAATAAACCAATAAGA
>PYAF01001960.1:58493-75406 GCA_007407185.1 Glycine tomentella
AAATGGAAGTTGTACAAGAAGATTTGGTGAAGACTGTTGTGAAAAATTCTCTGTTTACATGTTTTCTACTATGCTCTGTATTATGGACTGTATGGACTGTTTGGACTGTTTAGACGTCAAGCTATAAACTAGTAATAATGGTTTGTATGGCAAGTATGTGTGAATCACTTAAACTACGTTATTTGGATAATGCGTTAACATTTATATTGATAAATCATTTCCAAATATTTTATGATTTTCGAAATTAACGAGGACTTTATTGGAACCTTCATTTATCTTGTAGGAAAAAAAAAACATAAATAAAATAATAAATACGAATTAAGGCGAAGTAGAAGCGGTTGTTTCAGGAGCCCGCGCTATCCGCTCCACAAGCTTCAGCAGTAGCTATTCTTTCGAGTTATCTGCGTGATCAGCGCGGATTCTCGCGCTATCAGCGCCGTAATGATCCTGTTGCCTGAATTAAAAGATATGGCTCGAAAATTGAAGGAAAAACAGAGTCTTGGTTACCTGAATTAAGCTATCTGCAAGGGGATTATAAAAGGAGGCCTCTGGACTGAAGAAAAGGGGATCTGACACATCCTGGGAATCAATAAACATCATTCTAAACCCTAGGAAATCAAGAATCAAGGCTAGGATTGCAGCAGAATCATGTATTCAATGACAGCTTTTGTGTTCTTGAAGCCTATGTCAGGCTAAATCTTGTATTGTGATTAGGCCAAGAACCGATGTGAACTCCTCTGTAACTTGACTGGTATTGAATGAGATTGTTATAATTATTTTATTCTATTCTGTTCTTTATTGTTCTATTTTTATTAGGAATTGGCCATTCTATGTAAGTGTTGAGAGTTAAGATTCGCAATAGGGATGTTGGGGTTTTAATTTCTGACTTGATTAGAATAACAGTTGTTCATTGCCTAGGAATAGGGATGCATGACTGCAGAACTATATAATAAATTCTTTCAATTGCTTAACTTGATAGAATTCACTAAGGGATTAGGTTTTTGATTCAGGTTAAAGGGTTAATTCACTAAGGGATTAGGGGTTAGCTAAATTAGGAAAGATTTATTCTCTGAGTAATTAGAATCAATTAAACTTGATAACCAATTAAGTGAAAGAGGTAGGGATCAAAGGGAATTGTGCCTGACCACAATTATTCATTCCATTGGTAACAACTCAACTATTTTTACTGCAATTTACTTCTTTAATTTCTGTCCTTATTTGCAATATTCAACACACAACAACCAAATTCTTTCACAAATTCTTTCTCTTCACTTCCAATTGCTAATACCTAGAATTACTGTGAATTTCACACCAATCCCTGTGGAGACGATACTTACTTACCCACTTATTACTTGAAACGAGTGGTGCACTTGCCATTTTCGTAACAAGTTTTTGGCGCCGTTGCCGGGGATTGGTAAACGGATTTTTACAGTAATTTTTAATCTTTGTGATTGGAATTTTTATTACTAATCGCTTCTCTGAGTTTTATGCGAGGTTTGGTCAATTCTGAGGATTTACAGTTCGATCCTGAAATTGAAAGAACCATCCGAAGGAGACTAGCCAGACAAAGAAGGAGAGAAGCAGAAAACTTTGACTTTGATTCAATTCCAAAATTAGAGTCAGAGGCAGAGATGGCTGAAGAAAGAAATAATCAGCCGAGACCGGAAGATGAACTAATGGGGGATATTCTGGCTCCCATGTTCACAAGACTAAACTCCAGCATTATGAGACCATCAATACAAGCAAATCACTTTGACATTAATCCTTCATTGATTGCATTGGTGGAACGCAGTCAGTTTGCTGGAGAAGACTTCGAAGACCCTCATGATTTCATTGACAGATTTCTCAGAATCTGTGACACTATCAGACACCAAGGGGTCTCAGATGATGCTGTAAGACTAAGTCTATTCCCTTTTGCTATTAAAGGGAGTGCATTGAGATGGTTAAATAGACAAACTTCCAATAGCATCTCAACTTGGGACGACTTAGTCTCGAGATTCTTCGCACAATACTTTTCCATGGACAAATACAATAGGTTGGTGAATGAAATCACTAACTTCACTTAGAATGGAAGAGAATCCCTCTGTGATGCTTGGAACAAATTCCAGGAACTGATCAGGAGATGCCCACAATATGACATGCCTGTGGGTAAGCAGGTACGTATTTTCTTTAATGGTATGATTCCTGAATCACGTATGATTGTTAATGTTGCAGCAGGGGGTACTATAAGGTCCAAAACTGCAGCTAAAACCTATGAGCTGATTAATTTTTTGGCTAGAAATGAAAATGAAAGTACCACAATTCAGCCAAAGAGGGAACCAATCCAACTGTCTAGCAATGATGCCATGCTCGCAGAGCAGAAAATCTTAGCCCAACAGCTGGCTAAATTAACTGAAAAAATAGACAGACTTCAAGTCTCTGCAGCCCAAGTTTCATCCAATAGCGTGCCCCGTACCAGCTGTGAATACTGCCAAGGTGAGAATGAATCTAATGTATGTCCTATTCTTGTTGGAGCTAACCCTGTGCAGGTTAACGGTGTTTGGAATGATCAGAGACAGTAGCAGCCATATCAGAGAAACTACAATTTTGCTCCAAGAATCAGCTATCAAAGAAAATTCCAAGGAGGCGGGTTAGACTACAAGTCCAACAACTACCTACAGCCTCCAGCTATTCCCAACAAGGAGATGTCTGAACTGGAGAAAGTGGTGTTGCAGCTGTCCAAAACAACCACAGAGCACATTCAGGCCACCAATGCCTTTATAAATGAAACAATAGCTCACAAAACAAACCAGGATGCTTCCATCAGAAATCTGGAAAACCAGATTGGCCAGCTTGCAAAACAGTTGGCTGAAAGACCACCAGGCCAGTTCCCAAGTGACACAGTGATAAGCCTAAGGGAACATGCCAAGGCTATTACAACCAGAAGTGGGAAAGTGCTCACCCCACCAGAAAAGCCTCAGGTGAGTAGAAAGGAAGCTGAGAAAGAAAGTGCAGCAGCTGATACCAATAAAGAAAAAGCTGCAGAAAAAGAGCAGAATTCTGCACCTCCACAGAAGAAGTGGGATTTCTCTCGCTTTGAGAAACCCCCATATCCGGTGCAGACCAAGCAACAACTCCAGAAGCAGCAGTTTGCCAGGTTTTTAGATATGTTTAAAAAGTTACACATTAATATTCCATTTGCTGAGGCATTAGCCAATATGCCTAACTATGCAAAATTCATGAAAGAGTTTTTGTCTAAGAAACACAAACTGCAAGATTATGAGACCATAGCACTTACTGAGGAGTGCAGTGCAATAATTCAGAGAAAACTTCCTCCAAAATTGAAAGATCCTGGAAGTTTCAATATCCCTTAGCCATAGGAAATATAAATGTAGGGAGGGCACTCTGTGATCTAGGGGCTAGTATAAACTTAATGCCGTTGTCAATGTGTAAGTCCCTAGGCATATCTGAATTGAAACCCACTAGAGTTTCCTTGCAATTAGCAGACCGTTCTTTAAGAAGACCATCAGGGGTAATTGAGGATGTGCTAGTAAAGGTAGACAAACTTATATTCCCTGCAGACTTCATTGTATTAGATATGGAGGGAGAAAGTGAAATCCCTCTGCTGTTAGGAAGGTCATTTTTAGCAACTGCTAGGGCTTTAATAGATGTAGAGCAGGAAAAGCTTGAATTGAGAATGGATAATGAATCTGTTGTCTTTATTGTATTTGATGCTATGAAGCATCCAGCTGATGAACATGATTGTTTTAGGCTGGATATGTTGGATAATGTGATTTGTGCAGGCATGACAGCAGGTATTACAGCCGCTGGAGATCAAGAAGATGCAGTAAATGCAGCAGCAACAGAACATACAGCAAGTTCTACAGAAGCAAATACCGCAGCAGTAACCTTTGCTGCAGAATTAAACACTTCAGATCAAAAAGCCACACCTGAACCTGTGCTAGAAGAGCTGGAGAAAAGGGAAGATGATGTTCCAACTGGAGCACCTAAGGTTGAACTGTAGGAATTGCCTGAACACTTGAAGTATGTCTTCCTAGGTGAGAATGAAACATATCCAGTCATAATCAACAGAGGGCTGAAATGGCATGAGGAAGAAAAATTGCTGAAGGTACTCAAGGAGCACAAGACAGCCATTGGCTGGTCTATTTCCGATCTTAAAGGTATAAATCCCTCCTTCTGCACTCATAAAATTCTAATGGAAAGTGATGTGAAACCTGTAAGACAACCACAAAGGAGATTAAACCCCACAATGAAAGAAGTGGTAAGAAAAGAGGTTGTCAAGCTGTTAGATGCAGGTATGATATATCCGATTTCAGACACAGCTTGGGTAAGTCCAATCCAAACCGTTCCAAAGAAAGGGGGCATGACGGTCATTCAAAATGACAACAATGACTTGATCCCCTCAAGGACCATCACAGGCTGGAGAATGTGCGTTGATTACAGGAGATTAAATGATGCAACCCGAAAGGACCACTTTCCTCTTCTTTTCATCGACCAAATGCTTGAGAGGCTTGCTGGTCATGATTATTATTGTTTTCTTGATGGATACTCTGGGTATAACCAAATCCCAGTAGCACCGGAAGACCAAGAAAAGACAGGCTTTACATATCCATTTGGGGTGTTTGCATACCACCGAATGCCATTTGGACTTTGTAATACGCCTCCAACCTTCCAGAGATGTATGCTCTCCATTTTCTCTGACATGGTAGAGAGAGGCCTTGAGGTATTTATGGATGACTTTTCTGTTTTTGGTCCTTGCTTTACTTCATGCTTAGCTAACTTAGCTAAAGTTTTAAAAAGATGTTAAGAGACAAACTTAGTTTTAAACTGGGAAAAATGCCATTTCATGGTTAGGGAAGGTATTGTATTAGGCCATAAAATTTCTGAAATGGGAATTGAGGTAGATAGAGCTAAATTGTTACTAATCGAGAAATTACCTCCTCCTATTAATGTGAATGGTGTTCGCAGCTTTTTAGGCCATGCAGGTTTTTACAGGCATTTCATCAAGGATTTCTCCAAGATTTCAAAGCCACTAAGTCAATTGCTGGAGAAAGACACTGAGTTATGTTTTAATGATGCTTGTCTTGAAGCATTTAACACCTTGAAGCACAAACTCACCATTGCACCTGTTTTGATAGCTCCTGATTGGAGTTTGCCTTTTGAGCTTATGTGTGATGCTAGTGCTTATGCAGTTGGTGCAGTTCTAGGACAGAGAAAGGAAAAGCGTTTGCATGTCATATACTACGCTAGCAAGATTTTAAATGAGGCACAAGTCAATTATGCCACCACAGAAAAAGAGATGCTAGCTGTAGTGTATGCTTTAGATAAGTTCAGGTCATATTTAGTAGGTTCTAAAGTTATTGTGTATACTGACTATGCAGCTCTTAAATTTCTGCTGAACAAGCAAGATGCAAAGCCACGCTTGCTGCGTTGGATTTTATTATTGCAGGAATTTGATTTGGAAATCAGAGACAAAGCTGGAGTAGAGAACAAGGTGGCTGACCACTTGTCTAGGATTCAGGAGAAAGATTTGCAAGATGGACCAGAGATTGAAATCAATGAGTCTTTTCCTGATGAGCAAGTGCTTGCTGTGCAATTCAGTCCATGGTTTGCAAACATGGCCAATTTTAAAGCTGCTGGAATCATGCCTGAAGAATTAAATTGGCAGCAGAGGAAGAAATTCCTATATGATGCAAGAAGGTACTTCTGGGATAACCCTTTCTTATATTTTCAATGCACTGACAATGTTATCCGCAGATGTGTAGCTGAAACCGACGTGCTGAATATTCTGTGGCACTGTCATTCCTCTAACTATGGAGGCCATTTCGGTGCAAACAGAACTGCACACAAAGTTCTGCAATGTGGCTATTATTGGCCAACACTCTTTAAGGATTCCAAAGACTTTGTGATGCAGTGTGATAGCTGTCAAAGAACAGGTAATATTTCTCGCAGAGATGAGATGCCACTGAACAACATCCAAGAAGTTGAACTGTTCGATGTGTGGGGGATTGATTTCATGGGGCCTTTCCCTAAATCATTCTCCAACCAATACATCTTGGTTGCTGTGGATTATGTTTCCAAGTGGGTTGAAGCAGCAGCTTTGCCCACCAATGATGCTAAAGTGGTGGTTTCATTCTTGAGGAAGAACATTTTCACCAGATTTGGGGTGCCAAGAGCAATCATAAGCGATGGAGGGACTCACTTCTGTAACAAGCAGTTTGATAGCTTGTTGGCAAAATATGGAGTCAAACACAAAGTGGCTACCCCTTATCATCCTCAAACCAGTGGCCAGGTAGAGATTTCCAATAGAGAATTGAAAAGAATTTTGGAGAAAACTATTGGAACATCAAGAAAAGACTGGTCTAAAAAGCTAGATGATGCTCTGTGGGCATACCGGACTGCATTTAAAACTCCTATAGGTATGTCTCCTTTTTAGCTTGTCTATGGTAAGGCTTGTCATCTCCCTATTGAACTTGAACATAAAGCACTTTGGGCAACTAAGTTTTTAAATTTTGAACTGTCAAAATCTAATGAAAAAAGGTTGCTTCAGTTGAATGAATTAGATGAGTTCAGGTTAGCTGCATATGAGAATGCCCGAATTTACAAAGAAAAGACAAAGAAGTGGCATGACAACCAAATCCACCCAAAGGAATTCGTTCCTGGCCAACAAGTGTTGCTATACAATTCTCGCCTGCGACTTTTTCCAGGTAAGCTTAAGTCACGTTGGTCTGGACCATTCCTTGTAAGGGGAGTTTATCCATATGGCACAGTTGAGATTTCACCATTGGATAGTGACAGAGCGTTCAAGGTAAATGGGTACCGGTTGAAACATTATCTCGGGGGAGATGTGGACAGGAATTCAGTTGCGGTTCCACTCAAGGCCACTAATGATTAGCACGAGGGAAGCGTCTAGCTTAAGACGTTAAACGAGCAAACTTTTAATGTACATACCTGGTATTTTAAGTTCTGTTTTAAATTTGATAACAGTAGGCTTATTATTCTGCATATTCCATGGTAGTAATTTTAGATTCATGCATTACTAGTTAGGTATTGAAATTCTTTATAATTTTTGATAACCTTAGATTTAGGTCTAGTACTCTCATTTAGAATCATTTTAGGTAGCATTTTATTTTAATTAAGTTAATAAAATAAAAAGAAAGATAAAAAGATAAGAAAAGCTGGCAAAGAGTGTGGCGCTACCGGCGCCAGAATTGGCGCTACCAGCGCCAAAGCCACAGCAAACTCACGATAATAGCGTGAACACTCTCACTGATCGCGTGAGATGTTTGACCTTGAGCCTTGCTTCTACATCATTCCGTGCTATCAGCGTGGGTTGTGGCGCGACTCGCGCCAAGTTTTCGAGGCTGGGGTCCTTCCAGAGGAAATCCACTCGAATAGCGCCACCCGTGGCGCTATCAGCATCATAAGGACGCATTAATTTGCCTAAATTTTTCCAATCCACGCGACTAGCGTGGGAGCCGCGCTGACCGCGCGAAATGGGCAGAAGGAAAACCCTTCCAGTGACTAATGGCGCGATCAGCGGCAAGTGCCGCGCAGATCGCGTGAGTTCACGGAAACTGTTTTTAATTTGAATCAAATTAAGTCGCGGATTGCGCTCTCTTCTCCAAAACTGATCCCCAAGTCTTGCCTGAACTCCTGCAATCACCATCAGTCACCATAATCATCTTTTAAAAGCTTTGCTCTGGCATCTTTCAAGCCATTCCCTAAACCTCTGCATTATCTCTCTTTTGCATTTCGTCTAAGCCTCATTTCCTTTCTGCAACCCACATTGCATTTGCTGCCATGGCTGGGGACAAGGTAACATTCTGAACTGAATTGCTTTATAATGTGTAATGGTATGGTTCACAAGTATTGGAAACCCAAGTATCATTGACCTAGGTGACTCACATTGCGTTTTGATGAGCTTCATAGCAAACCTTAAGGTAGAAAACCAATTGCTCTTGTCCACTGCTAATCCTTCTAGTGATTTTGCTCTTTAATGTTAGTAGGCATTGAGAATGTGAATTGGATTGCTGAATACCCATAGTTGCTAATATAAGGTTCTCTTGATCCCTAAATTGCAACCATCATTGAACCACACACTTGTTTATCACTGACTGCTGAATATGCTCATAATATGTTTGATATATTGTCTGTGTGGTTTGTATATGAACTCTGTTGTGAGCATGATTTTCGGGTTTTTCATGTTGGCTCACATTCGAGGTTACTTTGGCATTAGGGGGGTGAACTAAAGATTGAGATAAACTCCATGAAGCTGAGTTGAATGATATGACGTATGGTTATCTTGGTTGGATTTTCTTTGCCAAAAAGAATGGTTACTGTGGATAACATTGGTCTGATATTTTTAGCATAACTTTTATTGATATGAATAACCTTGATATGGTGTAGTAACTTGAATGCTTTAACTGGGGATAGACCAAGGCATGGACACAAGCTTTAATGTTTAATGCATATATCTGTTTTGATGTTGAACTGAATTTGTTTGAATTGTGTTCATGACAGCTTAGGCTTAGATAACTTAAGGACATTCACTGGGCTAAATCTGGGAATCCCGATGGTGCCATTCATTTTTCTGTCATATTATGCATATTATCTCCTAGTCAAACTGATGAATTTGAAGTGATGCTTGCATGAATTGCTTAAATTATATCTGGTTTGGTGGATGCAAGGAACCTAAATCTGGGAATCATCGGCACACTGCGAAATTTTGAGCAGATTGCTTTCCCAGAAAAATTATAAATGTGCTTGTTTTGTGAAGAAACTGAACTGTGCTTTTCATTTATTGATCACTATTCCCTGATGCACAGTATTACTGAGTTAATTGTTGATTGTTTGCTCTGATCCACTGGAAGGAACAAATCTGGGAATTGAACCATTGAATCATGCATATATATGGATTTTGTTTTGAGTTTCAGGGAAAATAGGTTGAGAAAGGAAAGAAAAAGAGCACTGCTGCAGGTGGCAGCAAGAGGGCCAGAGTTAATGACTATGATGAGGCTAGATTTCGATCCGCTGAGTGCCAGGAACGCTTTGATACCTGGTACTTTCCTAAGAAAATTATTCCAGAAAAGAAGATTCTGTGGGAGACCTTACCAGAGGATAACCCTATCCGGGAAGTCATCACCAGACGTCAGTGGCAGAGGCTAGTCAGTTTTCCAGAGCTGAGCTCCAGTGCGATTCTTAAAGAGTTTCTAGCCAATGTCGACCCCTCCACAGTAGCACGAAGCAGGATCAGCTGGGTCCGAGGAGCCCAAGTATCTTTTGATGAGAAAGCTATAGAGCGGTTTCTTGACACCAGATATGACCATTTGGCAGGTGTGAGTTTGGCCGCCTATTTTTGAGGATGCAGCCAGACGCCCTGACCAAGCTGTACCGTGATGAGGTACCACAGCTTTCCACCACCATCAAAAAATCCATTACAGGACTCTACACAGCATGGAAGCCCAAGTCAGGCTTAGACTACATTCCAGAGAAGCTGAGGAAGCATGACTTAGTAGGGGATGCAGCTTTCTGGCATCAATTCATTAACCACACAGTCATTCCTTCTACTAATATGACTGATGTGAATGTGGAGAGAGCCGCCCTGCTCTACACCCTCCGAGGTGAAGGTAACCTCTACATTTCTCACCTCCTTTCTAACCGTATTCTTCATATGATCCAGGATGCCAGCAGCAAGTCCTGGTTGGCGCATTCGTCCTTGATTCTGCACCTGTGTCGTCATGCGGGTGTAGAAGTCTTAGATGACGAGCCCATGGACGTTCCGATAGCGTCTCTCATGAACCACAAGACCTATTTAGACGCTGTGAGGAGCGTTGCTGAGGAATAGATCATTAGAGCTTCCAAGCTCAATCCAGAGGAGCTCGCAGCCCCAGAGACATCCCAGCACCAGATGAGCCCCAGCCAGTAGAGCCAGCACCACCAGTTCCTCCCACAGCTCCTACACATACACCACTTTATGAGGATTCTCCGAGTCTTCTAGATTTTCAGGAGTTTGTTCGCACACAGATGACCGTCCAGTCTCGCATGTGGGAGGTTGTATGCAGGCATCTAGGCATTCCACCTTCTGAGTACCAGCTCCTAGTTACACCACCAGCCACGGACATTCTTCCTGAACCCTCAGCTGCAGCAAACCCAGAGCCATCCATTCCAGAGCCCTCACAGGCTACTGAGGCTGAAGCTATTGATGAGAGAGGAGAGGGAGAGGAGTGACCAGGACTCATTTTATTGTTTTGTTTTGTTTTTATGTTTTATTTTGGATTCTGCACTTTAGACATGTGAACCTTCTGCACATTTATATTTCTGCATATACATATATATATATATAGTACAGTTTCTGATTCAAATTTTTGCAAATAAAAGCTGTTTAGATTAATGTTTCCGTTTGTTTGCGATTTTCCAAATAATGCTGAAATTTTTTCCAAAGCGCTGTGACCTTATTTGTTGTTGCTGGGGACAACAATTTCTAAATCTGGGAATGGACGCGCATACGCATTATTTTGCAAATCACAGTCAAGGAACAAATGCTGTCTAACAGAATTTTTTTTCAAATATAAATAAACAGCATATCAGAATTTTCAAAATAAAAGTGAATGGACACAGTAATGGATAAGAGTTCTCTGATGAAAGCTTGATGAAATGAAACATAGCATGAACTGCATGATACATGAATAGAATTATAATTGTTGGTATGAGATATGCAAGTTGAGATGATGCTTGAAATGAAGTCAGCAGAGATTGACTTGAGTCCAGCACCTGTGAGGTTTGAGCCAAACAGTGGTAAATTTTCTTTCCGAGAGACTCCATTTTCATAAGTACTCTAGAACTTGAATTGTTTCTCTGGATGCAGGTGTGACTTGACATGATTAAGGCAATTTCTTTTTTCTGAAACCAGGGCCAAATTGACTCACCCTCGATTATATTCCATTTGTACCTCCTTTGAGCTTGAGCCTTTCATTTCAAATTACCCAAATCAGAGCTATATCCATTTGACCAACTCTCTTGAGGCTAGAAAAAGTATAATATAAGTCCATGACAGTGGAAATCAGGGAATTGTCCATCAAGGCATGAAGGAACACAAGTGAATCCAGTTGATATGAAAGTTGAGAGAATAAACAAAGTACAGTCCAGCTGGGAAACAATAAGCCTATCAGTTGGAAATCTGAGATGTTGTATTAGTTGTTTAATTTTGTTATTATTCTATATAAAAAAAACCCCAAAATCAAAAAGAAAGTTAATTGTTCTGTTTTTATTTACCATTTAGAATAAATTGTTGAATAAAGTACCAGGTTTCAAGAAGGAAGACAAGGAACATGAATGACCACAAGATTGGACTTAGGGACTGGATCTAGCCTCATATTAGCTACTTTTCCAAAGAATTTCCTACCCTTAGCCCAACCAAGTTACAAGCCGGAAAAGACCTTTTGATCAAGTTGCGCTTGCATCTGTTGAGAATATTTTCAAGCTTATGGTAGTGCTGCGATTATGTTGAGTGAGAGATTGATCAGCCCGATACACTTGAGTGCATGAGTGAATAAACACATTCCTGTGAAGAATACTCAAGTTACTCTCACAATTTGACAGCATTGAAAGTGTCATTGAAGCTTTGATTGAAGTGATCATACTCAACATGATGATTCTAGGGCTGTAAATTGTGGTTTGGTTTGATCATTAACTCTTGCTTATTCTTGAAGTTCTTTCTGTCGCTAGGGATAGCAATTTCTAAATCTGGGAATTATTTGATGTGTTGCAAACACATCTTAGTTTTAGGCTAGTTTTAGGTTATAATTTAATTAAATAGTTAGAAAATAGAATAGAATTAGTCTAATTATTGTTTATATTTAAATTGATCTCATTTTATTACCAAAGTTGCATTTCAGGACAAAAAGAGGAGTTTTCAAGCCAAAGAAGGAGAAAAACAAGTTGAAGGCCTCGCGCCAGAGCCCGCGCTATCCGCGCCACAAGCTTCAGCAGTAGCTATTCTTTCGAGTTATCCGCACGATCAGCGCGGATTCTCGCGCTATCAGCGCCGTAATGATCCTGTTGCCTGAATTAAAAGATATGGCTCGAAAATTGAAGGAAAAACAGAGTCTTGGTTACTTGAATTAAGCTATCTGCAAGGGGATTATAAAAGGAGGCCTCTGGACTGAAGAAAAGGGGATTTGACACATCCTGGGAATCACTAAACATCATTCTAAACCCTAGGAAATCAAGAATCAAGGCTAGGATTGCAGCAGAATCATGTATTCAATGATAACTTTTGTGTTCTTGAAGCCTATGTCAGGCTAAATCTTGTATTGTGATTAGGCCAAGAACTGATGTGAACTCCTCTGTAACTTGACTGGTATTGAATGAGATTGTTATAATTATTTTATTCTATTCTGTTCTTTATTGTTCTATTTTTATTAGGAATTGGCCATTCTATGTAAGTGTTGAGAGTTAAGATTCGCAATAGGGATGTTGGGGTTTTAATTTCTGACTTGATTAGAATAACAGTTGTTCATTGCCTAGGAATAGGGATGCATGACTGCAGAACTATATAATAAATTCTTTCAATTGCTTAACCTGATAGAATTCACTAAGGGATTAGGTTTTTGATTCAGGTTAAAGGGTTAATTCACTAAGGGATTAGGGGTTAGCTAAATTAGGAAAGATTTATTCTCTAAGTAATTAGAATCAATTAAACTTGATAACCAATTAAGTGAAAGAGGTAGGGATCAAAGGGAATTGTGCCTGACCACAATTATTCATTCCATTGGTAACAACTCAACTATTTTTACTGCAATTTACTTCTTTAATTTCTGTCCTTATTTGCAATATTCAACACACAACAACCAAATTCTTTCACAAATTCTTTCTCTTCACTTCCAATTGCTAATACCTAGAATTACTGTGAATTTCACACCAATCCCTGTGGAGACGATACTTACTTACCCACTTATTACTTGAAACGAGCGGTGCACTTGCCGTTTTCGCAACAACCAGCATCAGTAGGATCAGGTTGTGGCATTTGTGTAGGCACTTGTTGTTGTTGCCCTGCCATCAGCCATCCATCTGGTGTTTTTATTAATCCAATTTTGGACAGATGTTTCTCTTGGATAAGGCTGTTTGAGGAGTTGGTGTTGTCTATCACTTCATTGGTCACATCAATATTGAAATGATCAATGAGCCTTGAAACTAGAACAGGATAAGGAAATGGATAGTTGATCAGCCTTTTGGATTTTAACATAACCTCTTGAAAAATAATTACCGAATTCATGGGTATGGAATACTTCAGACCATACACAAGTTGTAGGTCTTCGTCAATTGCTTGGGCATGATTAGTTGCCCTTGGAGTGAGGACATAGGTGATGATATAATGGAGGAGCCTATCCTCAAGGGTCATTGGGCCAGTTCCCAACCTATTCCTTAGTTGCATGTGGGGGTCAGTTAGCATACCTTTATAGGTATCCATCTTGTTATAACCTTGAAGGTTCTCTTCAAATTTTCTCTCCCCCTCACATACTACTCCAGTAATTGTTTCCCACATCTCAGGAGTTATTTCCATTTCAACTCCCTTGACAACAGACTTGAGGTTCCCATTCATAGACCCTTTGGCATAGGTATAGAAAACCTTTACCAAGTCAGGGTAGTAGGTTCCCTTCATCTCAACAAATGCCCTAAGACCTTGGGCTTCTAGATAGGCAGGAAATATAAATCCTTCCCTTATGAACTAATCAAGGCTAAGATATTTGGGTGAACTAATGGGATTGGTTGCATGAAATTGTAAGTAGTTCATTTTGTCAGATTCTTTGTTGAACCAAATGTCCAACCTATTTGGGGGTGGTTGAGGCTGTGGGTTAGAAGAAGACTCCCCTACCTTTCTTTTACCAGTCCTAATACGTTTTGGTGTAGACATTTTGAGTAGAAAGCAAGGACACAAATGAAAGTTACAAACACAAAAGGCTAAGACAAAGAGAGCAAGAGAAGATAGAGATATTGGTGCAAAGACAAATGTTGATGCAAAGCATGTATTTATAGATAAAAATCAATCACCAACGTTCGAATTATTCAAAAATATAGCTGTTAGAGTCAGTTAACCCAAATCAATGATGATTAAATATGAAATTGATTGGATTGGGCAGTTACCAAACCCAGAAAAAACTGTCAGAACTCAAATAACAGCTTAAATAATCGATTAAAAATAGGCTGTAATCGATTATTTCATATATTTGAAAAACAAAATTAACACACAGTAATCGATTATTCCATAAGGTAATCGATTATTTTGCAAGCATTCAGAGGTTGAAGATGATTTGTAATTGATTATATGTCTCCGTAATCGATTATATCAGTAAAAATAGAATCCAAGCAAGTACCAAAGCTCATGTAATCGATTATCCCGACGTGTAATCGATTATTCCAGAAAGCTTTAATCGATTATTTCATACATTTGGAAAACAAAATTAACACACAGTAATCGATTATTCCATAAGGTAATCGATTATTTTGCAAGCATTCAGAGGTTGAAGATGATTTGTAATTGATTATATGTCTCCGTAATCGATTATATCAATAAAAATAGAATCCAAGCAAGTATCAAAGCTCATGTAATCGATTATCCCGAAGTGTAATCGATTATTCCAGAAAGCTTTAAAAATTGAAATAAAAGGAAATTGAAAGGTAATTGATTACCATCTTCATGTAATCGATTATTCCAGAGGAACTTTGAAATTCAAAATAGCTTGTTCATTGTAATCGATTATCCTGATTAGTAATCGATTATTCCAGGAAGAACAATATGTTAAAAAAAAGAAAATAATCGATTACCACTTAGCTGTAATCGATTATAGTAGTTAAAAAATCATGGATAATATGACTTTTAATGAAAATAATCGATTATCCCGACAAGTAATCGATTATTACAGTGAAAATATCAGATAGCAGAGCTTTTTCGAGTTTGTGACAGCTTTTTGTAAAGTTTTTAGCAATAGATTGAATTCAAGTATGAAAAGGCATGATCAAACAAGCTAGTTTAAGTTAGATTCATCAAGTATACCTAGCATGTTTCTTAAATCATAAAATCTGTCCCTAGTCAAAGGTTTTGTGAATATGTCAGCCAATTGATTGTTTGTATCAATAAAGTCAATCTTAATGTTACCTTTCTGCACATGATCTCTTATGAAGTGATGCCTAATTTCAATGTGCTTGGGTCCTTGAGTGCATGACAGGATTCTTTGAAATACTTATTGCACTTGTGTTGTCACAAAGTAGTGGTATCTCCTTGAGATCAACTCCAAAATCTTGCAATTGTTGTTTAAGCCATAGGCTTTGTGTACAGCAACTCCCAACTGAGATATATTCAGCTTCAGCAGTTGACAATGAAAAATATAGGAACACTTCAGTACAACCAAGAAGGGGAGTGAATTGGTTGAACCTTGGTAAATTAAAATTTTCAAATTAGAGTTTCCACAGGATCTTTATCACTTTAAAATTGTTTTGAAATCACCAATCTTATATTCAATCAAATTCCTCTGTCAAGAAAATCAATAGCCTCTGTCAACCACAATTTTATACTGGTTCACTTCAAACACTATGAAGCTACATCCAGTTCAACTATTGCAAATAATATTCTTACAAGATATTACAAGCCTCTCTTTATCAACCCTAATTAAGTTCAGAGATCTAAAACACTATTAGATCCTTAGAGACTAACCCCACTGAGAACACTACTCAGCAACTCCTAGAGAAACCCTATCTCTAGTTATTATGCAAGAAACCCATTTACAATAAGCCAATCTTTACAAAATTTGAATTACAGAGATACAACAGCAAAGTTTAAGGAAAGAAGTCACCTGATGATCCAATGAATGATGTACATATGAATGATTAAATCAGGTTGTATGTAGAAAACAGATTAAGAATAATACTTCCTTAAAACTTTGAAAGAACCTTCTTGCTTTTACATCAATCTAACAACTCATGAATGTATTGTGAAAGCAAGAACCTTATGAACCCAGAGAATCACTAAAGAGTGTTTGAAAAGCCTTTGAATGCTCAGTAATACGAATTGGTCAAGTTAGAAAAACAGCTGAGCCAAGGTTCTATTTATAACAAACTTTAGCAACCGTTGGTAATCGATTAAATACGCTCCTGTAATCGATTATTTTACTTATATAATCAATTAAATCAAGCTTGTAATCGATTAATGTGTTCTTAAAAATTCTGGGTATGGTTTTCAATCAAAATAATTGATTATTACGATGAGTAATCGATTACACGAGAAGGATGTTCAATAAAGAAAGCATTGTGTAATCGATTACTTCCTTTGGTAATCGATTATACCAGGAAGGTATATAAAACGAGTTTGAACTATGTAATCGATTACAATATCTGGTAATCGATTAAGCCAGAAAGCTTCTAAGCCAAGATATGCATTGGGTAATTGATTACTGATTTTGGTAATCGATTAAGACAGAAAAGCATGCAAGCATAGCATATGATGTAATCGATTACTATCTTGGGTAATCGATTAAGACAGAAAGATGATTTCTAGTTTAGCTGATGTAATCGATTATAGTTCATTGGTAATCAATTACAATGTTCATCAAGGCATTCTAAAAAGTGAATCAAGTGAAAATAATCGATTAACCCGACATGTAATCGATTACATTGTTCTTGAAAGGTTTTCCAGAAAATACAAAGATCAAAATAATCAATTGTTTTGTTGAAATAATCGATTATATCAGAAAGAAACTTATTTTTCCAAAACCTTAAGATTTGATTTAAAAACTTATGCAATTTTATCAAAGCCTTGTGAACTCTTTTTCATAACCACATAGATTCAATGAATGATATGAATGCAATGCATTTGGATCACCAGAAATGCTTTCTTTCTTTTACATTCAATCACAAAT
>PYAF01001961.1:0-19759 GCA_007407185.1 Glycine tomentella
ACATCGGTTTCTCTTAAAAACCTGGAAAACCGATGTTAACGACAACAACTTAACATCGGTTTTGGAGGTTTTTAACGAAACCGATGTTAACAAAGTCCATTTATTTACAAATTTGCCACCGCGTTTTCGTTAACATCGGTTTTCCCAATAACCGATGTTAAAATGGCGATGTTAAAACCTATTTTTCTAGTAGTGAAAGAAATGAATTTTTTAAAATCAAGTTAATGAATAAGATGATACAAAGAAAAATAGAAAAAAAAACATCATATTTTTTAGTGGGCTTAAATAATTTTTGTCCCTGTAAAATTAGGGATTTCTTTTAGTACTTCAAAGATTATTTTTTATATTTAGTCGTTGTAATTTTTTTATTTGGTTTTAGTGCTTGTTATCAACTTTCAACATTTATTGATTATGTAACATTGATGTTGGTAGTTAATTGACTTGTCAAAGTTATCAATGAGTTTGGCAAATTGTCATGTGTAAATATTTTACTAGACTAGATTTTCAAATTTTTATATATTTAAAACAATTGATGATGTTGGATTAGTTGATGAGAGATTAAAAAAATAATTATACATTATTTATATTATTAAAATCTTTGATGACATGATAAGTCAATAGATCATTAGTATAATAACATGTTATCTTTTCAATTAAATTCTTACTTAACAATAGATACTATTTTATAAAAGAATTTAGTAGGACTAAAATATAAAAAAAAACTTTAAAAGACTAAAACAAAAACACTCTAATTTTTAGGAGCCAAAAGGTTTTTTTAAGCCTTGTTTGTTTTAATTTTACATGGACTTTTATCGACATCGTGTCTTCGTTAAAGTAACAAACTCAAATACTTTAATGGTCAATTCACGTGTCATTTAATGACATTACACAAATTTCTTTTGATAATGTAAAAATAAAATCATAGTTATATTTTTTATTTATTAAAAATTTTAACATCATTTTTTTGTCGAATTATCTAATGAAATTTTAGTTGTTACAACTTGCTGGTACAATATGAAGCAGAGCTTGATTAACATGTAGTTAATATATGAAATAATTTTATTACACAATTATATAATTATTGAAATTTTTTATTACAAATTCTATTTTTTTCCATGAAGGATGGTAAGATTTATAAGAGTAACTTTTTAAAAGCAATGTCTTAATTAAAGAAAAAAAAAATCAAATCACAACTTATAAGAAATATGAATAAATCATGGTACAATAAATTGTTTATCACCTGAGGGTAATAAAGGAAATTAAAATATATAAACCTTGTATATGAAGTTTTCGTATTTTAATTTAAAAAATAAAGTGTTTCTTGAGAGAAAATTTCCTTGTTTTGTTGTCTTCGATAAGTGAACGAGAATTAACAACTCTGTCATTTAGCATACTATATCAGCTATATAAATATTTCCACAGGCTCGATCTTTCATACTTCACACTTTATTACGGATAAGAGATAAGAATATATTATCTTTTAATTCTTCAGTTCAAATATTTAAATCTCCCTGGATATGTCATCATAATCGCTTAAAAGATAACCAACAGAAGATATAAGATATGGTTGTTACCTTCCAGCTACCAATATCTCCGCATATCAAGGAAGAAGATATTGAGCTCAAACCGTTCGGCCAATAAGGTCCAGGTAAAATCCTATAAATACAGCTTACTCCAAGGTGAAAGGTACATACACTCTCTTGACTCTCTCTTTTCCTTTCACACAAGCACACACTGCACCCCTCATCGTGCCGTGTTACTTTCTTGTGATCTTCTTCCTTAAGCTGCTTCATCCTCATAAGCTTCTTAAGAGAGAGAGAGAGTTTGATCCTACATAAAATCATCCAACACCACTTGTTGGACATTTCTGTTCTCACCGAGCAGAACAGTGGCGCCGTCTGTGGGAACGATAAATTTCGAATCCCACCATCTCTCAATGGCTAATACCAGAAGACACCGGAATATCAGACGTGAAGACCCACCCAGGAATCCAAATTCGGAGAATGTGGTGGCAGAAGACGCATTGTCCCACACGGCTTCATCTCGTGCGAGACCTGCAACTCATGAGCCGGCCAACACACCGGCAGGGAACTCTGAAGCTTCACAGCGCTTCATTTAGAGTGCTCTCCAATCATTGTTGGCTCGAATGGAGAATCTGGAGAAGCGTTATGAACTCCAACGCCAGGAAGACATCCAGCGGCTGATTACTCAGTTGGAGGATCGCGATAACAGGAGACGGGAGGAGAAACGTCGACAAAATGCCGACGGAAGGAGAGGAGAGGAGTGTCGGCAAAATACCGACAACACGGAAGATCATGCAGAAGCCGACCTGCCCCATACAACAGCTAGGAGATCGAGGCCAGCGACGTCGGCCCGAATAGCTGGGACCGACCAGAGAGAGCCGGTCGACCATTCTGAGCGGGGAAGAACGTCTCGTTCACAACACGAGGCTCACCGCTCGTCGTCGACCATGACGCCTGAACATGCCGCGGAGGAAAGACCGACGGGAGAGATCATTCGTCATCCCGGTCAAGGCGATGGCACGTACAGGAGGAAGTATAGCCGGGGCCACCAAAATAATAGTCCATTCATTGACCACATAGTAAAAGCCCCATTTTTGGAAGATTTCGACGGTTCTTTTTTGAACAAATACGATGGGAGCCAAGATCCACAGGTACATATCGACGAGTTCGATATGCAGATGTGCGATCGTGGAATTGACGAACCCATCATATCTCGAATCTTCGCTACGACCTTTACCGGAGCCGCCCAGACTTGGTTCCATTCATTACCGCCGAGGACCATCGTAACTTCGAGGATTTCGGACAAAAGTTTTTGCTGAATTTCGCAACAAGCAAGAAACAGCCAAAATCCAAGTTCACCTTGGGAAAGATACGCCAGCAGAATGGGGAGACACTGCAGAGCTACGTGGACCGATTCAAGGAAGCCGCATTGCAGGTCCACGGGCTAGAAGAGAAAGTCCACTTCCACCTCTTGTCGGCCGGGCTTAACGGGTCTTCCCGACTTGCCAAGTCGATTTACAAGGACCCTGTGAAGTCCCTAAACGAATTTGGAATCCGATCCAAAAAGTACTTGGAGTTGAAGCAGATGGAGATCGCCAACTCGGTTCCAAGGGAAAATAAAAAACCCTCTTCACCGCGGAACCAACATCCAGAAAATTTCCAAGTCGGACAGTCCAACCGACATCCGACGAACACCCCGGCAGGCCGACCTCCGCGAGGCATCCCTGACACTCGCTCCAGGCCAGGGAGATATGAGCAGAAGTTCGACAGGTACGCTCCGTTGAACGCTACGCGAGGACAAATTTGGAAGGAGGTGGCTTTCACGGAGATGAGGAAGGTCGACCGACCTCCTCCCATAGTTCAAAGAGAAGGGATGGATTACACTTGGTATTGTGACTTCCACAATGGACCGGGACATATGATCGACCAATGCTGGGAGCTCCGAGATGCCATAGAAAGGTTCGTGCGTGAAGGCAAGTTACGCCAATACATAATTCGAACCCAGGGCACCAAGCCAAGAGAAAAGCCCAACAGGAGAATAAACCACGAGACGACAAGAGGAGCAAGAAGGATGACGAGTTCCCAGAACCCGAGTTCGAATGTAACGTTATCACAGGAGAATTGGGAGGAGGAGGCGACACGGCCAATCAGCTACCTCAAGGAGGTAATGTCAGTAAGAGATAGGCTGAAGTTCAAGGAAACCGGCGGTGGGAGTAGCAAAAAAGACACACCCCCGTTGATTTATTTTACCGAGGAAGATTTGAAGGGAGTGGTACCCGGACATGAAGACGGCCTCGTCATAACAGGAACCGTCGCCAATTTCCGGGTAAAAAGGATATTTGTCGACAATGGCAGTTCGGCCGACATCATTAACTGGAGCGCCTTCAAAAAGATGAATTTGAAGGAGGAGGACCTGAGGCCGTGTCAAACCATGTTATACGGTTTCAACGAAGAAGGTACCGGCTTAAAAGGGGTCATTGACCTCCAGCTAACACTGGGGATGAAGGAGGGCTTCAAGTCAGAGAGGGTGACGTTCACCGTCGGTGAATTCCCGTCACCATATAACATCATCTTGGGCAGGCCCACACTTCACAAGTGGGACATCCTGATGTCCACCAAGCATCAGAAAATGAAGATGATAGGGCACCTCGGCAAAGTCATTACGATTTACGGAGATCAGAGAGAATCCCGACAGTGTTACTACAACACGATTAGGGAAACGGAGGGTGGCCCATCATCCTCACCTCGAATTCGGCAAGGAGAGCAAAGAGGATCCAAGGCCGAGGAGCATTCATCTCGGAAGCCGGTTAATCTGGTAGAGCTAGATATGCGGGATGTCAAGGAATAGAGACCTGAGCCGGTGGACGAGCTTGAGGACGTCCAGATCGGCGTTTCCCCGAGACAGATTACCAAGGTAGGCAAACAGTGTGATCCAGAAAACAAGGGCAAATTGATTCAATGCCTGAAGGAAAATCAGGATGTCTTTGCTTGGAAGGCATCCGAGATACCTGGGATCAAGCCTACTTTCTGCTGTCACAGATTAGCAATGTACGCCGGTTCTAAGCCAGTGGCACAGAAGAACAGAAAGCTCGGCCCGGACAGAAGACAGGCGTTGACCAAGCACATTGAAGAGGCTGGGTTCATCAGAGAAATCCAGTATACGACATGGCTCTCCAACGTAGTAATGGTGAGGAAGCCCAATGGGAAATGGTGGGTCTGTGTTGATTACACAGATTTGAATAAAGTCTGTCCCAAGGATTCATATCCGATGCCGAGCATCGATCAACTCGTAGATAACTCGGCAGGTTTCCAGCTGCTCTCATTTACGGATGCCTATTCGGGGTATAACCAGATACCCATGCATCCCGATGACACAGAGAAAATAGCATTCCGAGGTATTAATGCTAACTATTGTTATGATGTCATGCCTTTCGGCTTGAAAAATGCAGGGGCGACTTACCAGCGGATGATGAACAAGGTCTTCTCGGATCAAATCGGGCGCAACATTGAAGTGTACATCGACGATATGATCACGAAGACATCGGCAACTGGGGACCACACTTCCTGAAATTGCGGCAGCACAACATACGACTGAACCCGCTGAAGTGTGCATTCGGGGTAAAGGCCGGGAAATTCCTGGGTTTTATGCTGACCCACAGGGGAATAGAGGCAAATCCGGATAAATGCAAGGCCGTCTTGGATATGCAGTTCCCGATCAACAAGAAGGAGGTTCAGCAATTGACGGGGAGGATGGCGGCCCTAACCCGATTCCTACCAAGGTCCGCGGAGAAGGCTCTTCCTTTCTTCAAGTTATTAAAGAAAGAAGCAAAGATCGGATGGAATCCGGCGTGCGAGGAGGCGTTTTAACAGATCAAGACATGCTTGGCCTCACCCCCAGTATTGTCAAAGCCAGAGTCGGGGGAGACACTTATCTTGTATCTCTCAGTCGGCGAAGAAGCCATTAGTGCCGTCTTGGTCAGGGAAGTAGACAAGACTCAGCTCCCAGTATATTTCGTGAGCCGAGCTCTGAAGAACTTGGAACTGAGATACCAAAAGCTCGAGAAGGTGGCTTTTGCTTTGCTCACCACAGCAAAGAGGCTTTGCCCATACTTTCAGAGCCATACTGTCGTCGTACGAACGAATCAACCCATCCGACAAGTGTTGCACAAGCCGGATTTGGCAGGAAGAATGATGAACTGGGCCATCCAGTTGTCCGAGTTCGACATTTAGTATGAAGCTCGCCATGCAATCAAGTCACAAGCTTTGGCCGACTTCATAGTAGAATTGACCTCGACCTCAGCCACTCAACAGAAGGAAAAGGTGTGGAAGGTCTATGTTGACGGATCGTCCAATGCAAAGGGAAGTGGAGCCGGGATCATCGTCGAAAACCCCGACGGTGTATCGCTGGAATAGTCATTACAGCTTAATTTTTTGACTTCTAATAATCAAGCGGAATACGAAGCTTTGATTGTAGGGCTAAAGCAGGTCAAGGAGCAGGGAGCGACAAGGGTCAACGTGTTTACTGACTCGCAGCTGGTTTCTGCGCAGATCGAGGGCAGATATCAAACCAAAGGCCCTTTACTAGCCAAATATCTGGTCAAAGTAAAGGAGATGATGGCGGATTTTGATGAAGTAACGGTCGCCCATATCCCAAGAGAGGAGAACGCCCGAGCCGACATCCTATCAAAGTTGGCTAGTACGAAAGGGGCGGGAAACCACAGGTCAGTTATACAACAGGAGCTTGCTCAGCCGGCATGTGTCATGGTCATATTAATCGCCCAGGACTGGAGGAGGCCTATCATTAACTACTTGGAGCAAGGAATCGTCCCAGATGAGGAGTTAGAAGCGAAGAAACTGATCCGGGAGGCGGCTAAGTATGTAATCCTCGACGGAGAACTATACCGCCGAGGTTTACATACTCCATTATTATTATGTCTAAACTCAGACCAAGCCGAGTATGCGCTCTCAAAAATACACGAAGGGATCAACGGACAACACATGGGGGCGAGAGCTTTGGCACTAAAAGCTCTCCGTGCAGGATATTTTTGCCCGACCATGAAGGCCGACGCAGCGGAGCATGTTAAAAAATGTGATAGTTGTCAAAGACATGCAAAGATAGTGTGGATTCCCCCGTCCGAGCTCAGGTTGATCATTGCGCCGTGGCCATTTTACAAATGGGGCATGGACCTGCTGGGGCCATTTAAAGCTACAGAAGGTCAAATAAGATGGCTAATAGTGGCCGTTGACTATTTTACCAAATGGATCGAGGCCGAGCTGTTGTCCGCCATCACCTCGGCCCGCGTTCAAAAGATCTTGGAGCGGAGCATAATAGCGAGGTTCGGAATCCCGGCAGAAATCGTTACCGACAATAGGACACAATTTGCCGATAGCACGTTCAAAGCAATGATGACCGGCCTCCATATCAAGCACCACTTTGCCTCAGTGGAACACCCACAATCTAACAGCCAAGCAGAGGCAGCAAATAAAGTCATTCTCGAAGGGTTGAAGAAAAGAATGAACGAAGTCGGCCCGAACTGGGTCGAGCAACTCTGTTATGTGCTTTGGGCTTACAGAACTACGGTCCAAACGGCCACCGGAGAAACCCCATTCAGGATGACTTATGGCTGTGAAGCCATGATCCCAGTAGAGATCGGCCAATCATCATGGAGGAGGCAGCATGTATTCTCAGGAGAACGGCAATGATGCTGCGCTGACAGCCGAGCTGGATTTAGTAGAAGAAGTCCGCGTTGCTGCCCATCAACGAGATCTTCATCAAAAGAGCAAATTGGCCCAAAAGTTTAACAAAAAAGTAAAACCGAGGTCCTTTGAAAAGGACGATCTCGTGTTACGCCGAGCGGACATTGGAAACAAGAACACCCGAGATGGGAAGCTAGCAGCAAACTGGGAAGGACCATAACGAGTTGTCCAAAATCTTGGACAAGGAGCATACTTTTTGGAAACCTTGAACGGCAAGTAAGTCAAACAGACTTGGAACGCGGACAAATTGAAGAATACTATAGCTGACAATGCGCAGCCAAGAAGGTCCATGTGTTTTCCTTTAGTTGGCTTCTAGTCGGTCATAGGGATCATGGAATTTCACCGTGTGTTTCCCTTTAGTCGGCTTTGAGTCCGTCATCGGAATCGTGGACGCCATGTGTTTCCCTTTAGCTGGCCATTGGGCCCATCATTGGGATCATGGGATTAATGTCTTTTTCATGAACATCTCACTAGATTTTGTTAACCGGGAATGTAAATACCCGCGCAAGTCTATTTTAGAGATCATGGGCTATGTAAATTTTCATGTTTTTCATTAGTCGATTATGTGAACCGGGGATGTGAAACCCGGGCAAATCGGTAGCTGAAATTATGAATTTATGTAAATCTTCGAAGATTTTTTAATAAAATCCTTATTGAAAGGAACATTTTATTGTGCACATATTTGAGCGCTTAGCCGTTGTTCTGTATTAACTCAGTCTTGATCAAGCCGACGTAACTATTTAATCTAGATGAATCATCAGATTCTTCTGAAAGAATTACATCTCCGGGTTAACGTTGCGAATACATTTAACAGTTGCCAAGACGGAAACATGATCCCATAATACCGACTAATGATTCGGATTAAACAATGTACTCGGCCATAGAAGCCGAAGATGAAATATTTAAATCCCGACTGACGAGTCGGAGTCAAAAATACTTGGCCATAGAAGCCGACTTACGGAAGTAAAGTACTTGAGTCCCGACCGAGGAGTCAGGATAAAAGATACTCGGCCGTTGGAGCCGTTATGCAGAAGAGAAACCAACAAGATAAAAAATACTTGGTCGTTGGAGCCAATACACGGAAGAAATAAACGGAAAATCGTGACTGATAAAAGCTGACGAATATTACTTAATTATGCAAAATATTTGTTCAATAAAAGTATGCAGTAAATTGTTCAGAAAAAGGAAATACAAATAAGACCGGCATCCCGGCCCTTCAGTTCCCACCGCCGCTCGGACCTGGATTCTCCTCGGGCGTATCTGCTGAGCTCGGCTCCTCTTCTTCACTATCAGAAATCGTCAATAGCTGACCATTTCCAACATAAGATTTGAAGTGCATTCCCTCGGTGTTCAGTTGGACGCCAAGGTTGAGGAAGTGAATTTGGGCCAAGGCATTATTGAAGGAAGCCTCGGAAGACCGAGCAAGCTGAGATTGGACAAACATAAGTTCATGGAAGGCTTCATCCGCTTCCTTGGTCTTCTTATCATTCAAGGCCATCAATTCCTTGTACCGCTCAGCAGCTTCAGCGGCCCGACCCTGGTAAACGGCCGCAGATTCCTTGAACTTGGCTGCAGCAGCTCGGGAGGATTCAGTTTTCGCCCGAGAAGCCTCCAGCTGGGCCCGAGCGGCTTCGAGTTTGGCAGTCAGCTTAGCCACCGACTCTTGAGCTTCTTTGGCCTTCGCTCAGGATGCCTCCACTTCTTTGGCTGAAGTAGCAACATTTTCCCGGGCAAGATCCAACTCCTGTTGAAGCCGCCGGATCTCATTCTCGGAAGCCTCAAGGTCGGCGGCCCCCTTGCTAGCTTTTTTGTTTAAAGATACTAAGTTTCCAAGCAAGGAGGCGGTTTTGTGGCAGGCCAACTCCAGCGAGCTCAACTCCTCTATTTCAGGGTCGCTGAAGGGAACCAGGTCGGAATATCTTTTGGGTGTCCGGAGAACATGGAAAAGATCCCGGGTCACACCTTGGTCCCAGAGAGTTCGAGGGGACAGTTGGAAATGCTCCTCAGGAGGCTCAGGCACTGGGGCAGCATCAGCAGCGGCCGGGGCATCAGCAACGACGTCGGCCATGGGCTCATCAGGGACGTCGATGGGTGCCTCGGCCACCGGAGAAGGCGGAAGAAGGGCTGAAGAAGCCTTAGCGATCGGCTCGGCAGGAACAGGGGATGACCGAGACTCGTCGGCCGCCTTTTGGCCCTTGTCCTCGGTCCGTCTTTGCTTTCTCCGGAGCTTCAGGGCTTCAAGATGTGCTGGCCGGGGGGCAGGGTTTGTGTTCATCTCGGTCGCTGCAACAACAACAATAAAATAAATGTTAAGACCAATGTTAAATATTTTCAATGATAATTTTCAGAAGCAATTCAAACTGACCACACTGAATATAATAAGCTATGGGAGCCAAGCTTTTTGAGGCTTTGTACGACAAAATGCTAGCCGCGGAAGAAGCATCCGAATCTGACAATCGAGTCTCGTCGGTTTGATAAGCAGCAGAAGGAAGATCATGATGGGTGGAAGTCCAGTATAATGGGAACTTCCAGGATCCCGAGGAAGAATCAGAGTTAGAAAAAAATGGATGTTAGTCGGGTTCGGCAACAACTTTGAAAAATTTGTCTTTAAAACCTTTAAAAGATTCAGCAAAGAGACAGAAGAGCCGACGGTCAGATTGGCGGTCTTTACGACCCCGAAAAGAGGTCCACCCTTTCCGGTCGGCAGGTTCTTTGCCTGATTGGTTGGTTTGGATAGAGAAAAAATAAAAAAATAGGGAATACGTGCAGGAGACTTCCAGTCTTTGACAAAGAATCTCGAAGGCCTGCATGAAAGCCCAGCCATTCGGGTGAATCTGAGAATAAGCGACTTACAGGTGCTCTAGCACCCGCATTTGGAAGTCGGTGAAGGGAAGACGGACTCCTAACCGAGTGACTTTGTCTTTATAAAATAAAAAGAAATCAGGGTCATTACCCTCTCGGGTAGAGCATACAGGCTCACCCGGGCGGGGAAGACAAACATAAAAGCCTTCCTGGTCCCCGAGGGGGAAGGACGCAAGGTCCTCGGAACTCATTACCGAGGTGTGTTGCAACACCTCATGAGCAACCCAGGGAAACCTACCTGTCAGAGCAGGAGAGAGAGTTTGGGAATGAGACCCGGTTGCGGATTCTTCAACGGTTCTGGCGACGGACGGGTCCATAGTTACCTATGACAATAAAAAGAAACAATTAGTAAAGTACCTGGAAGGAGAATCGTCAAGGGACTGGGTTGAGAAGAGGCCGGAGCCGATATAGTAGACTCTTCAACAGAGGTCGGCACCCCAGTATTGAAATCCGACTGGGGTGGTGGAGTAATGATTTCTTTGGGAGGAGGGCGACATCGATCCAACAACTCCTCAGCTTCTCTATTAAGATCCATGTTGGCCAGGTACATGAATTCCTCAATACACTTTGAGCAATGCTCATATTGAATTTTGAAACCCGGCTCGGGTACAGGGTAGGTCTCAGAATCATCTGAAGGGGCATTACTCGAAGAGACGGAAGCCCTAGGGGGTGCCCTAGATTCAGAGGCAAGTATTGCCGACCTTTGACGTGATGATGACCCCAAGCTAGAAGACCCTAACCTAGAAGGATTGGGAGGCTTTGGACCTAATCTGGAAGGGATGGGAGGTTTTGGGGTAGGGGCTTTGGAATTGCCTGGACCAGAAGGGACCCGAAGTAGGGATTTCCTTTTTTCTTCTTCAGGAAGGGGAAAACCATAAAGCCAGAATGCAGCACGGGGGGTAACCGATTTGCGGATTTCTTCTTCTTGCTCAGGGTATATTTCATGATGAATGAGAAAGAAGGTACAAGAACTGGGGAATATGAAGATGGAAAAAATGTGCAAAAGAGATTGCCACTCAGGGTTTGTGCAGAATAAGACGAAATGTAAAGAATTGCAAAAACAGTAAAGGAAAGAAGAGGGCAGAAAGATACCTGGAGCAGATGAAGGTCGATGAAAGAAGGATTGACAAGGAAGCACAGGAAAAGCAAAGAACGCAAGAGTCACAGAGGATGGAAAAGAAACCCAAGGAAGAAGCAAGTATGCAAAGATTGTAGGAGAAGCGCAAGAACAATGAGAATGCCAAAGGTGTGAAAGCAAAAACAAAATAAGTATTTTAATGAAATGAAACGGAAAGGGCGCATTAAACAAGAAGTGTAACCGCCAGAATTCAAAAATTATGGATAATAACTGCTGGTCATGGAAGAACGTGGAGAGGGTAAATGCGTCATTAGCATGAAAGGGAAATGATTGAAAACGTGCAAGGAAAGGACAAAAACTAATCAACAAGACACGTGGTGTCTGGAGGTGAGAAGGCGTTCCATTACCCTATGTTTATAGATGATCCATTCTTCTATGTTCATAGCTGTCCAGGCGGCTGTGAAAAGACAAGGGACAGCTCGGCATTGAAATCCACAAGGAATGACTAGGCAAGTTTGGTCAGATGATGTGCCATCTCTGCAAGGGGCAAGTGCGAAGTGTACCTCGGTTCGAATGATGATCACCTCGGCTCGGATCCTGGTCACCTCGGTTAGGATGATTTCTATCTCGGTTCGGGCCTTGAGTACACCGGCTCGGATGATAAGCGTGTCGATTCGGACATCAATTAGCCTTGTGTAGGTTTTACCTAAAAAGCAGGGTTGGCATCATTATTGATACATCCCGGTCGTCCAGAATGCTAGATGACCGGGCTGAGGGGCATCTGTTACGGATAAGAGATAAGAATATATTATCTTTTAATCCTTCAATTCAAATATTTAAATCTCCCTGGATATGTCATCATAACCGCTTAAAAGATAACCAACAGAAGATATAAGATATGGTTGTTACCTTCCAGCTACCAATATCTCCGTATATCAAGGAAGAAGATATTGGGCTCAAACCGTTCGGCCAACAAGGTCCAGGTAAAATCCTATAAATACAGCTTACTCCAAGGTGAAAGGTACATACACTCTCTTGACTCTCTTTTTTCCTTTCACACAAGCACACACTGCACCCCCTATCGTGCCGTGTTACTTTGCTGTGATCTTCTTCCTTAAGCTGCTTCATCCTCATAAGCTTCTTAAGAGAGAGAGTTTGATCCTATGATATGTGCCTAGCACATGATGCTTTCCAAGCTTAATTAGATCGTTAAATGCATCATTCTATATGATATATAGCTTCCTTTTGGTATGAATGTAACTTATGTGCTTTAATGAGGTATTTTGGTCTAGATTGATGATTAGCAGGTGAATAGCTAAGGAATTATGCAGAGAAGAAGGTTTGGCGCCATCAAGCCTATGTACAATCGGGGGTACATAGGCTAGTTCTGTATGTTGGCGCCAGGAGCGCCGTTCTCGCGCCTGGAGCGCCACCATCTCTGGAACCTGGCGCCATCAGCGCCAGGCTGGTGCCATGAGTGCCACGTTTTCTCCAACCCGTGCCAGGAGCGCCATTCTTTCTGTATGTTGGCGCCAGGAGCGCCGTTCTCGCGCCAGGAGCGCCACAGGTCGACAGACTCTGCATAATGAGGGCAAAACAGAGATTACAGATGCTACTCTACAAATAAGGAGCCTCAGCACTAAATGAAGCAACTTTTGGACGAAAATATTCACCAAAGGAGGAAGAAGAAAGCTTGGAAGTTGATTCTAGGGCTTGGGTGTGAGGGGAAGAGGGTTCTTCCCTCTTCCCTTCCTCTCCTTGCTTACATCTCTGCATTCGTGCTTCTTTTTGTTGTACCAAGGCCATCCATTCTAGGTTTGGCTAGTTTCTCTTGTAATTAGGGCAAATACTCTTTGTAAATCTCATTTGGAATGGATTGAATGTTATTATTCATTAATGCTACATTATTTCATTACACTTTGCTTGAATGTTTCCTTCTCTTCTCTAGACTTGATCAACCTAGTTGAGAGCTTAGAGCTAGGGTTCACAATAGGAATATTGGGGCCTTAGTCTTGGAACTAAGTGTGGTGACTTGTTGTACATCACCTAGGGATAGGGGTGTATGCTTGCAATCTTGTAGTGCATCACTTAATGCTTAACCTAATAAATGCTACTAAGGAATTAGGGTATTGAAAAGGGTTAAAGGGTTAATGTCACTAAGGAATTAGGGCTTAACTAACATTGAATGAGGATGCATGATTGGGAAGCTAGTGTAGATGAATGTTGCAAACAATCTATGTAAGAATGTTAGGAGCATGGAGTGTGGGTTCCCTAGCTACATTAGCCTACGCTTGGTACAACCATTATCTATTTTATTTATAATGCTTTACGTTTATATGTAGCTTTTAATTCACTTCGTACACACCTCATCTATTTCTTTCAATTATTGTATTTGTCATCCAACCTTGAGATATGATTTATAGTTTAATTGGTCAAACAATCCTCGTGGGAACGATACACTTTCTTATCACTTTATTACTTGAGCGATCGGTACACTTGCTGAGTCCGCAACATCCTACATAAAATCATCCAACACCACTTGTTGGACATTTCTGTTCTCACCGAGCAGAACACACTTAAAGAGAAAACTGATCACAGTAACCGATCTTTGTTTTACTCTTAGTCATTTCTTATCAACAAAAATATAATGAATAGTTATTTTCTGAAACTATTTTATGCACTTGTGCTGCTTTTATTGCATGCTGCAGGATCCATTCTTGGATTCAACTTGCTTCCCAATAGCGCAGAAATAAAGTGCACTGAGAGGGAGAGACAAGCACTCCTCAACTTCAAACATGGCCTCACAGATGGCTAGGGCATTCTGTCTACATGGAGGGACGATGGCAATAACAGAGACTGTTGCAAATGGAAAGGCATTCAATGCAACAATGAAACTGGTCATGTTCAGACGCTTCATCTCCGTGGACATGGTACACAGTATTTGATAGGTGCAATCAATATCTCTTCATTGATTGCCCTGGAAAATATTGAGCACTTGGATCTCAGCTTTAATGATTTTGAAGGGAGTCACATCCCAGAACTCATGGGCTCGTTCACCAATTTAAGATATCTCAATCTCTCTGATTGTGTATTGGGTGGGAGCATTCCTTCTGATCTTTGAAAGCTTACACATTTACTGTCTCTAGATCTAGGTAGCAATTATATCCATGGAGAAATCCCGTATCAATTTGGAAAGCTTACACATTTACAGTATCTGGATCTAAGTGATAATGATCTCGATGGGGAACTCCCTTATCAACTTGGAAATCTCTCACAGTTGAGGTATCTTGATCTTGGTGCAAATTCATTTTCGGGAGCAATCCCTTTCCAGGTTGGGAATCTTCCTTTGTTGCACACTCTTGGACTTGGTGGCAATTTTGATGTCAAATCTAAGGATGTAGAGTGGTTGACTAATCTCTCTTCCTTGACAAAATTTAAGCTAAGTTCCCTACGTACACAACCTTTCCTCTTCTCATCCCTGGCTACGAATGATCAGCAAGCTTATTCAAAACTTGAGAGAGTTGAGGCTATTTGATTGTTCTCTTTCAGATACAAATATTCAATCTCTGTTTTATTCACCTTCCAACTTTTCCACTGCTCTTACCATCCTTGATCTTTCTTCAAATAAGCTGACATCCTCAACATTTCAACTGTTGTCAAACTTTAGCCTTAATCTTCAGGAGCTTTATCTTCGTGATAATAACATTGTTTTCTCATCTCCTCTCTGCCAAAACTTTCCTTATCTTGTGATCCTCGACCTTTCCTATAATAATATGACATCATCAGTCTTTCAAGGTAGTTTCAACTTCAGTTCAAGACTTCAAAATCTATATTTGCAAAATTGTAGTCTTGCGGATGGAAGTTTTCTTATGTCATCTACTTCCATTATGAGTTCTTCATCTTCTCTTGTTTCCCTTGATCTCTCCTCAAATCTGTTGAAATCATCAACTATATTTTACTGGCTCTTTAACTCCACCACCAATCTTCATAACCTTTTCCTTGGTGATAACATATTAGAAGGTCCCATTCCAGATGGGTTTGGGAAAGTAATGAACTCTCTTGAAGTTCTTGAACTCTCATTTAACGAACTGCAAGGCGAGATTCCATCTTTCTTTGGTAACATGTGCACATTGCAGACGTTAGACCTATCAAATAACAAGTTGTATGGGGAAATTTCTAGCTTCTTCCAAAATTCTTCATGGTGCAACAGACACATATTTAAGCATTTGGATTTATCTTATAATCAGATTTCTGGCATGTTACCTGAAAGCATTAGATTGCTATCAGAGTTGGAGGTTCTTCAATTGGCTGGAAATTATTTAGAGGGTGACATCACTCAATACCATCTTTCTAATTTTTCCAAATTAAAATCCTTGTCCCTATCAAAGACCTCGTCTCTGAAATTTGTCCCTAATTGGGTTCCTCCATTCCAACTAGAATCATTGGCACTCAGATCCTTCAAGTTGGGCCCCACTTTTCCTAGTTGGCTCAAGACTCAAAGTTCTTTGTATGTGCTTGATATTTCTGATAACGGGATTAATGACTCTGTACCAGACTGGTTTTGGAATAACTTGCAAAGTATGGATTTGTTAAATATGTCTCACAATTATCTCATTGGTGCAATTCCTAGTATATCGTTGAAGCTTCTTAAGAGACCGTCTATACATCTGAATTCAAATCAGTTTGAGGGTAAAATTCCGTCATTTTTACTACATGCTTCCGAGCTGCTGCTCTCTGAAAATAATTTTTCAGATTTGTTTTCATTCTTATGTGACCAAAGCACAGCTGCAAATTTGGCCACTTTAGATCTATCACACAATCAAATAAAGGGGCAACTCCCGGATTGTTGGAAATCAGTAAAGCCATTACGGTTTCTTGATTTAAGCAGCAATAAATTGTCAGGGAAGATTCCTATGTCCATGGGCGCCCTTGTTAATATGGAAGCCTTGGTTTTACGAAACAATGGTTTAATGGGTGAGTTGCCTTCTTCTTTAAAGAATTGCAGCAGTTTAGTTATGCTGGACCTGAGTGAAAATATGTTGTCGAGTCCAATACCATCATGGATTGGAGAAAGTATGCAGCAATTGATAATCTTGAACACGCGAGGAAATCACCTCTCAGGAAATCTACCCATTCATCTCTGTTATTTGAAGCGTATTCAATTGTTGGATCTTTCAAGGAATAACTTGTCAAGAGGAATTCCAACATGCTTAAAGAATTTGACTGCAATGTCTGAACAGAGCATCAACTCAAGTGACACTATGTCTCGTATATATGGGTATAATAACACTTACTATGAAATTTATGGTTTGTACCTAGAGGAAGCTTATACGCTTGACATAACATGGATATGGAAAGGTGTGGAACGGGGGTTCAAGAATCCAGAGTTAAAGCTCAAAAGCATTGATCTTTCTAGTAACAATTTAATGGGTGAAATACCAAAAGAGGTCGGATATTTGCTTGGGTTAGTTTCTTTGAATCTATCAAGAAACAATTTGAGTGGAGAAATTCCTTCTCAGATTGGTAACTTACGTTCACTAGAATCACTTGACTTGTCAAGAAATCACATCTCTGGGAGAATTCCTTCTTCTCTTTCTGAAATTGATGATTTGGGAAAACTAGACTTGTCAAACAACTCTCTTTCTGGGAGAATCCCATCAGGAAGACATTTTGAAACCTTTGAAGCCTCTAGTTTTGAAGGAAATATTGATCTTTTTGGTGAACAACTTAACAAAACTTGTCCTGGGGATGGAGATCAGACAACAGCAGAGCGTCATGAACCACCAGCCAACGGTGATGATTCAGTTTTCTATGAGGGATTATACACGAGCTTGGGGATTGGATACTTCACTGGATTTTGGGGCTTATTAGGGCCATTACTACTGTGGCGTCCTTGGAGAATTGCTTACATGACGTTTCTGAACATATTAACAGATTATGTATATGTATGGTTATGCTGAATGTGGGAACTGTTGCTGATCGCTCGAAGGCAAAAAGGTATGTTCTAGATTTTATTTTTCAAGTTCACGGTTTATGTTCTGATTTTGTTTTATATATATCAAGAATTGCTTCATCCCAATTGTTAAAAGTTAATTTATTTCTTCATCCCAACTTAACAAATTCATTAGTGCTAACTCTAATAATTATTATTTTAACTAGACTGTTACTTTTAAAGAGTTAAAAAAAACTCATTGTTGAAATGTTTAATTTTGTTTAATTATTCATTGATGAAATAATTGTTTGTATTAAATACTTAGGATAACATTTTATTCAGGTGCGTGATTTAGTATACTGTCTTTAGATATCTTTATGAAAAAAGAGTTGGCATTTCCAATTGAGACTTTTTTTTTTTTGTTTTGTTTAAAAGAAATTGTTTCTTAATTACCTAGCTGCAGCATATGACACTCTTAATTTATTATGTATCATTTTTTGTGTTTTTCTAGTTTTTTCTCATAGAAAATTTGGAAAATAGTTATTATTCTTAAATCACAAATTATTCAATTTTCACATTGTTTATGATGTAGTAAATCTTTGACATGCTTACCAATTTGATTATCTTTAGAATTTGTATATGTATATTTGTAAGCAATTAAAAGAATATTTTTGGGATTTGTAAGTAATACTATATGATATAAATTCAAAATAAAATAAATTGAAGAATAGAATAAAGACAAGATGAAGGATTATGTGATATATTGGGTGTTCAGTCTACTAAACTTACTCTTGATTGAAATGTCAGATGATTTTTTAATATTTAATATTATTTTATATATTACTTTCATCTTCTAATTTACTCTAACGATAATCTCTTATATGAAAGAGTCTAAATCACTTAATTTCACTCCTGATCCCTAAACAAGTTACATTAAATGATTTGCTTTAAGAATAGAGATGTATATTTAAAGTTAAATAATGTCATTCTATCTCTATATATGAATTGTCTAGATGTTATTTCCCAGTTCTCATAGTATAGACATTTCCCAATGCATAATATTATATGCATGTGGATGATCAGACCACAAACATAATTAGAGATTTAGAAAAAAAAAACAATAATATAAAAATAACATTAAATAAATAGTAAGAATTTGTTATATCAAGAGTACTTGGTTGCTTAACCCAACAATGAGTGTTTTAGTCTCTTATTGTCATAAGAGACTTACAAAATAAATGAAAATAAAAGATAATGGTAGAGAATGGAGAAAATAGGTTAAACAAGGGACATAAGCCATCTTTTGTGGATTGAATTCTTCTCTCCTTTGTGGCTTATATTTCTCTTTGGCTTCTGATTCCTTTTTATAATCAAAATTTCGCTTGATTGTGTTTTTTTTTTTTTTTATATTGGTGACACCATATCCTTCCTTAATGTATCTTTCAAGTCTTTAATAAGTAATTCTACAAAGAAAATTCAACTAACACACGTAAATCAACTAATTTTAGTATTTATTGGTTAAAAGCTCACTCAAATTAAATTCTTATATTTTCAGTCATAAAAAAAGCATTAAAAGAAGAAAAAAATTACTATGTAATTTAAATAAAAAAACATTAAAAGAAAGAAAAAAAATTACTATGTAATTTAAATAAAAAACATTAAATATGTAATTTAAATACATAATTTATTACGTATGAATAGCATTATGAAGCCAACTACACTTTTTGAGCGATTTCTTGTAACATATTCAGCATATATGACTACCTGGTTCTATGGTCCATGTTTCTCTTATAATGGTCGTTACTATATATATTCTATTCAAAGGCAATGATTACTATAATTTTTCGAAACAGATACAGTTTGTTTCGATTCCTTAACACCACCGACTCCTGCTCAATCTCTCAACTGCAAAGGCAACTTCCCTATTAACTATTGCCAAATAAGAAGTGTTTGTTGTTACAATATTATCATATACAGGGGAAGAGTTAGGAATTCACTTAGTGGGGGCCAAGAACAATAATAATAGTTTAATTTTTTAAATAATAATAATAATAATAATAATAATAATAATAATAATAATAAAAGTCATAAGTTTGATTTTATGGTTAAACATAAAAAGAAGGGAAGAGAAATTGTGAATTTAAATTTCTTTTAATAACAAAAAATAATAAACTAACAATTAATATTTGACTTTTTTTATAAAGAAAAAATATACATACAACTATATTAAGCATAAGCAGATTACTATCTAATTAATTCGATCTTTTATATGAGAAATAAATAGAAACATTTTTTTCCTAATTATTAGAAACATAAACTCTTTCAAATATATTTATTATACATTTATGCAAGAAACAAATAGATGCATTTCTATTATACTCTTTATTGTGAAGTTTACAAATTAGACAATCAATCATTTTATACACAAGTGGATATATTTATTGGTTTATTAATTTAAGTCAATCTCATAGGTGAAAAAATGTTATTAAATATAACTACTACTTAAACTATTTAAATTTATGGGTTTTCTAGAATAAAATTTTAATTTATGAGATTTTTAATTAAAATAGTTAACTTAAATATTTTTATTAATTTTAATGAATTAGT
>PYAF01001961.1:44227-68563 GCA_007407185.1 Glycine tomentella
TATAAAAAAGAAGAAATAAAATATTTTACTATAGGAAAAAAGAAAATGTCATTATCTTTGACTTAAAATTCTGAATGCTTTCAAATTAAGGAAAAGTACATTAAATATTTGACTTAAGGGATAAGTGATGCAATAGAGTTGGTATAGAGTTGAACAACTTTTGAAATTGATTCATTAGTTTATAAATTATTAGTCTTTCCCCGTGTCCACAATCTTTTATTTAGATATTTCAAGTGAAAATGCATCATACGTGATAGTTATCAAGAAATTAAACAATGAAAGTTGAGGAGATTAAAGGCAGCTTACTGCGAAAAAGCCTCCTGCTCCATTGACTGAGTTTTCTTTTGGAGTATAGCTTATTAGCAAGTCAATGCCAAGTCAACTTAACCTTATCTTTTTTTTAAAATTGTAAATAATTTTATTTTACTTATTTAATGAATTGATGTATGCTTTGTTTTTTTAGTTTCAATTTAATATTTTTATATTAATTTATTTAATATATTTTCTATATTTTTATTAATGTTAAGAATTATTATTGGTTTTTTGTCTTTTAAGTTAGTAATATTATTTGATAAATTATAAGTTAATATTATTTGATAAATTTAAGCCTTTTATATTATTTTTTTTAATTTACAAAATAAATAATAATTCTTAACATTAAAAAAATATAAAAAATATTAAATATAGAAAATATAGTAAATAAAATAATTTACAAAAATATTAAACAAAATTATATAAAAATATAGAAAATATTAAATAAAAACATACATTAATTAATTAAATAATTAAAATAAAAATTATTTATGATTTAAAATAAAAATACGTGAAAAATTAAAATCATAAAATAATTTATGAATTTAATAATTTTTTTTCTACTTTAAAGTCGTGGAAAAAAACTCTTATAACTTTTAAGCCATATTTAAAAAAAATGAAAGTCGTAAAATATTTTACGATTTCAATGTAAAAAAAGTCATAATAAATGTTACAACTGTCAATCAAGAAGTTGTAACATTTGTTACTACTTACCTCTTTTGGAATATTAATTTAAATTATATCCCTAAATGATAAATTTTAAAAAAATTACACTTGATTGGTTGTTTGGCCCTTTTGGGTTTTGTGTGGTCTCAACATGTTGGAGACTTCATGTGTATTTGGTTTGGCATTGGAGAATTAATTCTGAGTTCAAAATTAGTTTTGAATATATTTTCACATGGTTGGTTTCATGTTAGAGAAGAATTCAAGATTATGAGTCCATAATTTAGTCTAGGTTGAAACAAATTTAAATAACTTATGCATTTGATCCAAAAATTTGTATTAAATTTTACTCTTAACTTGATTTTATAATAAAATATTCAAACATAAACCACATTACTTCAAAATCAGTTTTAACCAAAATTAATTTTATCAAATCAAATTCATTCAAAATCAGTTTTAACCAAAATTAATTTTATCAAATCAAATACATTCAAAATCAATTTTGCCAACACCCAATCAAACACACACTTCAACAACCCATCACTCACGCAAACCAACATTCATTTTCTAACCTTTCATTACCATCTCTCGAGGTCGTGCCCACCATTTCCATTTGAATTAATTTGGAACAGCAAACATGACTTATTTGATTTTTCTACTTCACATATACCTATTTTATTGTTTTAATTTTTCTCTTTAAAATGCATTTTGTAAGTTGTAAACCTTTAGACTTCAGTGAAGGTGGATAATCAGTTTTAGCAAGTAGTTGACTGGAATTAAATAATATTTTTCAATTAAAAAAGAATACATCTTTATCATAGTAATAGAATTATATAGTTTCTATCTTTTAGAACTTACATATATAATTGGTATTTGCATCCCAAAAAGTTTAGAAATCATAATCGCATAAATTAGCCAAAGAAATCTTGCAAATGAGTTTGTTAATGAATTACAAAAAACATTAGTCTGTTAATGGGGTGATTATAATTTGCTTATTTATTAGTATAAGACAAAGCAAATATCATCTATGGAGAGAATGAGAGGGATAGAAAGTGTGTTGTGGGTGAGTAGAGGTTTCTTTAGCAAAAAAGTTCGACAGAAAAAGTTTCCAATTTTCTACCCCATGCAAAACGTTGCTATAGTGTCTTTTGTTTTGCATTGACTTGGAAGTCCATTTATGCAAAGATGGAATGCAGATATGTCAAAGAAGTTATTAAGGTTGTTCCAACATTGCCATCGAAATTGATTTGGAGGTCATTATCAGAAAATATGGCACTTAAGTTTTCTTTTAGTTTAATTTTGTTATTGCCAAATTTGAAATTTGGTCCCCATTTTTTTCTTGTAAATTTAGTCTTTCTCCTTGATATGCGCCTAACATAGGACATTTCCAAGACTTAAATATATCACCAAATGCATCAGAATTAATGATAAAAGCTTCCAATTGATATAAATGTTGACAAATCTGCCTCAATGATGCTTTTATTCAAATTGAGTGATTAGCAGGTGAAAAGAGCCAAAAGAAGTGCAGAGAAAGAAGAAGTAAAGATCTGGCGCGATCCGCGCCAAGACCAGCGCTAACCGCGCCAACTACAAAAGTTCACGCGAACCGCGTCAATATCTGCGCTATCCGCATGGGTAAGACTATGGAAAATGAAACTTCTCTGGTTTCTGGCGCCATCAATGCAACATGCAGCACCAGCCGTGCCACAGCTACCCTTGAAAGTGGATCTTCTCTGGATTCTGGCGTCATCAGCGTGAAGACCACACGAGTCGCGCGGGAAGTGAATGTCAACTACCTCTGGAAGCTGGCGCGATCCGCGCCGAAGTTCACGCTACCCGCGCCACACTTAAAAGATGTAGCGCGATCAGCGCCATTTTCCGCGCGAGACTTCGATTCTGCAGAAATTAAAAGCTGTTAAAGGGCAAACTTGGGGTTTCACTCCCCCAAGTATAAATAGCAAAACCCACTTCTGAATAGGGACCTTTTGGACGAAATTTCACTGAAACAAAGCTAGAGAGAGCTTGGGAGCTTAGCTAGGGCTTGGGGCTGTGAGTGCAAGTGGGATTCTTCCCCTCTTCTCTACCTGCTCCTTGCTTGTGTATCAGCTGGGCATGCTTCTTTTTGATGTACCAAGGCCAACCATGATTAGGTTTGGCTAGTTTCATTTGTAGCTAGGGTCAAGCACTTGATGTAAATTTCCATTGGAATTATTCATTTATCAAAAGTTATTTTACTGCACTTTGCTTGAATGTTTACTTCTCTTTCTTAGACTAGATCAATCTAGTTAAGAGTAAAAAGCTAGGGTTTCCAATAGGAATATTGGGGTTCTAGTCTTGGAACTAAGTGTAGTGACTTGCTTTACATTATCTAGGAATAGGAATGTATGCTTGTAGCTTATTCACGTGTTTGCTTAATACTTAACCCTAGGAAGGTTGCTAAGGGATTAGAACTTTTAAGAGGGTTAAAGGGTTGTTTCACTAAGGAATTGGTAAGTAACTAAATTACGATGAACACAACGCTAAATAACTTAGATACTTGAATGTAGTGAGCGATACGGATTCATTGTGAGGAATCATCGAGTGTGGGTGCCCTGACTATGCTTTCTTTATCTAGTCACAACTTACTTTATCTGTTCATAGCTTATATTTATGTTTTAATCTTGTCTTTACTTTTATTCACTCAAACAACCAACTCATTCTTTTACGAACATTTATTTATCCAACTTATAGATTTAAGTTACAATATAATTAGTGCATCAATCCTCGTGGGGACGACAACTCTCTTATCACTTTATTACTTAAACGAACGGTATACTTGCCGATTTCGCAACACTCCCATTTTAACTTTTTATCATAATTAATTTGATATTTAATATTTAATAGAAATAGAGCCGGCAATACTGCGACATCAATATTTTTGTTAAATATTAAATGTGAAATTAATAAATAAACAAAAATTATATTTGGAGATTTGTGCTCAAATTAAGAAAAATGAATAATTTATCTATACAGTGTATATACAAATAGATGTGCTGACAGGTACTAACAGTTAACTATATTTTATGATACACAATAATACAAATCGACTTATAGGATCATCAATATTTTTGTTTAACATTTTTTTTAACATAGTTTACTCTTTCTTCTATTTATAGGATCTGCTGATAAAGCTACACCTTCAAAACTGTTTCTCATATTGTATGCTTAATTTTTCAATCTTTATGAATAGATAGATAAATAGAAGTTTATGGAGTTGAGTGGGGCGTGTAACATCACAAAACTTTCCTTTTTTAAAATATCTAACAATAAACAATTGTATATGATTTATTTAATAAAAACTTAAACTTATAAAAATATTACGTTTTAAAAAATAAAAGACAAAATTAAATGGTTTGACTTGTTGCTCAAACCTAACTCAAACTATTTATAAACGAGTTGTTTTGAGATATGTTTCATTTTTTTCCTTAGAAAATCGACTTAGATCAATCCATTCAAATTTAAATGATCGAATTGAGTCATAAATTTAACTAAATTCAATTCAAATTGACTCACTTACCTCCTTATTGAAGGGCAAGAGGTACCCTGTATTGGATACTTCATTTGACCTAATTAGGCAACCCCGACAACTACTCAACATTCCATTAATTGATAGAGAGTACGCTCGATCAGTTTTATACGACTGTAGATATTCTAAATTGAGAAATTTAAGTTTATCTATGGAAGATAAAGGTTTTTGTCATGAGTTGAGGTGTATGTACTGATGATTTTCTAATCGGGGTTGTGTCTAGAAGTTTGAGTTGTTAGGAGTTGGAAAGCTATGTCTAGATAAATACTATTCCGCCCCCCAATTATTATTGAATTGACAGAGTTTATATATTGTTAGTAATATATATGAAGATGACTCTCATGCTCAGTGATCAAGTCTCACTGTTAATGCAGACATCTTAGATGTTGTAGAGGAAGATGCAGGGATGCAGAATGCCAATTTTATTTATTTGTGTATTTGGATCAGGGTAGAACTTGTTCACTACTTTGACCAAGATAATTGATATATGGGTTGGGCATCGCTAGTACTTGATTTCCCTATATAAATATTCTTCAAACTCTGTTTTATTTTTGTATCATGAGTTGATTTTATTTTTGGAAGATAATTCTGTATATAATAATTTATGTTTTTACCAATCCATCATTTTTAAATAAGTTTAATAAATATTTTGTTTAATCATGAAAAGTTTGTTCTCGTTTTCATAATAATTAAAACAAAAAAAAATGTAAATTATACGTATTTAATGTAACTAGGTATTATAATGATGATAATAATGATAATGGTGGTAATCTAAAAGGAAAACAGTCTATCCAAAGACCAACAACTTGAAGCCATTGTGCTGATTGACTGACTTAATTTTCTACCGCAGAAGGCATGCTACATATGATTCAGTAAAATAAAACATGTATAAACCAATTTTGTTAAACCAAACAATTGTTTTCCAAGTCTTCCAACCTTTAAAGTACAGGTTAGAAAATTAGACACGCCAGTCACATCAAAAGGAAAATTGAAACTCGTACACAAAAGTCTTTAAATCAAAAGAAGATTAAAGGAAACTCTCGCTGATACAATTAGTTGTTGAAAAACTCTGTCTTCACCGATTATTTTTCTATACCAGGGTCCGTTGACTGATACATCAGCTAATCGCTATCAAGTTTCAAAAATATCAATCAATTATAGAGAAAAATGCCACAAAATCAAAATTAAAAAAGAAACTGTGCATTTAAATTTTCAAATTTGTTTGTATGGTATCTGGTCCAAACACTCCTCTAAATTAAATTTATTTCAAAGAATATAAATATACAATAAAAAATATGTTGATACCATCTTACTGTTCCAAGTGAGGAAAGCAGATAACGAATATAGGCAAAATAGTGAGACCACCATCAAAATTTGATATACGTATATTTGTAAAATTGAACAAACAAGGAGAGAAGTATTTTTCTTCATAATATAGCATGCTTGACAGAATTATCCATTGTCAATGGCATAGTGAATTCTAGAGTACAAAAACACTCTCAACAACTAAACTAACAGTCAAATACTTTTGAATAAAAAACTTGTAGATGGATGCTAGAAGAATTTTAATAGCATAGGAGGAAAGGTAAAACCAAAACAGAGTTTTAGGCCACAAACTAAACTGTACCTAGGTACTTGTATGCGAATTGCGAGCCCTTTATTTCCAAAATCCAATCCCATCCTCTATTAAATTAACTTTTTCATAAAGAAATGAAAATGAAATGTGTGTTGGCCTACAATATAAGGCTAGATATTTTTATACTTGATATCAACTTTTAATTGAGGTTAATTTGGAAAAATAATTTATTTCTATTTTGAAATTAAGACAGTTTAATGAAATTAATTAATTAATAATAAAATTATAATAGAAATCAGAGGAAATAGTTATTATGACATGATTGATTAACATGACAGTATCAAATGAGACCACTACAAAAAAAAAAGTAAATTTCCGACGGCAAAAATCCGTCGGTAAAATAATCGTAGAAAATTTTATAGGAAATTTTATCCAATGGATATTTATGTTCGTCGGTAATTTCCGACTGATATATTCGTCTGTAAGATCACTACAAAAAGTTGATATTTTTGTGGTGGCTAAAATTGTGGCGGCTTTAACCCCCACAAATTTTATTTTCACTTATTTTTTTATTTTCACGTTTTGCATTTTCTGACGGTTTAGAAACTCCAACAAAATGCGTTTTTTTTTTCCAAAAACAATATTTTTATTTATGTGTAATTGAACCCATCACACAAAACTTTGACAAACATATCCTTTACTAAAATTGTCAAAATAATAAATCAAATAATCCTAAAAAAAATCATATAGCAATGGAAAGTGAACATAAAGACACAAATAAGGAAGAATTAAATAAAAATTTTAATAAAAATAGTTGAAGCGTTTTGAACTTGAAATCAATTGAACTATGGAAAAGAGAATTAGAATCAAAGAGAATCAACCTAAAAGAAGAAAAAAAGTTAAAGGAGAATCACAAATTTCACATCCAAACAAAAAAAAATTCAAGTAAAAGGAGAATAAATCATAAGAACAATAGATTAAATTAGTTCTATAAATATTTATAGAGATATTTAATCCTATAGTAAATATGTATACATTTTTTAAAGGAAATAAAAATACATTTTTTTTAAAGACTACTCATTAACTTATTGATGGGCGGGCATTTTCTTTTCCATTAATAATGTATAACAATAGAAACGTTACTGTTAACGGTTAATCTCTTCAATTAGTTCATTAACTTTGCATTTTTTGTCACAACTAATAATGACACAAAGATATTTTTTATAGTAAAATATGGCTTGGCAGCAGCACAATATAAAGAATCAAACTGCACAATTTGGAATTATCACACACAACAATCATTCAAAGAAGCAAAGCTGACATATAAATGAGATGATAAAAACAAACCATATAGCAAAAGCCAAACATATGGTAGAAGCACTTACAAAGAATAAAGTGTTAGCACACTCAGCTTCATTATATAATTTCCTCTGCCTTTGTATTCTTTATACTTTTTTTTCCCTGTTTTGACTCGAAAGGATGAGATTTAGTATCTAATCCAGACATATCAATTAACATGTTTTCCAAGGGTGTATGATTATGCTCTGATGCTGCCTGAATGTATATATCATTCGAGCTGCAAAGCATATCAATTGTTAGGAGAGCAAGTAAAATACAAAAATCAGAAAGGCAAATTAAGACATGCACACTCATAATATTCTTCTTGTTACTTGTTACTTGTTAAGGAGGGATAAGGAAATACCAATATATATATGGAAGCTGCAGTAGCACAAACCTATGATATGTATGAATCTAATAATTATATGCATTTGGAAATTAAACAACAATAATCTATTGTTTCAATTAGTGAGTATTGATTGAATTTTTTTGGTATTTTTCATAATTTTTATTTTATTTATAGGAAAATATTTTTATTTTTTTTTATAATTTCTTATCACCGTTATGTTTTATTGCACAAAAAAACTAATATTTTAAGTACACACATTATAAGTCTAATGTAATTATATTTTAAAACTTCCCTAAAATTCTTTTACTAGATTTACACGTGTTGTAATTTCATTGACAATTAAAATTAAAAAAATTACATATTTAATTTTATTGAATGAGAAACATAATTGCTTACAAGCAAGTCTAATAAAAGCTCTGATTTTAGAAACTAAAAAAGAACGCTGCAAAATATAAAAAATAAATTAAATCCTATATAAATAAAGTAAAATATCAATTCATAACGTAAATCAAATGGAACTGTGGTGGCCCACAGAAGGAGGGGCGGTCGCCCCTGGTGAAAACCCAAAACCCTAACCCAGAACAAGCTAATTAATAATGGAATACACTCACCTAACGGAAAATTGAAGACGACACCAGACACGACGAAACAATTTCCACTCACGAACCCCTAAATCGAAACCCCTTTCAGAAGAGCATGGATACAAACTAATCGAAACCAACTTCCAACCAAATCAATGAAGAGGAGAATGAAAAGAAGACTAACTTGTGGTCGTGACGGAGGTTGGCCTGCTTGACGAACGATACTCACTGTGAGTCAGTCATTGACAAGGAGAACTCGTGTTTTGTGACTTAGGAGGCTAGGGTTCAACTGAGATGGTTGTCATAAAAGAAGATTTCCGACGGGCTCGACCTCCATGGGAAGATGCCGTTGGAAATAACCTCTTAAATCAGACGGAAGGACTGCGGTCGGAAAGAGACAGTCGGAAATTGGGATTTTTTTTGTAGTAGACAAGAATGGTTTCGCTCTCATATTTTTCTTAAAAAAAGTATATATACAGGTTAATTATTATTTTTATATAAAATATGTAGTTATCAAATTTTTTAATTAACATAATTTTGTATATTTAAGCTTGTTTTTTTTTACTCCACTACTTATTTTCTGGATATGTTCCTGTTAATTAATCCCTATTAAATATTTTAATCCCCAACATATGAACACGGAAGATTCCAGCCAAAAGATATAATTGAACACAGAATACACCTATTTTTTTAGTTTTTTTTTGTCAGCAATACCTCCTGTTTAAGAGAACATGTATCTACAAGTTATTGGTGGTTATTTTTTATGATACCATAGAAGAGTATTAATTATTATTGTGAAAATTCAGCAGTTTGTATTATAAGATGAAAGTTTGAGGACACAATTTGTACCCAAAACATAAGCTCCCACTATCTACTTCACCAACAGACTACATGTATGCGATATAATTCTGAAAACAAGACATGTATAAACGGCCAGTTCAGTTAAATCCAAGCAATATTGTTTTCCAAGTCAGCCAACCCTTAAAATATGGGTTAGAAAATTAAGCTCGCCAATCACATCAAAAAGGAAAATTAAAACACGGCCACAAAAATATTTAAATCAAAAGAAAATTAAAGGAAACTCACGCTGATACATTAGTTTGTGGAAAAATTCTGCCTTCGCCGTATTCTTTTTCCAGCCGTTGACTGATACATCAGCTAATCGCTATCAAGTTTCAAATGTATCAACCAAATATAGAGATAAATGCCACAAAATCAAACTTAAAAAAGAAACGCGTGCATTTACATAATCTGAAATTGGTTTGTATGGATCTGGTCCAAGAGAAAACTCCTAGAGCAAATTTATTTTAAAGGATATAAAAATACAATAAAAAGAATATTTTGACACCATTTTACTGTTCAAAAAAAGGAAATATGTAAATTGAACAAATAAGCAGGGAAGTATTTTTCTTCACAATATAGCATACTAGACATAATTATCAATTGTTAATGGCACAGCGAGATTTAGAGTAAGAAAAAGGCTCCCAACACCTAAACTGACAATCTAATACGGTAGGTTTATGTTTATGATCTTTTTCTCATTTATATAGTATTCAATTTTTTCATTTTTATCTAGACTTCATGTCACACTTGTATTCCAATAATTTTTCCTTTAAGTGTGAGTCTCTTCCACATACTAGCCTCCCCCTCGAGCATAATCTATTTTCAATCCATGAGTATTCAATGGTGACCCTCTTAAAATTTAATTGTGGTTGCTCCGTCTCGTCTAGCCATTGCCTGAGCATGTTCTAGTACCTTTTACCACTACAACATCTGCAGACCCTCTATCTAACATATTCATTCATGGATTCACCCGTTAGAAAGACTTTTAATACAAGGAACTCCATGTCTATGGATCCGTCGATATCATCTTACTACTCTAAGTTGGTCTTCTAGTCGAACCATCAGCTCTAATATCATTTTTTTGGAAAATCTTAGGAGGTAAATATTAAAGAGATTTTCAACAACGGATCACCAAACAAATTATATAAATGAATTTGACATCATATCTCTTTAACCCAAAATCTTAATGTTTCAACACTTGTTTTTGAATAAAAAAAACTTTGGGTGGATTCTAGAATAATTTTAATAGCATGAGAGGATAGGCAAAACCAAAACATACATTTAGATGGATCTAGACTTGTAGACTTGTATGTGAGCCCCTTATTTCCGAAATTCAACCCCATCCTCTATTAGCTGTCTCAATCATAGACCCAACCATTATTTATGTTCAAGACCCAACCACTATTGCAAAGTGTGCTAAGCCTATTCTTATACATACGCAGTAGGGTTAGCTACGTTAGAGTCTAACAGAACAAAATACTAAATGGCTGGTTCTGGAATTTGATCAATTTCAATGTAATTCGGTAAAATTTGTTTTAAAACTTCATAGGAAAATATCTTCTTTTTTTTTTAATGCTCATTCAACCCTGATCTTAGACGTTAACAGTAAATCATTTATTTATAAGTAAAAATCAGAATGCAGGGGAGAGTGAATATGATACGACTTACCAATAAGAAACAACAAAGAGGACTTCTAAGAACAGCTGAGAAGTGTAATGTTGAACCAGAATACAGTTTCGTGGGAATCAATTTCCAATTTTCACATGAATTTAGAAAGCAAACTAGTAATTATTATAATTTCGAAAACAAAAGTGGTCAGAAGACCAGCATGTCCTCACTTATACAAACTCAATCGATGGCACAAAATAACAAAATTCCTGTTCAATTTCCATTCCATGTCTGGAGCAAAAGTACTTCCACAACAGGAATGGGAACAAAATAGCGTGCATAATGCAAATTGGTATTAATGACTGCTACAATTTTGCAATCTGCAGCATATAACAAAGCTTTGGAGGATGTTATTGCTGTTCTTATCAAAATTGCAATGTCTATTGATTCTCGGGATTGTAATTTCTTTTTGCTTATTTATTAACTTTTTGTGTTGAGAATTTTTTCCTCCCCATACTAGGCTTTTACATTGTGTTGAGAATTTCTTCCTCCCAATAATAACAAGTTTGATTGTTAACAATTTGGCAACTCGTATTTTAATCTATGATAACATATTCTGATCCACGTGAGTTAAGGAGGATGAAATTATGAATTGTATTCGAATACACCAAAAGTGTAAAGAATTTTTTTAACTTTTATACTGTCATAGATTGTCATATTATCATGACGTAAGACAAAAGGTGCCTAAGGGAGTTAGAAATTAAAGAGACTTTTGCCAAAATGCCACATCTGGGCAAAAAAATTGGCAAAATGCCACGGGAAGCAAAATATTTGGCAAAATGCCACGGCACATACTTCGCTGCATGAGTTAGCGAATTCCGTTGCTGACATGTCGCGCATGCAGTGGCTTCATTGGGCGGGTAGCTGTTGAACCAAACTCGCTGCCAGGGTGGGCGAATTACGTAGGTCGCTGGCTGCAATGGCGAATTACACAGGTAACCAATCGTGCGTCGCCACGTGGCAAAAAGGGAGAGCCACATCAGCCACATAATTCGCCTTGGAGTGCAGCGAAGTATGTGCCGTGGCATTTTGCCAAATATTTTGCTTCCCATGGCATTTTGCCAAATATTTTGCCCAGGTGTGGCATTTTGGCAAAAGTCTCGAAATTAAATAGCTTTGCTAACATGACATGGATTAACCATTGGAAAAGTTACTTGGCACTGTCATTATCTGCATTTTTGGTTTTAATTTTTATATTCTGTATTAGATTAATAGATTAATAAATTGTTCTTTATATCAATATAATAGCGATAGCCTTCCTTTAGTATGCATTGTTTATGCTCTTATACTTACGCCCCTGGACCTCAGCTTCTAAAGCCATGTCACGGTGGTTAAATAGTTAGAAAATTCAATAGACTACAATAGAAGGTAAAACCGTGAATTGAGCTCCTTGAATGAAATGAGACAACTGCATACTGTTAAAATACAAAATATTTTAGCATTGGCCAATACATAGTATTTTTTAAAATATACATATATTATTATACAACCAATGCTACAGTTATACGTATTAAATAAATCGAAACTGCAAGCTCAAGGCAAATGAAGTACATAGCAATCTTCTACCCATAAAAAACAAAAAAAGAACATACAAAAAAGCAAAATTATAACACATTCATATTACAGCAGAACTTTGAACTAGATATCCCATGCAATCCAGTGTGATAAAGTTCTTGCCCTTACGTTTTCTTTTCAAAGATGGCAGGTAAGTAACAAGACGTTCTTCAGTCATGCCGCATATCAACTAATTCATTCTGCTACCATTTTCATTAGCTGTCACCTTTTCACCTTTTTATTGAGCTGACCTCCAACCATTCTCACAAGCCATTGAAGCTTTCCAATTAATAATACACAACATCCCATTCCCACTCCAAATACCATTCCACATCCATATCCTATAGCCACTGGTTTCCAACCAAATCCAATGCCCTGTTCTCTCCTGAAGGTAGTTGAAGGTGGAGAATGTTGTTCAGGGTCCTTTCCGCATTTGATTGTCAGTGGGAGTCCACATAACTCTGAGTTTCCCTCATAGGAATCATTGGAATAAGTACTGAACTGTTTTCCTTGAGGTATTTGTCCCACAAGATGATTATTGGAAAGATTTAGGACTTCAAGAAAGTTCAAATTGGTTAATTTGGTAGGAATACTACCTGTGAGCATATTTGAGGAGAGATCCAATGATTCTAAATTTGTCAAATTTCCAATGGATTGGGGAATAGGACCAATAAGTCTGTTGTGGGAAAGGTTGAGCCCTCTGAGTGAATGAAGCTCTCCAATGACATCCGGAATCTCTCCTTCAAATCTGTTTTGCGATAAATCCATGCTTACAAAGTCATTTCGAATTTTGTCCATTGTCATAGTAATTGCTTTTGTTGTTATAGTCAAAGAATCAGCATATATGATTTCAAAATTATAAAAAGAAATTTCCATGTATTGCCAATCGGCATCTAGAGCAACGTTCTTCATGGCTTCAAATTTTTTTATGTAGGCTTTTGGTATTGGGCCGCTGAAGTTGTTGGAAGAGACATCAAAAATGACTAAACTGGGGAATCCATGCTTGGTCTTCAAACCGGCAATGGGACCGTACAACTTGTTGACTCGCAAAACCAATACTTTCAATTCTGGTAGAGTTTGAAGCCAATGGGGAAACACATCCTTTATTTGATTGTTTCCAATATCTAAAACCTCCAGATTAATGCAATTGGACAAAGATTCTGGCAAAAAACCTTCTAATAATTGGTTGCCATTGAGATCCAGAGTTCTGAGCTGACAGTCCTTTGCAAAGGTATTTGGCAAAGTGCCCTGAAGCTTGTTCAGTTGTAGATCCAAAACTTCAAGGAATGATGAGTTAGCAAGGCATTGTGGAATGGTTCCTGTCAACTTGTTGTGTGACAAGTTGAGAATCTTAATTGCACTTGCATTGCAAATTGAGGAAGAGAAGCCACCAGTGATTGAGTTAAAACTAAGATCAAGGTAACTGAGTCGTTGGTTCCATGAGAATTGGTCCAATGATTGCGTCAATAGGTTATGAGACAGGTCCAATTCATTTAACCCTAAGCTCGTTTCATGCAACCAATTTGGCAATCTACCTTTAAGTTTGTTATTGGACAAATGGAGAAATTGCAAGAATGGTACTTTTCCTGATAATTTTGGAAATTCAGTTAAACCCATAGAAGATAAGTCCAAACTCCATAAATCAGAGAAACTATAATTGACATTGGATTTGAAATTTAGTGATAACTGATAATTCTGTGAAAGGTCAAGAGTTCCCAAATTTTGAATCTTGGAGAAAAGTGGAAAGTTGACAGATCCACTTAAATTGTTTGATGATAGATCTAAGTGAATAAGGTTTACAAGACTGAAAATTGCTTCTGGAATATTTCCTTGTAACTTGTTGTGGGATAAAGACAAACTCACCAAAGATGGCAAAGATAAACACCAAGAAGGAATTGTCCCATTCAGTAAGTTTCCAAATAACACTAGCTCAGTTAGGTTTGAAAACCCTGTTATATTGTTAGGCAGAGGGCCCTCCAATTTATTATAAGAACAATCCAAGTGAGAAAGTTGAGTTAAGCCAAACAATGAAGATGGGATTTGTCCTCCAAAATTGTTTCCCCAAAGATAGAGAGTATTCAATTTGTTTAGCCTGGCAAACACATTTGGGATTTGACCACTAAATTTATTATGTGAAAGATCCAAGTGAATGAGATGTTGAAGATTTGAAAGTGTTGATGGCAGCTCGCCCTCTATTTTGTTATAATTCAAATATAATTCGTGAAAGCTGTTTGACTGAGGAAAGACATTTGGGATTTGACCACTGAGACCATTAAAATTGACATTCAGAAAAGTTAGCCGTGGAAGGGTTAAGAGTGAGGATGGGACTGAACTGTTGAGGTTGTTATTTGAGAGATCCAGGGAAGTAAGATGTATGAGGTTAGAGAAAGAGGGAGGGATTGACCCTAGGAAACCACAACCTGAAAGATCTAAGAAACCAAGAGAAGCTGCGCTGCAACTCACTTCTGGAAGCTGGCCTTGAATGTCCCGGTTTCCTGAAAGATATAGGTGCTGAAGATTTGGTAAACAAAGAAGGCTATCTGTCAACTTTCCACTTAGCCAAGTTTGTACAAGAACAAGAGTAACCAAAGAGGAAGACATATTGAGTGTCCTGATTGAAATGGAAGACATATCTGTTCCATCCAAAACAAGCACCCTTAAAACTGTTGCATTTTGGAGCAATCTCTTCCAAGTGTCTTCCTTCCACTTTAACCCATAATTATAAGAGAGATCAAGTGAGACTAATTTGGAAAGGTGAGAGATTTGGGAAGGAATATCCCCTTCAAAGTTAGAATTTGACAAGTTGAGATGCGTGAGGCTCACAAACCCACCAAAGACAGATGACAAATGAGATGGATAAAAATTATTGAAAGCAAGGTTGAGTGACTGAAGATGAGAAAGATGGAAAAGTGTATTGTTTGGATGGATTTTGCCGTAAAGGCCACTGCAGCTGAGGTCAAGCTCAGTGACATGACCGGAGATGGCGTGGCAGGTGACTCCATGCCAAGAGCAACAATCTCTCCCATTTTCCCATGTTCTGGTCTTCGAATAACCAGAATCACATTTACCATGATAAAAAGGATCATCATAGTAACTAGTATTAATAGTGAAGGAGTTTTTGAAGTGCAGCAAGGCAAAGCTGTCATTGGGGCGGCAAAAGGAATGAGAGGGTGAAAAATAAAGGATCAGAAAATGGCAACAGAGAAGGAAGCAGCACATCCATGATTCCATATTCTAACTTCCTCTGCAACTCTAAAGTCTTTACGTGGCCTTATAAGGGAAAATATACATGAAAGACTCAGGAACCAAAGATTTATATTTATAGTCAAATTAAAAACACTATATGCAAAATTGACTCATACATTTTATAACCCTTTCACAGGTTATCAAAGTTGTCCCAACAATGGAAATTTAAATTGACTTCACTTGGAATTCATTTTTTCTGCAAACATGATTTATTGAGTAAGTTAACTCCAATAAATAACAAATAACCTTATACTATTTATATCTTCATCATTTAAAATTACACATGCATGTATTGTATTGAACCTTCCCGGCAAATCCTTCTTGCCAATGCATTTTTTCAACTGTCAAGGTAAAACACTATTAGTGAATGGACTGAGTTGCTTTCTGAAATTTAATTTAAAGATGTTACATCGAATAATTTCGATTTAGTATCCACAAGTAAAGAAGTACGTACTAGCTAGATGGAAATTATATCTCTTTTTCAAAGAGAATAGCATAATGATTGATTTTTCATGTTCTTTTTGTTATAAACAGTTTAAATATATTTTTGGTTCTTGATAAATCTTTCAATTTTGTTTTTTGTTTCTTAATAAATTTCCTTTAACTTTTTGGTTTTTGTTTTATTTTTTTCCTAAATAACTGTAAAAAAAGTATTTCATTTTCTAAAGCCCTATCTAAATAAATCCAAAGTCAAAAAATAAAATACAAAATTTATTAGGGAGCAAAAAGTTAACAATAATTTAAAATGGGAAAAAACCAAAATTAAAAATTTACCATGAATTAAAAACATATTTAAATCTAAACGATTTAAAAAAAATGTTTCAAGGAAGAGATGGGGTGTGCTTGACAAAACTAGCTTGTGAGCTAGCTCATTGAATTAACTTTTTTTCATAAGATTTGTTAATAAAAATATTTTTGGGTATTTGGTTATAATTTTATATATATATATATATGAATTTATTTTTAATAATTTATTATCTTTTTTACAGAAACAATTTATTATCTTAAAAATAGGACAATAATTTAAATTTGATAATATAAAAGAATGATAGAGATTTGATGAATTTGTTTAACCCTATTCATGTATTTGGATTTATGAGTTTTGAAAACAATGGAGGTTTGTAGTTTTATTTTATTTTTGTTTTTTATGACGTGTTTCCTTCATTTTCCAAAATAAAATATATTATAATTTAATTAAATAAATTTATTTTATTTCAAAAAGGATAAAAAATAACTATTAGAATAAATTTGTTTTGATACCCAAACTTATTTTGATTAAATCAACTTATACTCTAGTCAAACAAAATTATAAGCTACTGGAGTGACTTTTTAAACAGACTCTTAGTGCTTACTAAACAGACTCTTAAATATAATAATATCAACCCTTGAAAATAAAGGGACACAACGATATATTTATTTTTCAAGGCTTCAACTGCCCACCCTTCACGTAAACATTCATTTTCTAAACCCTTTGACAACGCTAGAGCAAGATTGTCCTCATTAATGTTATTTCATTTGTCAAAATTATATCATTTATAAAATTATTTGTAAATGAATAATTGTATATGATATAATTTCAAGATGTTAGAAATATTTAATAAGAAATATTATATTAAATTAAAAATAATACATAATTCTAAAATATTTGTTGAAAGCATATGTATAAAATTAACATATTTTTCAAAATTATATTATTTAAACAAATTATTTTAAAATTAATATTTTTCAAAAATTTAATTTACAAATTAAAATATTTATAAATTAGAAAACTTATATTTGTCACAACTTAGGAGTTGGACATTGTTAGGATATGGTCGATGAGTTGTAAGTGTTATTAATGTGGTTGTTAAACATTGAGAATAAAATTAAATGTTAGATTTAATTTTTATATGAAAAATTGAATATAAGTTTTGTTTTTAAAAAAAAAGATTGTGATAATAATTAATGTGAAACATAAGTTGTAAACAACATTATTTTTTTAAAGGAAGTGTAAACAACATGAACTTTGTTAATTGGTGTACATGTCTTTATATTTACGAAGAAGAAAATATAAATTAAAATTAGAAAATTTTAAACATGATATTGTTAGAAATTTTTCTTTATGTGGACAATATTAATTAATTAGTTTTGTATTTTAAATTAATTGGGTTAATGGATATTCCAATTTTAATATTTTGATTGGTCCATTGTGATCATATTGAGTTGGGTTTCTGGCATCTATGCTAGTGGGCTTAGTTGGGTAGTAGTGTAGGCATTAGTGTTTGACTGGATTTCTGTGATGGGTGGACCTATCAGACACACTATTGATTAGGTTTTTGCTAGGTCCCCTCTCTAGCCTATATATATAGTGGGGTTAAGTCCCATGAGCCGTAATGTTCCCATCTTAAGGCTGTCCATTTCTAAATAGACAATAGAGAGAGGGAAGACTCTGGCATCTTGTTCCCTCATCTTCTCTTACTTTTCTTCGATTCAGTAATGGCCTAACAAGGTACAGACAATCATAACTCTAATAACTCTGTTTTATTGTTATTTGGTATTTTATAATCATATGCATGATTCCTTATTTTAAGATTTATCATTTGATATCAGAGCATTGCGTATATGATTAAAGAATCCATGTTGTTGATTGGAATCAAGAAATTGGGATTTTTTTTATTCGATTAAATTAAGAACCTTGGGGCATTTGTTCTACATATTGAGATCTTTCAATTAATATATGATATGTGTATTTCCAGTGGAATTTTTATTCCCAAATTTTAGGATTCATAACAAAAAAAATCCCCAGATTTAATTCACCGATTTCACTTTTTTCTGTTTGGATTTTGTAATTGGTATTGTTTATACCATGCTATATGTGCAAGCCTTATTGCGATATTGCATTGTTATATAAATGAGTTGGTTTCATTGTTTTCACACTTACATGGTTCTGATATTTTGGACCCCATTTTTAGATATTGACATATTTTTTTTGTGTGAATTGGACCCCACTTTTAGTTTTACTTATTATTTTAAAAATTTTCTGATGGTGTGAATAACAATGTTTCATGGTTTGTTCACCTTAGCATGAATACTTATCTTTATTTTTGAACACCAAAGATGAGTTAGTATTATCATTTATTAGTTATTAGTAAGTAAACATTAAGTATCATTTTTTGAATTCTATATTCATTGTACATATGTCTGGAATTATTTATGTCACTTATAAGAAATAGTTTTATATGGGTAGGTCCCACAATTTATAAAATTTGGACTTTTCAGGACTCTTTTTTCAACTATGCATCTTTTGTGGAATACATTTTTGAAATATTTTGGATTGTTAGTGTGAATTATGTATTCAGATTTGGGTATTATTATTTATTGATTCTTGAAATCCATTAGAACTTTCAATTATTTTTTCACTTTTGGGTTTTAGTGAAACACTTGGTGTTGTGAAATCAATGAATTATTATTTTCCATTGGATTAGGTCTCTCTTTTTTTTTAACGTAGATTGAAACTTTTGATTGGGTCTCTACGTTTTAGAATTTTTTTTGACATTAGTGTTATTCATGTACTGTTTAAGTTTTGAAATTCCTGAAACTGGTACGGTTGTTGTTCCAATAATTTTTTTTTTTGGATTATTTCACTTTTGTGGAAGATTACTTGTCCATGATTTAATATCTTACTTTTGGAATTTTGATTCACATTTGGTGTTATATATTTTAGACTATTATATTTGATTTCTAAAAACATATGTATGTTGTGAAGTGTTTCATGTTGGTAGGCATTGTTGTTGATATATTATTTTCAAAGGGGATAAATTATTTTTAAATTACATGTGGAATTATGGAGAAATATGTATAATTTAAAAGTTTGTCTGCCCAAAGGGGATGAATATTTATAATTATATGTAATTTTCCTTGTTGTTTAAATCTTTATGTGATGGAAAATATTTGTATATTATATTCCCTACCCAAAGGGAGATTTATGATATATAAATTATTTTGTTGTTGTCCAAATTTATTAGTTATGAAAATTTCTTTGTAAATTTGAAGAATGCTTCTAGTTATTTCATGCAATTTTCTGTCCAAATGGGGTTGTTGTGTGTTTTAATTGAAAGCTTGTCTATAATCACTACTACAAAAAGGACTTTTTACGATGGCGATACGACGTCGATTCATCAGAAACCGTCTTAGAAAGATACGCGGTGGCATTTTCATAAATAAGTACAATCAATTTAAGACGGTTTTGCGAAAATCGTCTTTGAAACTATCATTTTAGGACGATTTTACGGAAACCGTCTTAGAATCATTACTTAAATAAATAATATTTGATTACGTTTTTTTAAAAAACATTTTATCATTTCCAACAAAGACGGTTTCAAACAAAACCGTCTATGTATTAGCGTTAAATTTTTTTTTTTTCTTCCTGTTTACGCGTTTTCTTCCGTCATTCTTCTCCCCTATTTTACCCTAAGCCTCCCATTTCTCTCTCACCTTCCGAACGCCCTGCTTGCGCTGCTCCTTCGACCTCGGCTGGCACAAATCCTCTCCATCTCCTTCCCCTCATTCGCATCTTCAGCTTCGTCCTCCAAAATCCCTTCCTTGAACTTCTTCAGCAACCTTCGATCACTCCTTCGTCTCTTTCAGCACCAGGCTCGTCAGCGCCCTCACCACCTTAATCACTGGGATTCTCGCGTTGCTCGGCACCTCTTCCATGAACACGATGCTGGCACCCGCGACAACGGCCACAAGGCGAACTCCGCCGCAGAGACGCCGAGCTTGTCTTGGAGGAAGTCGACAAGGTTCTTGGCCTCCTCGAGCGTCAGTCTGGTGATAAGTTGTGTTGTCCACTGTACTGAGTCGCGGAAACAAAAACCTAAAAATATCAACGCATAAAACAAACACTTTTCCATTTCTCTCACCCCTGTTCGTGCTGGATTCATACAGTTAGTGCTTTATTTTTCTACTTGTTTGCAAATGATTAAGATGATTCTCTATTTTGTTGATTTTTTTTTTCTGTTAAGTGAAGCTGGGTTTTTCAATTTCGAATTGATTTCATATAAATAAGGCGAAAAGGAAGTAACTTTGGGGACACAAACCAAACTTCGGATTTGAGAAATCCATTTCAAGAAGCAGACAACACACAACCTCAATCTAGCGATGAAACAAAACTCAAGGCATCACGCGACTTAAGGTGTTCTCACTAGTTCTAGTAGTGAAGGCATACAAATACAATGTCTTATATAATATAATATATATTGAAGTTGTTAATAGATTTGAAGTTAACATAAAAGTTCTCTTGGTTCCATGTCAAGTGATTAATTTAAATTCAGTCAATAAATGGCCCTGAAGAAACTGCTTTGCTTCTAAGACTTCTGTTACCTATAGATGCAGGAAACTAAGTTTAACTTCTGCATCCAATTGTCATTGTAAACATAAAACCGAGAATGTGATGGTTGTTTATTTGAATTGACAGTTTTTGTTTGTGACCAGAGAAGCATAATTTCCCTTTGCTTGGTTGCAGGTGGCAATGGCAACAACTGGCAAAGCAAAATTACTTCTTTGCGAGCTAAAATCCGTTAAAGCAGATTTGGCTTTTGCCAAAGCAAGGTCTGCTCAACTTGAAGAAGAGAACAAAGTACTCCGGGACCAAGAGGGCAACAATAAGGGACAGAACCGTGAAGATGATGATCTGATATTGTTTAGTTTGATATTTCTCTACTTCAATTTTGTGTTTATACACCTAGAAGCACTCACATTAACATAACAAAATTTGAAGTTTGTTGTTAAAATAGTAGTATTAATTATTGATATGGTTAAAATAGTATATATTTGTGGTGCAATCCTTTCTTCTTTGGGATCTCTTTACTCTTGGTTTCCTTCCTAGCCAAATTATATCTATAGGTACTAGAAGAATGATAGGTTGTGCATAGGTCCTACACATGTGAGTGATGCCAGTGCCACTTTCTGTTTCATATATATTTATCTCTCCACCCTTCATATATATTTATCTCTCCACCCTTCAAATTCTCTTTCATGACAGGAAAGGACATGCACAGATCTAAAAGTAGGGTAGATGCCCACACATATGACAAAAGTGGTAAGTTACTCGAATCTTTTGGGGTCTGTGGATGTGGCCTTATGAATGTGAGTTATTGTGCTATGTTTTCTTTTTTTTTTTTTTTTTTTTTTAAATTTTCGCTCTTTCAAGTTTTCAAGAGCTCCCTGGTGTTTGTGAAAAACCAATACCAATATAATGTAAGGGAGAAAAGGGTTTAAAATCAGAGTGGCATTTCGTGGATAAGCACAAGCCACAATGTTGGTTGGTTGGTTTTGACACATTAGTTACCTTTTTAATTATGATTCACAACTTATGATCATATGCCAACAGAACAGAACATTGCCTCAATGGTGGTGACCCATGACTAGTAAATCCATGCTTGGTTTCTTGGAAGATCACTAATTAGATTATGTTTTCTGGACTGAATTGTATGTGTGATAAATAGCCATTTTCCCTTCATGATGAAGACATTTTGCACATGTCATTGTCCTATGCGTGCATGTGGTATAGTTTTCTAACTTCCTCCTCCTATTTTATTTATGGTCCACATGTCTTGATCTTATGTATTTTAATACTTGTAGTAACTATACTAATCTATAGGAAGTAGTTAATTTATAGTAACTATTTTAAAAAAACAGTTTATAGTAAATTTTTTTGAGTTTATAATAACTATTTTAAAGTCACGCTCATTATATATATATATATATATATATAATATGTGTGTGGGTATAATATATATAGATTAATTTATCTTGTAATTTAATTTTAAGATAATAATAATAATAATTTATTTGATCATTTTAATATTAACTATATATACACTTAATAGCAATTTGTAAGACTTCAATAATTTTTCAATTTTTAACTAATTTTTTTAAACATAATATAATACTTAATAGCAAATTGTAAAAAATCATAGTGCACGTGCATGCAACATTGGGCTTCAGAATGTAGTGGTCTTTGCAAGGAATTCTGCACAGACAAAACACTCCAAGTAGCTAGTTACCCATAGAAAGCATTATCATCCAAAATAATTTCTTAAGATGCTAGATGCCCAACTATGATTGTTTTCTGGAAGTAGAATATGATCTTAGACAAACTTGTTATGATATTGGCTCCAAAAAGACATTCTAATAACAATCAAGTTAGTAATAACTTTACCAGAATTACGATTACTATGGAAACTAATGATATTGGCTCACCGTAAAATTTGTCAATGAGCTAAGATGTTAGTCACATGGCTTGGTCCTGCTTCTCTGTCCTGAAACTTATTAGCCATCACAATAATATACCAAAATGTTAAACAATAGTGATGTTTTCATTCTTTGTCCTGCTTCTTGGTCCTGCTATTTTTAATGGCTCCCATTGCAGCAACAGGGCAAAGAGGCCATTGCAGTAACGTTTTCTTTTATATTACCTATGAAGGGACAATGGACATTGATCTTAATGTTTGGTTTTCGCTGGATTATATAGAGGCAATGTTCCTGTGTTTACTTTGTTGCTTCTATATCATATTTGATCTTAATCTGCCTTTTTTTTTTTTTTTAAATCTGACATCTGCTTATCTATATTGTGAGAAGGATGTTTCCAACTTTGGATTGAGTGACAGTATTCACTCTTTTTTTTTCTCACTAGAATCTCCACTTCACCCCTAAGATCAAGGACATTGGTGAGGCTATTTTTACAACAACCCTTAATTCCAGCCTCAACCACTTTGTTCTCTATGAATTTTCTAGTTATACATTTGAAAAGTCTCATGAATGTCACTGCTGCAAAGATCAAGGAAAAAGAGAATCAAGGTCAAATTTTACATTTTGCTCTGTTCTATTCTATTACTGCTGTTAGCCATCATTGTTTTTAGTATGCATAAATATAAATTGTGATGGTTCAACGAAACTAATTTATTAATTTTTTTTCCATATATTATAGTCAAGATAGACCCAATACTACTCATACTAACCACTTGTTTGGTTAGGCATCCTATTTCTTATCTTCATTATAAATTAAGGTCTGTTGTTTACTTCTGTTTTGATTTTTTGCTTTCATTTTTAATTTATAAACCTGCTATCTTATTTTTAAAATGTTTTATGTTCCTGCAATTTATGTTCTGAAGGTAACCAATTATTAGTAATACATAGTAATTTTCATTTTTTTTTGTTGACATTCTCTTGCTACTTGCATTTATAAAACCTGAGTTTAAGAGGCACATTGAACATTTTGGAGTAAATATTATTAAAATGATCCCTGGTAGACCGTAAGCTAATAATATACTTGTTTAAATGTATTTAAGTGATAGATTATTTACTGGTTTTCTGTAAATGGACTTGTACTGCAGGGTGCTAATGGGGTTCTAGTGCCAGGAGGTTTTGGTGACAGAGGAGTGCAAGGAAAAATTCTTGCTGCTAAGTATGCTCAAGAACATAATGTTCCATTTCTCGGCATTTTCCTGGGAATGCAAATTGCTGTTATTGATTTTGCAAGGTCTGTTCTCTGTCTGCACGATGCTACTAGCACAGAATTCAATCCTGAAACCAATTATTAGTAATACATAGTAACTGATATTATTTCGCAATAAAAGAGTACTGGTTTGTGCTCACGCGA
>PYAF01001961.1:68663-93921 GCA_007407185.1 Glycine tomentella
GGACATTTAGTTATTTGTATCATATACCCTGCAATTTATAATTCTTTTTAGCACAAAAATCATATTTCAGTTTCTCCCATCCAGCCAATTCTAATATGAACCCGATTTTCTTCTTATTTTGCAATTTCTTTCTTTCAAAACCATAGAATTATTCTTTTATTATTTATTGTCAGATTTTCTTAGCTAATTGTTCAAAGTCATGTGATTGCCACTCAGGTATACTATTAATTTTGGTGCTATTTGTCCACAGTGCTATCTGCTATATGATATAGCTGATAATTGGCTTTCTGTCATTTTATGCAATCCGCAATGGATAATACTGGTTTGTATTGATCAATCTGATTGAACTTATTTGCCTATCCATCATAACCATGCTTTCATGTTATATATTGATTGTAAGCTGATAATCCTTTTTTGAAAAATGGATGCTAAAGTTTAAAACTATCTTTGCAATAGTTATCTTTCAGATATTAGAATTTTCTATTATAGAAGTTTATTTGCATCATAATCACTAGATGACTTTGGCTTGTTCTTTACCTACTTGATTTATAATTATTTTTAATTTTTAGGTTGCTCCACTTATATATCTATATTGAAATTTGTTTCTTAATTTTCAGGGTTATGTGGAGAGAGAAACTACTCTGATTGGATCCCTCACTGTGCGGGAGTTTCTGTATTATTCAGCTTCCTGGTTTCTTTTGTCAGAAAAAGAGCGTGGTAGAGGATGCAATACATGCAATGTCTTTAGGATGCCTGTTTTATATCTATGGCGGTGGATGCCTGTTTATTTCTCATTGACTTATTGTCAAAGAAATATTTGGAACTCCTACAATTACCATAATATTAAGAAGCTTGAGTGTTTATCCTTTTTACTCTCTTTCTTGCTGTCAACTGTCAAGTCAGATTCTCAAGTTATGTAGTATACAAATATCTATCTAAATGCATTTACATTTATGTGTGTTCATTGTGTAAAACTGTAAATCTATGAAATAAAGTGAAATAAAATAATTGTGTTCAGTGTCACAAAGCTATCTTAATTTATGGGAAATTCGAAAAAAAATAGCGTTATAAAAAAAATTTGAACATCAAAGTCGGTTTTTTCAAATAACCGACATTGTATCAACATTTTCAAAGTCAATTATTAAGGAATAAAAGACTTTGTATCGAACTATTTAAGTCGGTTTTTTAAAACAACTGACTTCATATTCATGCTTTCTAAGTCTGTTATTTAAAGGAACCGACCTTGTATCTGAACTATCTAAGTCAGTTTTCTGAAACAACTGACTTTGTATGCATACATTCTAAGTCGGTCTTCTAAAGGAACAGACTTTGTATATGGCTTTTCAAAGTCAATTATTTAGAATAACAGACATTATAATTAACCTTTCTAAGTCGGTTTTCTGAAATAATCGACTTAGATAATACGATTTTTTTTTTTTAAAAAATTAATAAAAATTTCAAAGTCAGTCCTTAAAAAAATCGACGTTGTTCGCTTACCTATTTAACGTCGTCGGAGACAAGGTCGGTTCGAAAACCGACTTTGTATGGTCAAAATAATCGACCTTGAATGCCTATGCTGTAGTAGTGAATAAAGTTATTAGAGGTGCATTGGTCTATGTGATCTGTCTGCTCAACGGCGATAGTTCTCTGAAGTCAGTGTATGCTTATTGATTTATTTGTCTGAGGCTTTGTCTTTGGTTTAAACCTTGGTATGTGCATTTTGTCCAAAGGGGATGTACTATTTTGTTAGTCTCGTTGTAATGACTTGCTTTGTTAAAAGATGTATTTTGCCTTATAGTTTATTTTAATGCATTCGTTTTGCCTTAGAAAAGAATCTTTTGTTAATTCCTTTAAATTAATTTAAATATATTTGACTAATTCATCTACATAAAGTACTAAGAAATTATATTTACTCCAACTTACTTTCATGTAGATGAATTAGTCAAATATATTTAAATTAATTTATATAGTCCAAGTGGGAGAATGTTAGAAATTTTTCTTTATGTGAGCAATATTAATTAATTAGTTTTGTATTTTAAATTAATTGGATTAATGAATATTCTAATTTTAATATTTTGATTGGCTCATTGTGATCATATTGAGTTGGGCTTCTGGCATCTATGCTATTGGACTTAGTTGGACAGCAGTGTAGGCATTAGTGTCTTACTGAGCTTCTGTGATGGGTGAACCTATCATACAGACTGTTGATTAGGTTTTTGCTAGGTCCCCTCTCTAGCCTATATATTGTGGGGTTAAGTCCCATGAGCCGTAATGTTCCCATCTTAAGGCTGTTTATTTCTGAATAGGCAATAGAGAGGAAGACTTTGGCATCTTATTTCCTCATCTTCTCCAGCTTTTCTTTGATTCAATAATGACCCAACAAGATACACACAATCATAACTTTAATAATTCTATTTTATTATTATTTGGTATTTTATAATCATATACATGATTCGTTATTTTAAGATTTATCAGATACATGAAATAGTTATGTGAATGATGCATAAAGTTTAAAAAAAAAATGTTTGGTGTTTTAAAAATATCGTTATAAAAATATTCATGTTAAACATATAGTTGAACATAATATCGTTATAAAATAATTGTTAAACATAATATCGTTACTAATAAGATTAGATATTCATGTTTTGTGTTATAAAAATATTCCATATAGTTGAATTACTCGCACTTAGAAAAACCAATTTCATAATTAGTGTTGTTGTCCTAGCGAAATGGATATTCCATTTTAATTTGTTGGATTCTTTTGTAAAAAAGGAGAAGATAGAATACAATCTGTGCTTGCATAACAAATACAATAATTATTTATTTTAAAGACTTTCAACTTTGCTCAGTATAACAAAAACTTGTTGAATTATGGATATACAAGAATCAAAATTCAATACAAGTATTTAAATAATATTATTTCAGAATTTTTTTTTTTCAGTAATTAACCCCTTTCCTTTAATTTGTTTATTTATTATATAAATTTAATTGCTTATAGGAAAAGATTTATAATATAGAATACACAACGTAGAATACTAATTATATAATTATATGCATCTCATCCTTTTTCAGTTGAAGTGCTTTATTAATCTATACCAAAAAATTTATGCAAAATAACAACCAGAATCTCATTTATTTCAATTACTTTGTGTTAAGATTATTACATATAGTTACTTGAGGTTTAATTTAATAAAATATAAAAGAGAATTTCTCTCCATAGCCAACGATGAAGGAACCAAAGAAGAATATTTATATCTGCCAAAATAAAAAGATGATATGCAAAATTAAGCTTTGATAGCGGTGCCAGCAGCTTGGAGACTTCAACAACCCATCCAATCATCCATCACTGAAAACGAACATTCATTTTCCAATCCTCTCATCACGCCATTCTAATTCACTTGGAACACATTTTCAGCAAACATTATTTATTTGATTTTCTACTTCATATTTTATCTTATTTCATTTAGGATACCATCTATAAGTGAAATTACATTACGGAGATCATTTTGTAAACCTTGAGTGGATCAGATGAGGATGATCAGTTTTTGCAATTAGCTGAGTGGAATCAAATATTGAATGGGTTAACTCCAATAAATAACAAATAACCTCTTTTTTTTTTTTTTTCTCTCTCTATATATATTATGATAAATATTTGCCGGTGCCCATAGAATATTAATTAACAAACTTACTCTTTTTAATTTTGAACTTTGTCCTAAGTACACTGATTATCGAGACTCATGTATATTATATATATATATATATATATATATATATATATATATATATATATATATCATCTTTGCAAATGACACATGGCGCTTCTATTGTCCTGAACCTTCACGAGAAATAAAAAATTTTATGCATTTTTTTTTTTTCAAATGTTAAGCTAATCCTTTGTCTGTGTATGCACTGAGTAGAGTAAATGGTAATTTAATCTCAATATATTGTTACATCTAATAATTTCAATATTCACAAGTTTTGAAGTAGACGGAAATTATAACTATTGTTCCTATAATGGGAATAAGAGAATGGGCGAATCACTGAATTTTGTTTGAAAAGTCATCATCTCTTACAATTATACGAAGACTGAGTTTACTTTTGGAGTATAGCTTATTCCAAGTAAGTCCATGCCAAGTCAACATAACCTTGTCTCACTACATTAAATTCCACCTACTACTTTGTTTGGTTCTAGGAAGAAATGTGCTTTGATGTCTTTTGGGTCGGTTAAACGAATATTTGGGTATCCTTTTTATAAAAACTTTATTATTTAAAATAAAATTTAAATTAATATAAAAAAAATAAGTTGTAACATATGTTATAACTTTAAAATTAAAAATCGTACCATATATTATTATTTTTTACATTGAAACCATAAAATAAATTACGATTTTAATTTTTTATTTTTTAAATATGATATTAAAGTTGTAAGAGTTCTTTTATACAACTTTAAAGTCGTAAATTTTTTTTTCAAATATTAAATTATTTTACGCCTTCAATTTTCTATGCATGTAATGTATCTTTTAAAATCGTAAATATTTTTTATTTTAATTATTTAATGAATTGATGTATTTTTTCATTTTTAGTTTTATTTAATATTTTTATATTATTTTATTTAATATATTTTCTATATTTTTAAAAATATTAAAAATTATTTTTTTTGTAATTTTTAAGTTATTAATATTATTTAATAAATTATAAGTTAATATTATTTGTTAACATTAGTAACAAAATATTTTAATATTTTTGTTAAACAAATATGTAGTATATTTTAATTTTTCATTTAAATTTAAGCCTTTTGTATTATTTTTTAATTTATAAAAAAAATAATAATTCTTAATATTAGTGAAACAATATAAAAATATTAAATATAAAAAATATATTAAATAAATAATATATAAAAATATTAAATAAAACTATATAAAAAATATAGAAAACATTAAATAAAATAAAAAACATACATTAATTCATTACATAATTAAAGTAAAAAATTATTTAAGATTTAAAATAAAAATACTGCAAAAAAATTGAAATCATAAAATAATTTACGACTTTAATAAAAAAATTCTTTGCAACTTTAAAGGCATGAAAAAAAAACTCTTATAACTTTAAAGTCGTGTTTAAAAGAAATGAAAGTTGCAAATATTTTACAACTTCAATGTAAAAAAAGAAGTCGTAATAGATGTTACAACTTTCAATTCAAAAGTTACAACATTTGTTACGAATTATCTCTTTTGGAATATTAATTTGAATTTTATAACCAAACGATAAATTTGAAAAAATATCATTGATTGGTTGTTTGGCCCTTTTGGGTCTCATGTGGTCCCAACAACTTTTAGACTCTGTGCATATTTGGTTTGACATTGGAAAATTGATTATGAGTCCAGAATTAATTTTGAATACATTATCACATGTTTGGTTTTATGTTAGAGAAGAATTCAAAATTATGAGTCCATAATTGATTTTAGGTTGAAGCAACTTTGAACAACTTCTACATTGGATCCAAAAATTTACTCCTAACTTGATTTTATAATAAAACATTCAGACAAAAATCACATCACTTCAAAATCATATTACTAAAAAAATCACTTTTTACGACAGTTCTAAGGAGCTGTTTACGACGGTTATCAAACTGTCTTAGAAAGTACACATTCTAAGACGGTTTTCTAGAGAACCATCTTAGAATGTCTTTTTTTAAATAAAAAAATTGAAGATTCTAAGATAATTTTATGCAAAAACAGTCTTAGAATATGGACTTTCTAAGACGATTTTAACCAAAATTAATTTTATAAAATTAATTATATTCAAAATCAATTTTACCAATACCCAACCAAACACACACTTCAAACATCCCATCCCTATCTCAAACCAACATTCATTTTCTAACCCTTTCATTACTATCTCGAGTTCATGCCCATTATTTCCATTTGAATTAATTTGGAACTCTCTGCAAACATGATTTATTTGATTTTTCTACTTCATATATCTATTTCATTGTTTTAATTTTTCTCTTTAAAATGCATTTTGTAATTTGTAAACCTTCAGACTTCAGTGAAGGTGGATAATCAGTTTTAACAAGTAGTTGTCTGGAATTAAATAATATTGAATATATAATTAAAATTTATAAACTAATAATTAATATTTTTCAATTAAAAAAGAATACATCTTTATTATAGTAGTAGAATTATATAGTTTCTATCTTTCTTACATATATAATTGGTATTTTTATCCCATAAAGTTTAGAAATCATAATCGCATAAATTAGCCAAAGAAATTTTGCAAATGAGTTTGTTAATGGATTGCTAAAAACATTAGTTTGTTAATGGGATGATTATAATTTGCTTATTTATTAGTATAAGACAAAGCAAATATCATCTATGGAGAGAATGAGAGGGATAGAAAGTGTGTTGTGGGTGAGTAGAGTGAATTCTAGAGTACAAAAAGACTCTCAACAACTAAACTAACTGTCAAATACTTTTGAATAAAAAACTTGTAGATGGATGCTAGAAGAATTTTAATAGCTGTTGCAGACTCGGCAAGTGTACCGATCGTACAAGTAATAAAGTGATAAAAAAAGATCGTTCCCACGAGGATTAGTGCACCGATTGTATTATAACTTAAATCTAAAAGTTGGATGTAAAAATAGTTGGTAAAATATATGGAATGTTTGTTTGGACAATTAAATGTAGAACCACGTTTAAAATCATAAACTAAGTTATAAACAATAATTTAAGTGTCACAATATAAAAGAAGCGTAGCCAGGGCACCCACACTCGATGTTACCTCCCAAATGGTCCGTATTGCGTACTACATTCAATTACTTAAGCTACTTAGCAAGTATGTGCATCTAAGTTCAGTTGTTCAATAATTCCTTAGTGAAACAACCCTTTAACCCGCTTGAAAGTCCTAATCCCTTAGTCACCTTCCTAGGGTTAAGCATTAAGCAACACAATGAATAAGCTACCCACATACATTCTCATTCCTAGGTAATGTAAAGCAAGCTACCACACTTAGTTCCAAGACTAAAGCCCCAACATTCCTATTGTAAACCCTAACTCTTAAACCTTTAATAGATTGATCAAGTCTAAGAAAGAGATGTAAACATTCAAGCAAAGTGCAGTAAAATAGCTTAGATAAATGAATAATAGCATTCAATACATCCCAAATGGAATTTACATCAAGTGCTTGGCCCTAGCTACAAAATAAAACTAGCCAACCCTATTCATGGTTGGCTCTGAGCTTACAGAATGAAATGTGCCTAGCTGAAGCATAAGGAAGAAGAAGGTGAAGAAGAATCTCCACTTGAACCTTCAACTCCCAAGCCCTAGCAAAGCTTCCCAAACTTCTAAAACCCTAGATTTTTGTGTTTCTTCAGTGGAGGGACGTGCCTTCAATGCTGAAGTTCAAGCTTTTATAAGATGAGATGAAAAATCCAATTCTGCCCTCCATTAGCCTTCAAAATTACCCAGTCAGCAGACTCCCACGCTGACGGCGTGGCTGTCCAGAGAAAATTGCTTATGGAGGCATCTTCCCACGCTGGGGGTGTGGGGTTCCAGTGGAATTTGCTGTTAGAGGCTGCATCCCACGCTGAGGGCGTGGGTTCCCACGCCAGGGGCGTGACGCTCCTCTGGTTCCAAAATTTGCTTGTGTAATCTTCTTTCCTGCTAAAAATATGTTCAAATTAGCATAACATAAGACAAGAAAAGATTCATCAACATTTATCATAATTATATGCAATTCTAGGCCATTTGTAGATGATTCTTGGCTTTTAATAGCTTGGAAAGGACTATATGCTGGACGCATATCAATAGCATAAGAGGAAAGGTAAAACCAAAACAGAGTTTTAGGCCACAAACTAAACTGTACCTAGGTACTTGTATGTGAGCCCTTTATTTCCAAAATCCAATCCCATCCTCTATTAATTTAACTTTTTTCATAGAAAAATGAAAATGAATTGTGTGTTGGCCTACAATATAAGGCTGGGTATTTTTATAATTGATATCAACTTTTAATGAAGGATAATTTGGAAAAGTAATTTATTTTTATTTTGAAATTAAGACAGTTTAATGAAATTAATTAATTATTAATAAAATTATAATAGAAATTGGAGGAAATAGTTAATATGACATGATTGATTGACATGACAGTATCAAATGAGACAAGAATGGTTTCCCTCTCATATTTTTCTTAAAAAAATTATATATACAGGTTAATTAATTTTTTTATATAAAATATGTAGTTATCAAAAATTTTAATTGACATAATTTTGTATGTTTAAGCTTATTTTTTTTACTCCACTACTTATTTTCTGGATATGTTCCTGTTAATTAATCCCTATTAAATATTGTAATCCCCAACATATGAACACGGAAGATTCCAGCCAAAAGATATAATTGAACACAGAATACCACCTATTTTTTTTTTTTTTTGTCAGCAATACCTCCTGTTTAAGAGAACATGCATCTACAAGTTATTGGTGGGTTTTTTTTTTTTTTTTTTTTTTTTTTTTTTTTTTTTTTTTTTTTTTTTTTTTTTTTTTTTTTTTTTTTTTTTTTTTTTTTTTTTTTTTTTTTTTTTTTTTTTTTTTTTTTTTTTTTTTATTGATACCATAGAAGAATATTAATTATTATTGTGAAAATTTAGCAGTTTGTCTTATAAAGTGAAAGTTTGAGGACACAATTTGTACCCAAAACATAAGCTCCCACTATCTACTTCACCAACAGACTACATATATGTGATATGATTCTGAAAACAAGACATGTATAAACGGCCAGTTCAGTTAAATCCAAGCAATTGTTTTCCAAGTCTGCCAACCCTTAAAATATGGGTTAGAAAATTAAGCTCGCCAATCGATCACATCAAAAAGGAAAATTAAAACACGTCCACAAAAATATTTAAATCAAAAGAAAATTAAAGGGAACTCACGCTGATACGTTAGTTTGTGGAAAAATTCTTCCTTCACTGTATTCTTTTTCCATATTAGGGTCCGTTGACTGATACATCAGCTAATCGCTATCAAGTTTCAAATATATCAACCAACTCTAGAGATAAATGCCACAAAATCAAACTTAAAAAAGAAACCCGCGCAATTACATCATCTGAAATTGGTTTGTATGGTATCTGGTCCATAAGAAAACTCCTAGAGCAAATTTATTTTAAAGGATATAAAAATACAATGAAAAGAATATTTTGACACCATTTTACGGTTCAAAAAGAGGAAATATGTAAATTGAACAAATAAGCAGAGAAGTATTTTTCTTCACAATATAGCATGCTAGACAGAACTATCAATTGTTAATGGCACAGCGAGATCTAGAGTAAGAAAAAGGCCCCCAACACCTAAACTAACAATCAAATACGGTAGGTTTATGTTTATGAAATTTTCCTCATTTATATAGTATTTAACTTTTTTTATTTTTATCTTAAGTGAGATTTCACTTCACACTTATACTTCAACAATTTTTCCCTCAAGTATGAATCTCTTCCATATACTAGTCTCTCCCTCGAGTGGAAGTTATTTTCAATCCATAAGTATTTAATACTGACCCTTAGAGCTTAATTGTGGTTGTCCCATCTCGTATAGGCATTGCCACAACATTTTCTAGTACCTTTTACCGCTACAACACCTGCAGACCCTCTACCTAACATTTATACATGGATTGACCCGTCAGAAAGACTTTTAATATAAGGGACTTCATGTCCATGGATCCATCGACGCCATCTTACTACTCTAAGTTGGTCATCAAATCGAATCATCGACTCTAATACCAGTTTTTTGCAAAATCTTAGGAGGTAACTACTAGAGAGATTTTAAGCAATGGATTACCAAACAAACTGCATAAATAAATTTGACATCATACCTTAACTCAAAATCTTAAAGTTTCAACATTTGTTTTTGAATAAAAAAACTGTGGGGTAGATTCTAGAATAATTTTAATAGCATGAGAGGATAGGCAAAACCAAAACATAGTTTTAGGTGGATCTAAACTTGTATGTGAGTCCCTTATTTCCAAAATTCAACCCCATCCTCTATATTAGCTGTCTCAATCATAGAAGTAACACAATACATAATATTAATTTTAAACATAACAAACTATATATGTTCAAGAACCAACCACTATTGCAAAGTGTGCTAAGCCTATTCTTATACATACGCAGTAGGGTTAGCTATGTTAGAGCCTAACAGAACAAAATACTAAATGGATGGTTCTGGAATTTGATCAATTACAATGTAATTCGGTAAAATTTGTTTTAAAACTTCATAGGAAAATATCTTCTTTTTTTTAATGCTCATTCAACCCTGCTCTTAGACATTAACAGTAAATCATTTATTTATAAGTAAAAATCAGAATGCAGGCGAGAGTGAATATGGTACGACTTACCATGAGAAACAACATAGAGGACTTCTAAGAACACCTGAGAAGTGTAATGTTGAACCAAACTACAGTTTCGTGGGAGTCAATTTCCAATTTCACATGAATTTAGATAGCGAACTAGTAATTATTATAATTTCGAAAACAAAAGTGGTCAGAAGATCAGCATGTCCTCACTTATAAAACTCAATCGATGGCACAAAATAAAAAAATTCCTGTTCAATTTCCATTCCGTGTCTGGAGCAAAAGTACTTCCACAACAGCAATGGGAACAAAATAGCGTGCATAATGCAAATTTGTATTAATGACTGCTACAATTTTGTAATCTGCAGCATACAACAAAGCTTTGGACGATGCTATTGCTGTTCTTATCAAAATTGCAATGCCTATTGATCCTCGGGATTGTAATTTCGTTTTGCTTATTTAGTACCTTTTTGTGTTGAGAATTTCTTCCTCCCAATACAAGGCAAAAGTTTACATTGTGTTGAGAATTTCTTCCTCCCAATAATAACAAGTTTGATTGTTGACAATTTAGCAACTCTTATTTTTTAATCTATGATAACATATTCTGATCCACGTGAGTTAAGGGTGAAAGATTAATTAAAATTTAGGTGTGCTATATAGTAATAGGATTTGGTGTTCTGTTTTATTCAAATTCAGTTGAAAAGTTCATGATGTGACATTTTGTTGTTAGGTCCAATGCAATATTGTTTTAGACGGTTCCAGTAGTTTCGGTGATGTCTTTATTTTATATTTTCGCTTCACTGAACTTGTTTTGGTTTTTAACTCAAACGAGATGATTTCTTTATATTTACAAGATTAAAAATTCTTATCTGCTCGGTTACAGACAATGGTTATGATATCTATATGTGAATAATAAATTCAGTTATCACTGCTGATTTTGTATGCTTTTTTTCCAATCTACTCTGCATGTCTTACCAATAAATATTCTGGAAATGGCTATCACATAGATGCAAAGCACTTTAATTGCATAATTTTAACATCATGTTTTGGAGCTGACTCTTTTTGTTATATTTTTCCCAGTGAAATTAAACCTCCGGGAAAGAGCTGCACTAGAGCAATATTTTGTTTCCACAAAATAAGAACCATACATGACAGAAAGCTTTTTTTCTTTATCTGGAGCTAAGGATAGTATGACAAAAGTTTCTGTAACAATATTATGTATGTAACGTGTCATCAATTGGAATGAAGAATTGTGCCTAATCTGATGTTTATGCTTCCAAGTCTCCCATTCAGGAACAAGCTTCAGGCACCAAAGAGAAAAGTGGCGATTTTAAAGATTGTTGTGTCTCTGAACATCAAGCCAGAGACAAATGTGGTGCAGCAGGATGTAATAGACAAGTAAATGCATTATATAGAGGACGATTTGTATCAAGTTTCCTAAAGATGATGGTATATATATGCCGAAAAAGCAGAACATGACAAGTTAAGAAAAAGCAATGCTGTAAAATTCATAAGCTCGATCTTTGATATTGGACCTTAAAAATGTTTGAACAAGGAATAAAATGAAGTGAAGATAGCTGGATGTTAGACCAACTTCATTTGCACACTTTTGTTGATAAGAAGTATAGCTGAATCAAGGTAGAGCCGTAGAGGACTAGGAGAACCTCAATAGACAGCTATGGCATCAGCATGTTGATGTAATAATAGTCTAATTTGCACTGAACACTTTGATGATAAAAAAAAGCATTTTTAATTATTCAATTACGAACAAATCAGTATAATTAATGAGAAATGTTAATGTAATTATGTTCATTATTTTGTATGTTGTAAAGCGAGTATTTAAATTTTCCAGGCTTAAATAAGTAGTCGCAACATACTAGCCTGATCAACAAACATTATTTTGATATCTCGCATTCTTGCTGACATGTATAAATTGACAAGAAAAGAAAAAATTGCAAAGAGATTATACCATAGAAAGATAATCAAATCAATAGGTTTTTCCAAACACTTATTTTGCAATGCATAGCAAACATCAATACTACATAGTACATATCGTACACATTCAGCTATTCATGAAGCTTTCATCCCAGATTGAAATTTTGAAGCTAATACGCCATAAACTGCAAATTCCGTGCTACCTATCATATTACATATATTAATGAAAATGGAGAAGAATTAGACAATGAGTTTTCGTAGTAGATTAAATGAACTGGAAATCTAGCTAGCCATTCAAGTACACCAAGAGTGAAGTTATTGGAATTACGTACCTACTAGCCTTTGAGCCAAATATGGCACTTCGCCATGTTCACTTCCACCATTACAAGTATATAGTCTGTCAGTCTGTTCAAGAATCTCAGGTAAGCAATTCTCCATGGTTTCCAAAGTAGTATTGGCCCTAATAAGCCCCAAAAGCCTGTGAAGAATCCAATCCCCAAGCTCATATATAATGCTCCATAGAAATTTGAATCTTCATCTTCACCATCAACTGCTGGTCCTTCAGGCGTCCCAATTGGCTTATCTCCAGGACAACTTTTGTTAAGTTGTTCACCACAAAGATCAGTATTTCCTTCAAAACTAGAGCCATCAAAGGTTTGCAACTGTCTTCCCCAAGGGATTCTTCCATTGAGATCGTTGTTTGATAAGTCTAAAACGGCAAGACGGTCAATTTTGGAAAGAGTAGATGGAATTTTTCCGGAGATATGATTTCTTGATAAGTCAAGAAATTCTAACGAATTTAAATTCCCAATCTCAGAAGGAATTTCACCATGTAGGTTGTTTCTTGATAAATTCAAAGATACCAATCCAAGTAAATATCCAAGCTCTTTTGGTACTTCACCTGTTAAATCATTACTTGAGAGATCAATGCTCTTTAGAAGATTCTCTGGATTCCAATACATATGATCCTGACCTTTCCACATCAATATCACATTAGAGTCATAAATCAAAGGGGAGATCGATCTAGATGATATTCTTCGCCCCCTTACAATTTGACTTGTGATTACTCTGCTTTCCATCATTGTAGTAAAGTTCCTTAGACAAGTTGGAATTCCTTTTGACAAGTTATTTCTTGAAAGATCCAAGATATGAATTTGCCTCAAATAACAGAGATGAACAGGAACACTTCCATTAGAGCGGTTTACACGCAAGCTCAAGATTTGTAATTGTTGTAAACTTTGTCCAATCCATGACGGTATTGGACCAGACAGCAAATTTTCACTGAAGTCTAGTATATCTAAACGAGTGCAGTTCTTCAAGGTGAATGGTAGGTGTCCAATAAAATTGTTGTGTCTTAAGACCAAAGCTTCCAAATTAACAAGTGTACCCATGGACTGTGGAACCTTCCCTGACAATTTATTATAGCTTAGATCAAGAAATTCTAATGTATTTAGATGTTCCCAACAGTTGGGCAGTTGTCCCATTATTTGATTATTTGATAAGTCCAAAGTGTGCAGCTTTGTACTTACTCTTTTTCCACACAAGAATGTGTTTAAACCTGAAATCTTATTGTTGGAAAAATCTAATGCGTAAGCATGGGATAAAAAAGCAGGAATTTCACCTTCAAGTTGATTTGAATTTAGAATTATAAGTTTAGAGTCATCAGTAAGCTTGATCGGTAAATTCGGAATTGTACCTTTGAGACTGTTGTAAGACATATTCATCAAACTTATAGACTGTAACTTGCTCCAAAACCAGTCTGGTACAAAGTCATCAATCCCAGCATCAGAGATATCTAGAAAGCCCAAGTGACTTTGAGTTTGGAGCCAACTTGGGAAACTAGGACCCAACTTGCAAGAAGCCAATCCCAAAGTATATAATTGGAAAGGTGGAACCCATGTAGTATTACCAAACTCTAGAGACAATGAGTTGTCTGTTAAATCTAACTCCTCCAATTTGGACAAATTTGTGAGAAGCCATTCATTGATATCACCCTCCAAGTAATTATCCTGTAGGTGAAGAGACTCCAACTCATGTAACAACCCAATGCTTTTAGGTATTTCTCCAGTTAACTTATTATTGGAAAGATGTAATGTCCTCAAAGATGTAAAATTTGAAAGATTAGGTATTGGACCTTCTAATGAGTTCTCATTAAGGTTAAGGGTGACAAGAGGAGATGAAGAATTTTGAATGGAAGCAGATAGAACAACACTTGCATCAGTGAGATTACAATCAACTAGACTCAACTCTCTCAAGTTTGTTATAAGATCACCGATCATTTGTTGCCAGTAATGAGAGGAGCCAAGATTATGCAATGACGTCAGGCCAAGAGTTGTTAAAAATGAGAGAGAAGATAGCCACATTGCATCGTTAATTTTAAGATCAAAATTGCCTTCAAGTCTAAGAGTATGCAAGAAAGGAAGATTCCCAACCTGGAAAGGTATTGGTCCGGAAAGATTAACTTCTCTAAGACAAAGATATTGCAGTTGTGAGAGATTTTTAAAGTGATAAGGGATATCTCCATGAATAGCCACATTATAACTTAGATCTAGATATCGTAAGGTTGTAAGCTTCCCAACTTCAGAAGGGATTTCTCCACGAAGAGAATTTCCACTCAGATCTAGATGTTTTAAGCTTGTAAGCATCCCTACTTCAGAAAGGATTTCTCCACGAAAAGAATTGAAGCTTAGATCTAAGTGTCGTAAGCTTGTAAGCTTCCCTACTTCAGAAGGGATTTCTCCGCGAAGAAAATTTCCACTTAGATCTAGATGTTGTAAGCTTGTAAGCATCCCTACTTCGGAAGGGATTTCTCCACGAAGAGAATTGAGGCTTAGATCTAGATGTTGTAAACTTGTAAGCTTCCCTAGTTGAGAAGGTATTGCTCCATCAAGAGAATTCCATTTAAGATCAAGATACTCCAACTTTGAGAGATTTCCCAATTCATATGGAATTCTCCCACCAAAACTCGACCATGATAGATCAAGATATCTTAAGTTGGTGAACGAGCCCATAAATTTTGGGATGTGACTCCCTTCAAAATCATTGTAGCTAAGATTCAAATATTCAATATTTTGCAAGTCAATCAATGAAGAGATATTGATTACACCTGACAAACGTTGTGGGTAATGACCATGAAGATCAAGCATGTAGACGCGACCTGTTTCATTATTGCATTGAACGCCTTTCCATTTGCAACAATCTCTGTTATTTTCATCATCCCTCCATGTAGACAGCATGCTAGAGGCATTTATGAGGCCTCGTTTGAAGTTCAGGAGTGCTTGTCTCTCACTTTCAATGCATTTCACACGTGAGATCTGCGATGAAGAGTTCAATCCAATAATGAATATTTCAGTATGCAAAAAGCACACTAACAATGCAAACAAGATTTTGAGAAAGTAACTACCCATTAGGATTTTTCAGATATGAATTATGGTTTACAGTTGTGGTATTGAACACACAGAAGCATGATTTAAGTAGTTACTATACTTGTACGGCATAATTTCTACGCACTTTGTCTTCATTCGCTGTTCCAAGTCTAGAAAGCAAGAAAGTTTCAAAAGGTAGAGTTATTTGAATGAAAAGAAAATTAAAGGAAACTCTTCTCGTCAAAATGAGAAATTGGGAATAGAGATGAATATGAGAAACACAATTACTTCTTTATTATATATTTCTTGGTTTTAAATTAACAAATGAAGCAACAATTAGATTTAGATGTAAAAAAAAATCTCGAATTATAATGGAACTTCAATGTTGGAAAACTGACGAGGTAATTAAAAGTCAGGTTTGTGGATCTTTTCTCACTTATATCATTCAAAAATTTCATTTTTATTCAATATGAGACTTTAGATTCATACTTCTACTCCAACTCTAACATTTAGTTTAATGAATAATATATTCATACTAGTATATTAATTAAATACTTAATGTGATAAAAGTATTTAAAATCTTGTAGAAGGAAGAATATGCTCGATCAGCTTATCATTTTTTATACAAGAACTAAAAGGAGGAGGGTCCACATGATTTAAGTAGTTAGCACAGCTTTGTCTTCGTTCGCTGTTCCAAGTCAAAGCAAGCAAGAAAGTTTCAAAGGTAGAGTTGTAAAAATGAGAAAATAGGAACAGAGTTGAAAATGATGATGACAGACACAATAACTTCTTTATTATGTATTCTTGGTTTTAAATTAACAAGTAGGTTTTAGATTTAAAAGTTCTTGAATTATAATGAAACTTAATATAATGGATAATATATTCATACTAGTATATTAACTCCGTTTAAATATTTTATGAAAAAAAAATTTCTAATAAGAATACTTATGAGAGGACAAGGCCATTTTTATAAAGACTTAATAATTAAAAACACATGCTACATGGATTAAAAAATAAGATCTTATGAAAGAAATTTTAAAAGAATATTTTGAAGAAAAAATTAGTATAGAAACTAAAATGAAATCATTTTATATACGTGTTAAAACATAACTTCTATTGATTTAAACATTAAAATTTAATTTTATCAAAATAATACATAAAATTAAAAACTTCTAGTTTCTTCATTTTTTTTAAAAAAAAAAAACCCTCCCATCTGCTTATATAACACAACAGTGTTAAGTTTATATGTTACCAATCGTATTAGAGAGGACATGACATCCGCCACGTCAATATCATACCATTTGGTATTACTCATTCAGTTTCTATATAGAATTTTTTTGTTTTTAAATAAGGTAATTTTTTTTGTTAAAAACTAATATTATTTTATTTTATTTTTAAAAAAAGAGCTGTGATAAATAGGCCCTACTGTTTAAGTCGGACACGCAGTCAAGCACTTCATACTTTGTAAACAATTTTTTTGTAAATTAGCCTGGATAACTTGAGCTTGAATGATAACCGAGTCAATAGACCATATCTTTTATTCAAATACTCAAATCCTGGGTTCGACAATCAAAGTTGAGCTTGACAGATAATTCATAATTGAATTAATTGACTATATACTTTATTCGAATATTCAAATCCTTAGTTCTAGGATATAATTAAATTTGTCAATTGATGGACAAAATTAATTGCTTGAACAAATGCAATTATGACGGGGTCTCACCAATTTAATATTTGTTTTGAAAACATTGCCATACTTATTTGATTTAAAGTTTAAATATATTTTTATCTTAATAAACACTTAATTTTTGTTTTGTTTTCTAACTGAGTAGCTAGCAATAGAATCAACTAACTAAAACATTCTTTACCAATCGCATCAACCCCTACCCTTTCTTAACAGTTGCTTTTTACCACTGACAAGGTCAGCCTCTGGTATAGTTATAGTTGTATGGGGCGTTATCCTTATTATGATTGTCTTTTCCATAGCAGAGGGTTCTTATTGCCACTCTAGAATCAACAGTCACGGACTCACGCAAATGCAAGATTATACAATATAGTTGTCTTGGCATTGAAGCAGCAATAAGACAGGATGCAAATGTCAATTAATGCTCTGTTTTGGTTTTTAGCAGAACAGCTGCAACATGTATACGAGCATGGCCATGAACTTGAAATTCAATGGACGCTGTCATACTAGTATGATCAACCAACATTATTTTGGATGGCTCGCATTTTTGTTGATATGTACAAATTTGGTTAATCAGTTTCAATGTGACAGACTACTAGCAGATATCATTATTGAAGATGGAATACAATTTTATTTTATTTTTTTACTGAATACTGACATGCAAAACATCAATCAAAGAGCCATAGATCCCAACTAGGTTGGCACCCAAGACACTCAATCAAATTCCGCATGCCTCCTTATTAAAAAATAAAAATTTGAAGTACATAAAAGGAACAAGGATTACAACAATTAAGAAAATCTATAATTGGGCAAGCCCAATCCTATTTCTAGCAAACTGCTCAGAAAGAAAAGTAGGAATGGTATCTCATCATAAGAAACCCAGTGAGTTAATACCAAAATTAGCCAACTTGTCCACGCATTGATTCCCCTCCCTAAAGATGTGAAAAGTAACGAAGTCCATTTCATGTGTCAGCAGCAGTAAACAATTCTTAAAGCGATTGCGTAATTGCCAAGGGACAATAAGAAGGGATTTGAAAGCAGTAACTACCAAAGAGGAGTCACACTCTAACCATAACTTCCTTCAACCTTTCTCAAAATCGGTTTTGATGGCAGTCATGGCCACAATGAAACAAAAAATTACAATACAAGTAGATTATACAATAAAAGACAATCAAATCAAACAGTTCCTTGAAACAGAGATTTACATTACATGGTAAACATCAATACTAAATATCCTACACATCCAGCAATCCACAAAGCTTTCATCCAAGATTGCAATTTTGAAGCTAATCAGCCATAAACAGCAAACTTTGTGCTACAATTCAGAATACAAATATTAATGGTGATAGACCAATGTTAAAGACTGAATTTCAGTAATAAACTAAATGAAACTGAAAATCTAGCTAGCCATTGCAAAAAAGTACATAAATCTAAGCATTATTAAAGGGGTTTAAATTTTGCATAAGTTATTAGAAAACAAGAAAAAAAAAATCTCTAAACAGAACACGCCATCTTTAATTTCTTCGCAATAAGAAAAATAATCATTAGTCAAAACATGAACTAAAGAAATAGAAGGATTGGTTTTACGAATACCAATATGTGTGTTGGAGAGACATAGGTGAGATAATGAAGTAAACCAGTACTTCATGAGTTAGCATTAACATGGATAAAGAATTAAATAAGTATATTCTAACAATTAGATTCATGCCATGATGTACGTTTTCTTTTAGCAAAAGGCATTCCCCTTATCAGTATATCAAAAGTTATTGATTTATTTAACTAAAAAAGAGAAATAAAAACTATGAACTTCATAGAAAGAAGTTATCAGTATTAGCTACTAGCCTGTGAGCCACCTATGGCACTTCTCCATATTTACTTCCATCGTTACAAGTATATAGTCTGTCAGCCTGTTCAAGAATCTCATATAAGCAATTCTCCATGGTTTCCAAAGTAGTATTGTCCCCATTAAGCATCAAAAGCCTGTGAAGAATCCAAACCCCAAGCTAATGTATAATGCTCCATAGAAAATTGAATTGTCATCTTCACCATCAATTGCTAGTCCTTGAGGCTTTGCTATTGTCTCGTCTCCAGGACAACTTTTGTTAAGTGGCTCACCACAAAGACCAAGATTTCCTCCAAAAGTAGAGGCATCAAAGGTTTGCAACTGTCTTCCCCAAGGGATTCTTCCAATCGGATGGTTGTTTGATAAGTCTAACACAGAAAGACGATCAATTTTGGAAAGAGTAGAATGAATTTTACCAGAGAAATGATTTCTTGATAAGTCGAGAAATTCTAACAAATTTAAATTTCCAATCTCAGCAGGAACTTCTCCATTTAAGTTGTTTCTTGATAAATTCAAAGAAACTAATCCAAGTAAATACCCAAACCCTGTCGGTATTTCACCCGTTAAGTTATTACTTGGGAGATCAATGCCCATTAAAAGATACTCAGGATTGAAAAACACATGTTCCTGGCCTTTCCACATCAATGACACCTTAGAGTCATAAGATCCTTCTATAATTTCAGATCTGTTTAATTTTCTTTCCATCATTGCAGTAAAATTCCTCAGACATGTTGGAATTCTTCCGGACAAGTGATTCCTTGAAAGATCTAAGAGATGAATTTGCATCAAATAGCAGAGATGAACAGGAGAACTTCCAAAGAAGCGATTTACTCGCAAGCTTAAGATTTCCAATTGTTGTAGACTTTTTCCAATCCATGATGGTATTGGACCAGACAACAAATTTTCACCTACGTACATCGATCTAATATATCAAAACTTGTGCAGTTGTTCAATGTTAATGGTAGCTTTCCAGTTAAACTGTTGTTTCGTAAGGCCAAAGCTTCCAAATTAACATGAGTATCCAAGGACTGTGGAATCTTCCCTGACAATTTATTATCACTTAGATTAAGATATACTAATGAACTTAGATGTTCCCAACAGTCAGCCAGCTGTCCCATTATTTGATTATTTGACAAATCCAATGCGCTGATTTTTGTGGTTGCACTTTTTCTGCACCAGAATTGATTTAAATCTGAAATCTTATTTTTGGAAAGATCCAATATGTAAGCTTGTGATAAAAAAGCAGGAATTTCACCTTCAAGTTAATTTGAATTTAGAATTATATATGTATCAACATCAGTAAGCTTGATTGGTAGATTTGGAATTGTACCTTTGAGACTGTTGTTAGACATGTTCAACTCACTTATAGACTGTAACTTGTTCCAAAGCCAATCCGGTGCAACGTCATCAATCTCAGCATCAGAAATATCTAGAAAGCTTAACTGACTTTGAGTCTGGAGCCAAACTAGGTCCCAACTTGCAAGCGCCTAATCCCAAACGAAATATTTGGAAAGATGGAATCCAGGAAGTAGCAAACTTTAGAGACAATGAGTTGTCTGTTAAGTCTAATTCCATCAATTTGGACAAATTTGTGAGATGCAATTCGTTGATATCACCCTCCAAGTAATTCTTCTCTAGGTGAAGACTCTCCAACTGATATAACAACCGAATGCTTTTTGGTATTTCTCCCGTTAATTTGTTATTGGAAAGATCTAATCTCCTCAAAGATGACAAAATTGACGAATTTTGAATGAAGCTATAAATTTTCCCACTCAAGTTGTTACTGCTAATGTCTAATTCCTGTAATGTGCATATATTTCCAAGAGAAGCTGGAATCTCACCTTGCAGTTTGTTAGAGGAAAGGATTAGAACTTCAAGAGAGTTCATTACTTTCCCAAATCCATCTGGAATGGGACCTTCTAACATGTTATGATCAAGGAAAAGGTTATGAAGTTTAGTGGTGAAGTTGGAAATAAAGTGAAATATAGCCCACAATTTCAATAGATTAGAGGAGAGAACAAGGGTGACAAGAGAAGATGACGACCTTTTTATGGAAGTAGATGGAACAAGAAAACTTTTATCAGTAAAACCGCACTCTTCTAGATAAAGTTCTTGTGTGGTGGAGCTGAAGTTGAAATTTCCTAAAATTATTGATGATGTCAGGTTATTAACAGCAAGATCAAGGACCACAAGGGATGGAAAGTTAGGGTAGTGAGGAGACGAGAAATCAATATTATTACCACGAAGACAAAGCTGTTGGAGATTATGACTATAGTTGAACAACAATTGAAATGTTGATGATGTCAGCATATTATCAGAGAGGTCAAGGTTGGAATGAGAACGAAACAACGATGAAATATCATGATCTGAAAGACTACAACGAACTAGTTTCAGCTCTAAGTTTGGAATAAGCTTGGTAATCATTTGTTGCCAGCGACCAGAGGAGCCAAGACTTGGCATTGAATCTAGGCCAAAAGTTGTTAAGGAAGATAGAAAAGATAGCTCCCTAACAATCATTCATTGTCAGCTTCTGAAGTTTGTCATGAATACTTTTGAAGACTATTTTTTTGTAGATATCTTCTCGTAGATGTTTTTGGTTACAACAATGTTTGTGGAACAATTTTCTCATCATTTTGTTGCTTTCTTCGTATTAATACTTGATGGCCTAGTTGGGTTTTACTTCTGAACCAGTGTTGTTAAAATCGCGATCTACATCGTGAAACCGCATGATTTTACGGTCCTACCGACGTCAAGTGATCTGGATCGGGGGTGGGATTGTCCACGAGCAAGATCGGAGTGGAATCGCGAGTATGATCGTGGGATCGTGGGATCTGCGATCCCGAACGATCCAAGATCAACGACCAAATTTAAAACCCTAAATTTTTACCTTCGTTTCCAAAAAGTTACGCAACCTTGCCTTGCCGCAAGCCCGTGACCTTGCCCCTCTGCTCGACATCCCCTGCTGCACTGCGACGTTGCCCCTCTGCACGACCCAGTTGTTGTTCGCCGACGACCTCCCCTGCTGCGCGAGCGCGACCTCCCCTGTTGTGCGAGTGCGACCCAGCTGCTGTGCGAGTGCGACCTTCTCCCTTGCAAGCTGCAGCTACCATCAGACTTTGGCGGAGAAGAAGATTAGCTGCCGGGAGGAGCTGTTGGAGAAGTGCTTGCCGACGAAGAAGAAAATGACGACCATGAAGAGGACGAAGAACGCGATCTTGAGGAAATCATCTTGACGAAGAAGAAAAACGGCGCAGCAGATCAGCAGTGTGAAGAGGAGAAGAAAAGAAGCTAGGTTTCTCTAATTAGGGCCTAATTTGTTTGCTGTACCCACTTTTTTTCTTTTTGCAGTTTCATATTACATTTTCGAAATGGACTTTTGAGTTTTAATTTAGGTGTTGCTATTTACAATCTTTCTGTACCCACTTTTTTTCTTTCTGCAGTTTCATATTACAGTGTTGCTATTGACGTAGGATCTTACGATCCTCGAGTTACGATCTTCCATCCCCCCTCCTGATTTTAGGTAAAATCTCGATTTTAACAATCTTGTTCTGAACACCTATTGGTTTATTTTGAGCATGCTTCTTCTGATGTAGCTTAATTTTGAACAATGTGTATACCAATATCCTATTCTTTGTTCAGTTTTAAATCTTCTAATAAACCTTCTACTTTTGTGTAGCTTTTGATTTGACTACGCCTTGGCCAAAACTCATCATTTATTCATGCTATAGTAATATACAACTGCTAATCTTATTACACTATGATCTTATATGAGAGTTCATGATAAGCCTAACATGATTTTGATCAGCAGTCATTCTAATAACATTGTTTCTCATGAGAAATTCCTATTTCTAGAGGTTGGCATAACTCAGATTAATGTGTCTCAAGCTTGATTTATGCTTCTTGTGATGTCTTCATCAAGTCTTGTTCTTATACACGCATCTCAAGCAAACCATTAGCATCTTAAGCTCACAAGACTTGGGATTGGCTTATTGGAAATTTGTTATCATTAAAAAATTTCCTCATGGAGACTTTATCTTAACATTAACCTCTCTAATCTATTATGTTTCTCTAGTACTTTTTTTTTCTTTTTCCTTTCTTCCTATTTTTCTCCTCTAAGAACTATCTAATGGTATATGAGAAACAATTCTTTGCCCAAGGCTAAATATTCTACATCTTTCGAGAAGTGAGCAAAAGAATACAATAGGAACCTCCACCATGAGACAAATAATGCAATAGGAACAAAGGCATTGTGGGTCAAATAAGGTAATATATTTATAGTTCTCAACAACATAATATATCTCAAATAAAAACCTACCATATAGCAGATATGTGTCGTGTTGCGCTATATTCTACCCACTAGCCCTCGAATAGGCATGATGATAATGGGGCAGGTTGGGGACGAGTTTGACTTACCCATTCCCATATCTGCAAAAAGTGGAGTGGGTTCAAATTCAGGTTTAAAAGAGTAAGTTTAACATTTTAGGCTTAAATTATATTTTTGATCGTAGTTCAAATTCCGGTTTAAAAGAGTAAGATTAACATTTTAGGCTTAAATTATATTTTTGATCGTAGTTCAAATTCCGGTTTAAAAGAGTAAGATTAACATTTTAGGCTTAAATTATATTTTTGATCGTTAATAAATGACTGAATTTTCGTTTTGGTCACTAATATATTTTTTAAACTTTTGGATCTTTAATAAAAAAATATTTTTTTATTCAAGCGCACTATCTAAAAAAGTTCAAGAATCTAAATTGAAGTACAAAAATAACAAGGATAGGGAGTAATCACTAGTGCAAAAGAGTTGAATCACGGACAAGGAACATCTTCTAGTTGGCTTCCAGCTGGAGAAACATATGAATAAATTGACTATGAAAATGAAAATCAAAAGATATCCAAATTATACATGAATAAGATTGTACAGTTAAATGATAATTTAAAGGAATTAATTATATATTATTATCTATTATTGATTTGAAATATTTTAATAATTAATTAATAGATGTATTTAAAAAAGTATAATGTGAAAATTGTGATGAATAAAATATAATATTTTGACTTTATAATAAAAAATAAAAAATGTACAGTATTTTAATGACTATAAAAATATTATTAAATTGCACAACATAATAGTTATATAGGGATGACTTTATAACATATTAGTCCTATTTCGTGTTATTCATTTATTTCATTTCATTATATTTTCATGCCAAAGATGTCAAAAGCTGGCGGATTCACTTCTAATTTCTACTATTGATTTGAACTTGTCTACGACCTTAGGTGTGGAAACAGTCTCATTAGCTTGTTTAGATTTTTCTCTTATTTGGAGTAAATTAGATAATACACTCGTGCATATGTTATGTTAATAAATAAAGATTATTATTATTATTTTTAAATAAAGCTTGTTTTATTATTCTGATTACATTTCTAAAATTATAGCGTGTGTAACATGCACTCTATTTTATATTAAGTTGACATATAAACGATTATAAACATGCAAGTTTCATTATTCTGATTACGTTCTAAAATTATAGCGCAGATGTGAAATCTATTTAATTATAATATGTATAAATTCAGAGTCAATGTGTTAAAAAAATTAATTTGTTGATTGTTTAGTGAAAAGGGACTGTGATGAAGACCATTTGTTGGGCAACAACTTTTCCTCAACAACCTTTGGTATGTGTATGAACTATGAACACATTGTTCTATTTTCCATAAGATATATAGGTTCACCTTGTTTCACAGTTCTTGCAGAGGCCTTTAAGGTTTCGTCAACATTGTTCTCATGGTTTGATTAAAAAATAACACTTGTTAGGTAATTAACAACGCAGAGCACGCACGGCAATTCATTTATATATGAGAGGTTGAAGAAAGGTGTTGTCTTTAATTTTACACATGTTTTTATTTTCTCCCTCTCTTTTGCATTCAATGCACTACTTAATTATAATCCTTACGTTTCTTTTATTTTGAGTCCTTTAATTTCATACTAAAAGATAATTAAGACAATTTAGTATAGTTTTTTGTTCCTTAACAATTGACATTTACAAATTCAGCAAACATTGACCTTTACAAGGACTAATTAAGGGACAATAAATACAAC
>PYAF01001961.1:102118-130774 GCA_007407185.1 Glycine tomentella
AGTATCTTTCTTGACGCAAGCTTCTTAATTTCGATATCCTTTTTTCCAGGATTCATTGGCATGGCTCTCTCTTATGGTTTTTCACTAAATGCTGCCTTAGTATTTTTAATTCAAAGTCAATGCAATATAGCAAATTACATAATATCTGTAGAAAGGATAAATCAATATATGCATATACCAAGTGAGGCCGAAGAAGTAACAGAAGGAAATCGTCCTCCTTTGAATTGGCCAGATGCAGGCAAAGTAGAAATAAATGATCTGCAGGTATTTGTCTAATTGCATATTTTAAAATTTGCAACATATATAGTATTAAAAAACATGGGATTTCAAATGAAATGCATAATTTTATGGTCTATACGAAAACAGATAAGATATAGGCCTGAAGGGCCACTTGTACTCCATGGAATCACTTGCAAATTTGAAGGAGGGCACAAGATTGGTATTGTTGGCAGGACAGGCAGTGGGAAGTCTACTCTTATCAGTGCTTTATTTCGTCTCATGGAGCCAGCAAGCGGAAAAATCGTAGTTGATGGCATAAACATTTCTTCTATTGGCCTTCAAGATTTGAGGTCACGTTTATGTATTATACCTCAGGATCCTACTCTTTTCAATGGGACTGTTAGATATAATTTGGACCCTTTATCTCAACATTCTGATCAAGAGATATGGGAGGTAACACCTGCTAGTGCTACACTCTGCTTATCTTATGCTATTCAGAGCAAATATGGACTAATTCTTGCTTAATATAAACTCAGGTTCTTGGCAAGTCTCAATTGCGAGAAGCGGTTCAAGAGAAACAAGAGGGCTTAAACTCCTCAGGTACACTTTCAAGTTTCACTATTTTAACTATATATAATGTAAGCACTTCTTCCCATGTTAGTAATGATTCGTACGAAATTGTTACCTAGTTGTTGGAGAGGGATCAAACTGGAGCATGGGGCAAAGGCAGCTGTTCTGTTTGGGGCGTGCCCTGTTGCGGAGAAGCAAAATATTGGTGTTGGATGAAGCAACTGCATCAATCGATAATGCAACTGACATGATTCTGCAGAAAACCATTAGAACTGAGTTTGCAGATTGTACCGTGATCACAGTAGCTCACAGGATACCTACTGTGATGGATTGTACTATGGTTCTTTCAATCAGTGAAGGTAGGATGCATATTAACTTCCATTTTATACCATTTAACAAATTTTAAGACTAGTCCATATAACTCTATTTCCACTTTTCTAATGTTGATGTAAAAATATTCCTTTTCTGAAAATGAAACAAATAAGAGTTTAAATAATGGGCTTGATATGTGTTATCCACTAGATTTCTACCTATAGTACTATGTTTAACTGTCACCACAGATAGGGTTGTTATTGAGCAAAGGGTCTGGTTGCATTCACTTAGAGGGTAATATGATAAACAAGGGTAATTGATTCAACATTTTCACTTCCATAGCACATAAATGATAAGCTGTAAAATATAGGCTACTTGATTTTCAAACTTGATAAAAAAAAAAATGTAGTTGAAGATTATTTTTATCATTTACATTTTTTCTTCAAAGAAGAGGATATTGTATTAACAGGGAATTTGGCGGAATATGATGAACCAATGAGCTTGATGAAGAAAGAAGGATCACTATTCAGGCAGCTTGTCAATGAATACTACTCTCATTTTCAGTCTGCAGAATCACATTGATGAAGTATTGTTGTCTATCTTTCTTTTGCCATAGCAATAACTTAAGAATGTGTGTTTCTGTAATGTTAAATTAAATTATTTGGCTAAACTATCTTTTTGGATCCTCTATTTATTTATTTGGTTTATTTTTTAATAAAAATTTCAATTTGATCCGTCAATTTTTAAAATTGATACAATGTTACCCTAATTGAACTGACGTTGTTAAGTTTGAGAATTCCATCAATTTTAAACCGCTATGAAATTTCAGTGACTAATTAGTGGCATGCAGCTTATGACTATTATTTATATTGATTTATTAAAATTTTGAAAAATAACTAAAATTTATAAAATAAAAAAATTATAATTTTAAAATAACGGCTGTTTCGGGAAAAAAAACACCAATTAGTGTACTTTTCCAAAATAAAAAGCATTTTTAGCCTCTATGTACAATATTGGTATGAAGCTAGAGAAAAATATGTAGTATTCTTTATGTTATTATCCTACATGACCCATTGGTGAAAGCATTCAATGCCTCAATGTTCATATTTCAACAAGCTCAAGCGAAGTGCAATATTATGGGACGGAGGAAATACATATTTAATAATTATCTGTGCATTTAGTACTTGAAGTGCATTTTTTATGTCTGCAACAGTTGACGATCTTTTGTATATACTAATATATATATATATATATATATATATATATAAAAGGTTTCCATAATTATAGAATTCATCACCGTGTTGATCAAGTATTTTGGCTTGAACTCATGGTAAGATGACTAGAGCACTATCAGAAAGAGAAAAATAAAAGCAGAAAGAAAGAGTAGACTGCAATGCAAAGGAAAAGAAGAAAAAAAAAATCTGTTACAATATATATTAGATAGATAGTTGCAGAGTGCGTAAGTTATTGCAAAACTCTTAACACCCTCTTCGTGTATGACAATATATCTAAACATCGACTATTATTTTTTTACTTAATTTTATTTAACTCCACTGGTCTTGTTTAATTTTCAATGTATTAATTTTTTTATAAATTGTTATTTTTAATTTCTAGATTTAATTTTAAATATTTTGAATTAATTTAAAAAATTAAAAATCATCTTAATAATAGAATTTACTTAATAAAGTCTACTTGATTTAAATCTAAAATATTACTATTATCCAAAACTTGAAAGTCTGATGTTTTTATGTTACATAATCATTTTCTTTAAAATAGAGTAAATTATTAAAATATTTTACTTTAAAATTTTATTTTATTTTATTATATATGATGTTAATTTTTATATTGTTTTAAAAATAAAGACGACAATAATTCCAACATTGCAGGAATAGGACACTATAAATATTTCCATGTAGAAAAAACTCTTTGAAAAAAAGATATAAATCTGTTTGAAAGTAATTAAGGTTACTATAATTTATTATTTTATGCCTTTATTGAACCAATAGTACTTAAATATTATTAGAGTTATTATTATTATTTATTTTCACAATTAATAACTGTACAAATAATTTTTATTATTTTAACCAAAACTTATAGGATCTTGTTAATCCATATTATTAGGATATTAATTAAGAAATTATAAATTATAAATATTTATTGTGAAGATTATGTATTGGCAAAAAAAACATTTAGACAAATTAATAATTTTGCACATTCCAATACAAAATTGTTTTTAATTTTTATTCCTTAACCAATACCATAGAAACATTCGTTAAGATTTGTCAAACTTATATATTTATTGAAGGCCAAGGCTATGGTAGACCACTTTGATAAGTGGTCCACTATGCTCAAGTATTTTCAATTGTTAGATTCATCTGTTATCATAGGTTAGCACTAGATAACGATTTCTGGCAACAATGTATAAGTTTTTTCTCCTTCTTTCCTACCACTTCGAACCTCTTGCCTCTCTTCTCTGGCGCCACCCAAACTTTCCAACACATTCTCCAACAAAAGAAGCTGCAACAGGGAATGGCGGCGATGGAAGCTGCGTGTAAGGGAATTCAGTATGTGCAAACTTATGATAACAGATTAATCTAACGGTTGAAATGTTGGTTATAATGAACCATTTATCAAAGTGCTCCACCCTAGCTTTGGCCTTTATTAAATAATTAAAATGTTCCCGTATGATCCACGAGGTGGAAAATTAGTTTAATACACTTACCAAGGTATCCATGTGCCGTTAGTATCCAACCACGTAAACATAATCATTCACCTACTATTCCACTAACCAGTACTCTTCATTAATTCTTCGAGTATACGTCCATTCAAAATTAAACATGAGATACCATGGCAAGCATTATCGTTCAACTCTTCACTCTTCTTGTGTACAAGTACTCGTTTTCACATCCCACATCGTTGTCGTCCACCGACAAGATAAAGAAAAAGAAAACTGAAATGTTTGACAGCCAAGTTTGTTTCCAGTAACGACAGACAACACAACCTTTCGCTTTTACTATGATGATAGAAAACCACGTCTTAAGGTAAAGCCATAAAAACTAGTGAGTTGGCATTCCACATTATTCATTCGTTCATTGGGGTTCAATTCGTGTTAAACTGATGTAGCCTCTTTTATACATATATATATATATATATATATATATATATATATATATATATCATTACGTGTTTGTTTCATTCTGCTAGTTTATTTTTCCATGCTTATTAGTACAATGTTTTGTTCTGGATTAGTTTGTTTAAGCTTATTTAATAAGCAGATTTTTGTTTTTCTTGTGTTTGTTTAAATTGTTTTTACTTAAAAAAAAAAAACAGTTTTTAGAAAGTATTTATTTTAAAGTTACCTTTTATAAGTTTAAACAAATTCAGCCTGTGTTACACAATATGCGGATGAACTTACATGAGATTGTTCTAACAATTAACTTTAACTTCTGAGTAACTAGTTGCAATTGTCTTGGATATACAAATTCTTTAAAAAAAATATTCGCATTTTACGTCATTCATAAAAAAAATATCTTTGTGATTTGTTTATCTTGCTCCACCCAATCACATTCTAACACAAGTGTACCAGTAGAATATTCAACAATATGAAGGGCTCTTTGTACTTTTTTAATTCACACTCTTCTTTTACATCTGTCTCTTCTAATTGCTGTCTTACTCTCTTCTTTACGGACCAAATGTTTTTTAGGGTATCAATCAGCATATGAACTACCCTTGAGTGATAAAGCTGATCATGAAACTGATTCTTCTTGCATACATGCAAACATTTGTCGCCATTTAAAGTTCGCTGCAGTTCCTCATTTTGGCGGGTGCACATGCAACAACTGGTTTTTCAAAAGCTAACTGTTATGTAAGGTTAAAATAAGCTATTTGGTTTAGCATATAGTTCTTAAAAAACATTTTTTTCAGATGTACAAGTGAACTTAAAAACAACAAACTTAAGCTTGGCTTGTTGTTGTTAACTGAGCCAAATGGTGTCATGTGATTCATGTAACAAACTCTACCTATTGAGACAAGGATTTGTTTTTGTTGTTATTGTTTTGGTAGAGTTGGTCTTTGGCGAACAAATGTGTTGCTTATTCTGCTTATTGGTGACCCTTTTGTATTCAATTTATTTTTTAAATTTTAGGACAAAGTTTTAATAATAATTTAAGAGCTAATTTTATTGTCATTCATTTCAGAGTTTGAGCAGCCAAGAGAACTTACAATGATGGAGGATTTTTGGAGCATGTTTTGTGGGGATCATGATTGTCCTGGGACCAGGGGAAAGACTTTTTGTCATGATTTAAAGTTTTTAAAAGATCCTTCTACATGTATTAACCAGTTCTTGATCATTTGCGTTGATGTGCTACTACTGGTCATGTTAGGATTCAATTTGATCCAGAAATCTTTGTTCAGACCATTTCGTGGTCAGTTTTGGGTGGAAAGATATTCAAACTTGCAGTTAATTTCTGCCGTTACCAATGGCTCTCTGGGGTTGTTGCATTTGTGCTTAGGCATTTGGGTTTTAGAGAACATAAGGAAGAGCTACACTCTTTTTCCTCTTAATAGGTGGGTGCTAGAACTTTTTCAAGGATTAAGATGGTTGTTAGTAGGCTTAAGTGTAAGTCTTCAGTTGAAACAACTTTCAAGATTGTGGTTGTGGTTGTTTTCACTTCTTACAGTATTTGTTTCCTCTATTTTATGTGGTTTATCCATGTCTTATGCAATTAGAAGCAGAGAATTGTCCTTCAAGGCAGCTTTAGATGTTCTGTCTTTTACAGGAGCAGTTTTACTGGTCTTGTGCACTTATAAAGTGTATAAATGTGAAGACACTGATAGAGATATTGATGAAGGCCCTTATGAACCTTTAAATGACCACTTTAATGAAGTTGATCCTGATAATTATTTAACTCCATTTGCCAATGCAGGGTTCCTTAGTAGGATGTTTTTTTGGTGGCTGAATCCATTGATGAAAAGTGGTCAAGAGAAAACACTTCAGGATGAGGATATTCCAAAGTTAAGAGAATCAGATCGAGCAGAAAGTTGCTATTTGTCGTTTGTGGAACAATTGAGCAGACAAAAAGGAAAAGAAAAATTTTCCCAGTCGTCAGTTTTGTGGACTTTAATTTTGTGCCACAAGAGAGAGATTTTGATGTCAGGATTGTTTGCATTACTCAAGGTACTCACCTTATCTACTGGTCCTGTACTTCTGAATGCTTTTATATTGGTTTCTGAGGGTAATGGAAGTTTCAAATACGAGGGTTATGTATTGGTGGTATCACTTTTCATTATAAAGATCATAGAGTCCCTATCACAAAGGCAGTGGTATTTCCGCACTAGGCTTGTTGGGATGAAAGTTAGGTCAGTACTTACAGCAGCCATTTATAAAAAATTATTGAGGCTATCGAGTTCAGCTAGATTGAATCACTCTGGTGGTGAGGTAATGAATTATGTGACTGTGGATTCTTATAGAATTGGAGAATTTCCATTTTGGTTTCACCAGACGTGGACAACAAGCCTCCAACTCTGTATTGCATTAGTAATACTTTTTCGTGCTATTGGCCTAGCAACAATTGCCTCATTGGTGGTGATAGTTCTCACTGTGCTTTGCAATACTCCACTAGCAAAGTTGCAGCATAAGTTTCAGAGCGAACTCATGGTGGCACAAGATGAGAGACTGAAGGCCACTTCTGAGGCTCTTGTGAATATGAAAGTGCTGAAGTTATATGCATGGGAAACCCATTTTAAAAATGCTATAGAAATACTAAGAATTTTGGAACTAAAATTATTAGGTGCTGTGCAAATGAGAAAGGCATATAATATCTTTCTATTTTGGACCTCACCTGTTTTGGTCTCTGCTGCTTCTTTTGGGGCATGCTACTTCTTGAAAATTCCTTTACATGCAAATAATGTTTTCACTTTTGTGGCAACTTTGCGCCTTGTGCAAGAACCAATTACAGCCATCCCAGATGTTATTGGGGTGGTCATTCAAGCAAAAGTGGCTTTTGCCCGGATTGTTAAATTCCTTGAGGCGCCTGAATTGCATAGTGAAAATTTCAGGAATAGGTCTTTTAATGATAGTATTAGAGGCTCAATTTCAATCAAATCTGCTGACTGTTCATGGGAAGGTAATGTATCAAAGGCAACACTGAGGCACATGAACTTGGCGATCAGACATGGTCAAAAGGTGGCGATTTGTGGAGAAGTTGGCTCAGGCAAATCAACCCTCTTAGCTACAATTCTTGGAGAAGTTCCTATCACAAAAGGAACTGTAAGCTTATATTCCTCTTATGTTCATAAATTTATGCTGATAGAATACACTACTAAATATTGGGGTACTCTAATTAATTGGTTCCAATCTTAATGACCTTTCTACGTTATAGTCAATAGTTATATTTAGCACATGACTTCAACTATAGTGAGTACTTTTTCCTGTCCTTTATTTTAGCTGTAATATTAATAGGTGTTTAATTCTCTATTGAACTACAGATTGAAGTTTATGGAAAGTTTTCATATGTTTCTCAAACACCATGGATACAGACAGGTACTATACGGGAAAATATTTTGTTTGGATCTAATTTGGATGCTTATAGATATCAAGAAACACTTCGTAGATCTTCACTACTGAAGGACCTGGAGCTGTTTCCCCGTGGAGATCTCACAGAAATAGGTGAGAGGGGAGTTAACTTGAGTGGAGGTCAGAAGCAGCGAATTCAACTTGCACGTGCACTTTATCAGAATGCTGATGTATATCTCTTGGATGATCCATTTAGCGCTGTTGATGCACATACTGCTACTAGTCTGTTTAATGTAATGACGTCTTCCTTTACTCACATACTATATCTGTGCTTTGGTGTCATTGTTTACTCCAACATGGCTTTGAAACTTGGCAGGAATACATCATGGATGGTCTTAAAGAGAAAACTGTTTTACTTGTAACTCATCAAGTTGACTTTCTACCAGCATTTGATTCTGTTTTGGTAAATTCATTAATCTCAGGACAATGGTTATGCCATTATTCTTCTTTTCTTTGTTTCCTGAAAATATAACTAGTGATTCTAAATTAGTAATGAATTGGAAGTTACTTCATTTTTGTAATCATTAGGCTGAAGTTATTTTTTCTTCTTTCACAGTTGATGTCAAATGGGGAAATCCTTGAAGCTGCTCCTTATCATCATTTGTTGTCCTCAAACCAAGAATTCCAAGATCTTGTTAATGCTCACAAGGAAACTGCAGGTTCTGACAAGCCTATGCATGTTACTTCTATCCAGAGACCCTCAACTTCTGCCAGAGAGATTACACAAGCTTTTGTGGAGAACTTCAAATCCACAAATGGGAATGAGTTGATAAAGCAAGAAGAGAGAGAGATAGGAGACACAGGGTTGAAGCCTTACTTACAGTATTTGAATCAAACGAAAGGATACATATACTTTTTTTTGGCTTCTCTTAGTCACCTCATGTTTGTCATTTGCCAGATATTGCAAAACTCATGGATGGCTGCTAATGTTGACAATTCCCAAGTCAGCACTTTGCGGTTGATTGTAGTTTACTTCTTGATTGGGGCTATTTCTACAATTTTTTTGTTGACCAGAACTCTACTTGTAGCTTACATGGGTATTCAGTCATCAACATATTTATTTTTTCAGTTAATGAATTCCCTTTTTCGTGCACCAATGTCCTTTTATGACTCTACACCATTGGGAAGGATACTTAGTAGAGTAAGTATATTAAACAACTTTTTCCTCGCTTGGGATTGTAATGGAAGTAATAGTATTTTGATTCTCATTTTCTTGTCTAGGTCTCATCAGATCTAAGCATTGTGGATCTTGATATACCCTTTATCCTCAGTTTCACTGTGGTAGGTGTTATATACTTCTATTCTAATCTGACAGTCCTAGCTATTATTTCTTGGCAAGTCTTGGTTATCTCCATACCGATGGTTTATGTTTCAATTCGCCTGCAGGTAATGAACAAATTCATATTTGAAAATATTGTGATACTGAAATGATGTCTTCTATTTTGATTAGTTAGCATTGAGAAAACCATCAAATTTAACTAAATAATTCTCATTGTCCTTCAGCTTTTATCTTAAGGAAACTTTTTAATAATTTCTTAATAGAATTCAAAATATTTATGGTTGGAGAGTAAATAAGGTATTTCTTTTGGAAACTAGAGATACTACTTTTCCACTGCAAAAGAAGTGATGCGCGTGAATGGCACAATAAAATCCTTTGTAGCTAATCACATAGCTGAAACTACTGCTGGAGTTGTCACAATAAGAGCCTTTGAAGAAGAAGATCGTTTCTTTGAGAAGAATCTTGATCTAATTAACAGAAATGCTAGTCCTTTCTTCCATAGTTTTAGCTCAAATGAGTGGCTGATCCAAAGATTAGAAATAGTTAGTGCAGTTCTGCTTTCCTCCGCAGCACTATGCATGGTTATGCTTCCACCAGGGACTTTCAGCTCTGGTAAGACTTTGGTCATTGTTACATGTGAAATTCCATGGCTTTGAGTATTACAATTATCTTCAAATTCTATGCTTTTTATCCTCAAAAAGTAGCATTATCTCATATGATGCAGGTTTCTTAATTTCAGTACTATTCTTTTCAGGATTTATTGGCTTGGCTCTCTCTTATGGCTTTACATTAAATGCTTCCTTAGTATTTTTAATTCAAAGCCAATGCAATCTAGAAAATTACATAATATCTGTAGAGAGGCTAAATCAATATATGCATACACCTAGTGAGGCCCAAGAAGTAATAGAAGGAAATCGTCCTCCCTTGAATTGGCCTGTTGCTGGTAAAGTAGAACTAAATGACTTGCAGGTAATTGGTATTTATATAAATTGGGAATCATAATGTTCATAAAAAGAGTCATTGAAATGAAATGGATAATTTGCTTGTTTATACAAAGACAGATACGATACAGGCCTGATGGACCACTTGTACTACATGGAATCACATGCACATTCAAAGCAGGGCACAAGATTGGAATTGTTGGCAGGACAGGCAGTGGGAAGTCCACTCTTATAGGCGCTTTATTTCGTCTTGTGGAGCCAGCAGGTGGAAAAATTGTTGTCGACGGCATAGACATATCTTCTATTGGTCTTCATGATTTGAGGTCACGTTTTGGTGTTATACCTCAGGATCCTACCCTTTTTAATGGGACTGTTAGATATAATTTGGACCCTTTATCTCAACACTCTGATCACGAGATATGGGAGGTAAAACCAACTACATTCTTCTTATCTTTGATTAACATTGCAAATGTAGCCTAATTGTTGCTCAATGTGAAGGTTCTTGGGAAGTGTCAGTTGCGAGAAGCTGTCCAAGAGAAAGAAGAGGGCTTAAACTCCCCAGGTACACTTTCATCATGATGGTAACTATGTCACAAGTACTTTATTCCTAGTTGATAAAAACTCGTGATATGTTGTTACACAGTAGTTGCGGATGGATCAAACTGGAGCATGGGACAAAGGCAATTATTTTGTTTGGGGCGTGCTCTTTTAAGAAGAAGTAGGATATTGGTGCTGGATGAAGCAACTGCATCAATTGACAATGCAACTGATTTGATTCTGCAGAAGACCATTAGGACTGAATTTGCAGATTGTACAGTGATCACAGTAGCACACAGGATACCAACCGTGATGGATTGCACTATGGTTCTTTCAATCAGAGATGGTAAATTGCATATTTACGACCCCTTTATGTCATTCAAGAAACCTTTTTCAGGCTAATTCATAACTCTAATTCCATTTTCTTATGGTTATGTTAAACTATTCTTTCCTAAGTATGAGCACAAGTTAATGAGTGCAAATAGTAGAGTTCATATGTTCCTAACAAGAATTCTACCCATACCACTGGGTTTGACACACCCCATAGATAGGCATGTTATGTTGTTCGGCAGAGGATTTAATTGCATTCACCTATTTAAAGGGTATTATAATAGACAATTAGTTGATTTAATGATAACTTGTAAAATATTGGGTACTTGATTTTCATTGTTGAATTTTTAATTATTAGAATAAAGTTGAAGAATATTTTTTTATTATTTCTTGTTTTAATCAAAGGGATACTTGTATTGACAGGAAAATTGGTGGAGTATGATGAACCAATGTGCTTGATGAAGAAAGAAGGATCGTTATTCAATCAGCTTGTCAAGGAATACTGGTCTCATTTTCAATCTGCAGAATCACATTGATACTGCAAAATGTTTTTTTTTTTCTTTTGTCGACATTGTTATCTATCTTTCTTTGGTATTAGCTACAAATCAATAAAGTGTGACAATAATATCCGAGGGTTGAGGAGTTCGGAAGGAATTGGATGAATGAAAAGAAACGGTGCATGAGTATTTGAATGTGTTGCATTAGAATATTTGTTATGAGCTACATTGAAAGTTTTTTATTTCTTAGAAGAGGTGTCAAGTCCTTACTAAATAAAGAAGTTTCATAATGGTTTATTATATGAGGTTCATATTGTAATATATATATATATATATATATATATATGCTAATTTCTCCATGTGTTATGCTACTATAAAAGCAAAAGATTAACTTCAATTTTAAGATGTAATTCCTCCGTTCTAAAATAAGTGTTATATTTGAGAGAGAAAAAAATATTCCAAAATAAATGTTGAATTTGATTTTTTAATATAACATTAATTACTCTTTGCCACCAATATCTCAAATAAATATCACTTTAGTTTTTGAATCTAATATTAATATTATTCTTTTTCATCCATATAATAAGATTAGTTTTATAAAATTATTATCTTCTTTTATCTATTTATTAGTTTTTCTTGGACTGTGTAAATCAACCTAGGACGACATTTATTTTGGAACCAACCTAAGAAGACATTTATTTTGGAACGGAGGGGATACTCCCTCTAAACTAATATATAAGCAAAAAAATAATAATTTCACACTGATATGTTGCTAGCATATAATAGTTTTAGGGTAAAATAATCAATAATTCAATCATAATTTATCAATAAAGGTTAGGATAAGGTTAAGTTTCATCAATATGGATGTCCAGAACAACAGAAGAGCTTAGTTACCCTAAATATAAATATGGACATGCAGAAATAGAAAGAGGGACTTTTAGACAGAAAATAACAGAGAGAAACGCAAAAGAGAAGGTGGAGGAAGAATCAAAGCTAGCAGGAAAAGATTGAATCAAGATTGGAAGCAAATATTTCTCCTGTTGTCTTGAGATTCTTTGTCTAGGTACATGTTATTCATGTGTTTAAGGTTAGTTATGAGTATGTCTGGCTAATTTTTCTTATTGTGGTTAGAGTCAAAAACTGATGTGAATTCCTCTATATTAAATTGGTATTGAGATTAATGTTATGATTGTTTTATTCTATCTTGTGCTTAATTATATTGCTTTTGCCTCAATAGAATTGATCACTCTATTAGGGTTCTAAGGGTTAGGGTTTATAATAGGGATGTTGGAACTCTGATTTCTGATAGCGGTAGAATAATAGTTGTTACATTACCTAGGGATAGGAATGGGCAATTACAAAATAATTTATGTATTTTCCTAATGCTTAACTTAATAAGGAATTACTAAGGAATTAGGATTTCTAATTGGATTAAAGGGTTAAATTACTAAGGGATTAGGATTTAACTAAATTATATCAAATACATCCTCTGAGCAATTATAACAATTAAAATCAATCACCAATTTGCATATAGAAGGTAGGGATTAGAAGTAGAGATGCTCTGACCACAATTATTTCTCACTACTGCGTAACATTTAATTAAAACTTGTTTTTGAATTCTCGTTAATTTTCTATTCAGTTATTTAATTTTCGTAATTCTAAAATCCAATCATATTCTCTTCAGAACATATTATTTGTCTTCCAATTTTAAGATAATAGGTTGCGATAAAATTTGGGCTTTAATCCATGTGGAGACGATACTCTACTTGCTCACTTTATTACTTGAAACGAACGGTGCACTTGCCGTTTTGTAACACACACTAATTAATAAAGTTAGTTAACATCATTTAATTTTTCTAATCTTAAGCAAAAAATAAAGATTTTAAAATATCTTTCATTAAAACTTGTTATCATGAATAAAAAGGAATAATTTTTAAGATAAAAATAAAATTAGAATTAAATGAATGATATTTTAGGAATGATAATATTAAATAAGGCAAAATTAGTTATATTTGTTTATATTTAAGTCCAACAAATAACATCATTTTTTTGCTTATATATATAAGTTCAAGAAGAAGTACTAGTTAAGAATCTAAATCAATATTGAGTTTATTTTTCATGCGTTATTTTGTATTTATACTACTATTAACTAATTATAAATTATTTTAAATATAACGTGTAAATATTTGTTAAAAATATTTGACAATATCTATGATCAATGTATTTTACTTAAATTTCTGAATCATTTCAGTCAAAAAAGTGCAAGGAGCTTGGTTATTGAACATGCAAAGTTATGTAAACATCAAAATAAAAATGGGAAAGGGCAAAGTGATATCAGCTTGGTTATTGAGGTCTCCATAAGAACAAGTCAGTCGTACTGACATGAATTTATGACGCCAGGTGCACATGGTGTGCGTTCATAACTCTCGAATTAACTTACTGGTTCTGTGTGGTTGAAATTCATTTGGTACAAATAATTGAATTATTTCCCTTGACTACAAAGCAGCTAAAAGCTGCAGTACCCATTTAATTAACAGTACACCGTCAAATGAATGAAAATGTGAGGTACAAAGTACGTACTAACAAGTGTTTAATGTAGGTGTAACTAACCCTGCCATCATGAACGTGGAATTCATACTTGTCCAATGCATCAAATAAATTTTTTTAAAAGCAAATGCGTCAAACAATTAAGGGCGCCCTAGTAAAACCTAATGAATGACATGTTTCACGGTATCATACTCCAAAGTTATTGTTACCACGTCGAAATAAAGGAATTTTAACTGAGATGGTTAAATAAAATATATGAATTAGTATAATTTTTTTGGATATTAGGTTCGATTTATACAAATCAAAAAATAATTATTAGTATCGAATTGATTAGTTTACAGTAAGGCTTTGGGCTTATCAAGTGTAAAATTCATGAATTAGCAAGAAGAACATGCTATTCTGGTTAATACAAGGGTAAAAACTAAGTATATTTTAATAAAATTCATGTCTTAGAGTTTAACCACTCCAGCACTAATAGTCTATATAGCAAGTCACTTGTTGTTACATCATTAATTACTTAAGCGTGATAGTTAATGGTGAACCTAATTAAAAATAATGATGTGGTAAACAGAAAGAAAAAGGGAAAAATATACATAGAATTTAATTAGCATTACTGTTAGTAAAAACTTTTTTACACTATATCAACTCAAAAATATATTTTTTTTCCTTGAGATGAGTTTTAGGATTAATTTGGTGGCATAAAGATATGATAGGATATGACAGTAAATTGAAAATATAATAGGATAACAGATATATCTATAGTTTACTAAAAAGTAACTTTTACTTTATTTTTCTAATTTTTACAAATTGCAAACATTATAATATTAATTAAATTTTACAAAATTCTTTTTATTTATGTAGTTATTTCTCTTAAAATTATATATATATATATATATAAGTTTTTTAGAATTATAATTATTATTTGATCTCGTATGATAGTACTGTTTACTTTCGTTATCTACTTTAAAAGTCATATTTAGATGGCTAAAATAAATGTTTGATTATTTATTTACATTTTTATATTTGAGTTTCGTCTCTTATGTTTAATTTTTTTTTTTTTACTTTTGGTTCCCTAAAGTTTTTCCGTTACACCAAATTCATCTTTCTAGCATTTTATATCACATTAATTTGGTCAATTTATTGACAAGTGAAAAACTGAGAGGAATGTCGGGTCTGCAAAATTAAATTGACAATATTAGTGACAAAAATTGACAATAAGCTGGCAATAAACTTTTTGTCAATGCAAGGTTCTACACTGGCAGACAATCTGAATTTGTCACGGCTTTTTTGGAAGTTTGTGGTACTATTTTCTTTCAACAATGATTTTTAAAACTTTTGTGTTGTCTTACGTGTTCTTGAATGCTTGCTCCAACTCAATCTCTTTATAACTGGAGAACGTATTTTGTCATGGTAACTTAGTTGATTACTAGATTTGTATAATATTAGACAAAAATTCTTTTCAACCTAATATTTATTTATGGTAGTTAAGTGTTATAAATCAGATATAGTCGATCTTAACTTATTTATATCTGATTAAAATTATATTAAATGAATAAATTTAAACTTAATTATATATATATATATATATCGACCAATTTCATTTTTTAGAGTTTTCATTAAATATTTATAATGTGAGGATGAATGTGTGTTTCTACAACTGAGTAAATTATAATTTTATTTAAAAATAATTATCACTTAGTGTTCATGTTTTCACTTTGATTAGTATATTAAAAAGAAATATTAAATATTAGTATATTATATTTAAAAATTAAAGTAAATAAATATTTTTAATGTATAGAATTATATTTTATATTTATAATAGATATTTTAAATTGTAGTATAAATTTATTTTTAAGGTTAAACAAATGGACAATTAATAAATCAAGTATATAAAAAGATAACATTCCTGGAAGTTTCTTCAAATTTCACATACCCTGTCTTTTAATTCCCTATAGTGAGTAAAATACCTTTAACTTTTTTTAATACATGTTGTGGAATTTGCTTTCCGTCACCGCGAGATCGGCTCGGCACCACAACCTGTTGGCCACACTCCGGTCACCACCTCGCGTACTCGGCCCAACTCGGCCCTGCTTCCGCGTTCACGGCTGAACTCGGATCTTCTCGGCTGGAAACCTCCTTCTCCAACCGTAACACTGGGGAATCGCACGACTCAACCCACCGCAGCCAACACAAACAGAAACACAAACAAATGCAGCGGAAATAATAAACGAGAGAAGAGAAGGGAGAAACAACACAGATATAGCTTTACGTGGGAGAAAACCTCCAAGAGGAAAACCCACGGGACCAAGTCCAGAAGAACTCCACTATTCAATAATAATGGTTACAACGCTCAACAGCCTCTCGCCGGAGCCTCTCTCAGCCTCGCTACAACAGAAGTGAAACACTCTCAACAAGCAGCTCTCAGCTCTCGGAGACACCTCAACGGTTCACAAACCGGAGAACACTCACTCACTGTGTTTCGCTCAGCCTCTCTGTGCAGCGCAGCTTGCGTCTGCCTCTTCTGCAAACTTTTCGTCGTCACTATCTCACCTCATAAATGGGGTATTTATAGGGAGACACACAATTAGGGATTTTACCCTAAAAGGAAATGGGCCAGGTCAATACCTAGGGATTTGGGTCCAATAGCATTGAGAGGAATATTCAACAATACATTACTCTATATATTCTTGTAGGCGTTAAAATAGAAGGGGTATCATATTAATCTTGAAGAAACCACAAGGAGTTTTGCTCTAACTTTATTAATGTATTTAAAGCAAGCATAAAAGCATAAATCAAGGTCTAGCTAGTTTATATTCTGTGTTGAAACGTAACTCGCAAGGTTCTTAACATTTTCTTATTCCACGCACAACTTTGGCTGAAATGATTGTTAGTCCTTAATGAGTATACATTTTAAAATTGAAGTAGAGAAATATAATTGTATATTTGATATATAGTTACATCACACATTTAGAAAATAGCATATCACTATGTGAATCTCATCAGTCTCACGATAATCCACCAGATTCATAAGTAAGGATTTGACTCACCTTAGACAAAATCTTGCAATATATGTAGCTCATATACAACCATAATCCAACTCATTCAAATACTCCTCCACCGTTTCTTTTCATTTCTCCAACTCTTTTCCAACCCCTAACAACCTGTATCTTACAACACTTTGTTGACTTATTGCTAATACCAAAGAAAGATAGACAACAATGTTGTCATAAAACAACCAAAACAAAATATCTTGCATTATCAATGTGATTCTGCAGATTGAAAATGAGACCAGTACTCCTTGACAAGCTGCTTGAATAGCGATCCTTCTTTCTTCATCAAGCTCGTTGGTTCATCATACTCCACCAATTTTCCTGACGAAAAGAAGTAAATGATAAAAAATATTCTTCACATTATTCTAATAAAAAGTAAAGTGTAAAAATCAAGTATCCCATATTTTATTAGTTATCACTAGATCAACTACCTTATATTATTTATTACATTACCCTTTAACTAAGTGAATGCAACTAAAACCTATGCCAAACAACACATGCCTGTGCATGGTGTGTGTCAAACCAAGTGGTATGGGTAGAATTCTATTTAGGAACTTATGAACACCCCTATTTTCACTCTTAGCTTGCTTCATACTTAGGAAAGGATACTTTGACGTCAACATAAGAAAGTGGAAATAGAGTTATGAATTAGTTTAATTAGTCTCAAAACGGTTTGTTGCACGACATAAAGGGGTTGGCTATGCAATTTACCATCGCTGATTGAGAGAACCATAGTGCAATCCATCACTGTTGGTATCCTGTGTGCTACTGTGATCACTGTGCAATCTGCAAACTCAGTCCTAATGGTTTTCTGCAGAATCAAATCAGTTGCATTGTCAATTGATGCAGTTGCTTCATCCAGCACCAATATCCTACTTCTCCTTAAAAGAGCACGTCCCAAACAAAATAATTGCCTTTGTCCCATGCTCCAGTTTGATCCATCTTCAACAACTGTGCATCAATTTGTTATTAGTTATTACAACTAGGAAAGAAGCACTTGTGACATAGTTACCATATAATGATGAAAGTTTACCAGAGGAGTTTAGGCCCTCTTGTTTCTCTTGGACAGCTTCTCGCAACTGACACTTCCCAAGAACCTTCATATTGAGCAACAATTAGGCTACATTTGCAATGTTAAGCAAAGATAAACAGAATGTAGTTGGTTTTACCTCCCATATCTCCTGATCAGAGTGTTGAGATAAAGGGTCCAAATTATTTCTGACAGTCCCATTAAAAAGGGTAGGATCCTGAGGTATAACACCAAAACGTGACCTCAAATCGTGAAGGCCAATAGAAGATATGTCTATGCCATCGACTACAATTTTTCCACCTGCCGGCTCCACTAGACGAAATAGAGCACTGATAAGAGTGGACTTTCCACTGCCTGTCCTGCCAACAATTCCAATCTTGTGCCCTGCTTCAAATGTGCATGTGATTCCATGGAGTATAAGTGGTCTATCGGGCCTGTATCGTATCTGTCTTGGTATAAACATACAAATTATATATTCAGTTCATTTCAATGACCATTTTTCTGAACATTGTGACTCACATTTTAAATAAGTACCAATTACCTTCAAGTTATTTAGCTCTACTTTACCAGCAACTGGCCAATTCGGAGGAGGACGATTTCCTTCAATTACTTCTTCGGCCTCACTTGGTATATTCATATATTGATTTAGCCTCTCTACAGAGATTATGTAATTTGCAAGATTGCATTGACTTTGAATTGAAAATACTAGCTGAGCATTTAGTGAAAGGCCATAAGAGAGAGCCATGCCAATGAATCCTAGAACAAAGTATATTAAAAATTAAGAAATATGCATCAAGAGACATAATGTTGATGTTGATGTTGTTGATGCATCAAGAGACATAATGCTACTGTTTGAGGATAAAATCAAATAATTTGAAGATAATTGGAATGCTCAAAACCAAGATATATCACATGTAATAATGACCAAAGTCTCACCAGAGCTGAAAGTCCCTGGTGGAAGCATAACCATGCATAGTGCTGTGGAAGAAAGAAGAACTGCACTAATTATTTCTAATCTTTGGATCAGCCACTCATTTGAGGCAAAACTATGGAAGAAAGGACTAGCATTGATATCAATTAGATCAAGATTCTTCTCAAAGAAACGATCTTCTTCTTCAAAGGCTCTTATTGTCACAACTCCAGCAGTGGTTTCAGCTACATGATTAGCTACAATGGATTTTGTTGTGCCATTCATCCGCATCACTTCTTTTGCAGTGGAAAAATAGTATCTCTAGTTTCAAAAAAGATATACCTTGTTTATTTGCCAACCATGGATATTACATATTGTACTAAAAAATTGTTGAAAAGTTACCAAAAGATAAAAATGAGCATTATTTTGTAAAATTTGATGGCTTTCTCAATGCTAATCAAAATAGAAGACACCATTTTAGTATCACAATACTTTTCAAATAAGAATTTGTTCGTTACCTGCAAGCGTATTGCAATGTAAACCATTGGTATACAGACAAGCAAGATTTGCCAAGTGATGATTGCTAAAACTGCGAGATTAGAATAGAAGTTTGTAGTACCTCCCACAGTATAAGAGATGATAAATGGGACATCAAGATCCATAATGCTTAGATCTGATGAGACCTAGAAAAGGAAATGACTATCAAAATACTATTACATTCATTACAATTCATAGCAAGCAAAGAAATTGTTTAATATACTTACTCTACTAAGTATCCTTCCCAATGGTGTAGAGTCATAAAAGGACATCGGAGCACGAAAAAGGGAGTTCATTAACAATAAAAATAAATTTGTTGATGATTGAATACCCAAGGCAACAAGAAGTAGAGTTCTGATCAACAAGAATATAGTAGAAATAGCCCCAATCAAGAAGTAAACTACAATCAACCTCAATGTGCTGACTTGGGAATTGTCAACATTAGCAGCCATCCATAAGTTTTGCAATATCTGGCAAATGACAAACAAGAGATGACAAAGAGAAGACACAAAGAAGTATATATAGCCTTTCGTCCGATTCAAATACTGCATGTAAGGCTTCAACCCTGTGTCTCCTATCTCTCTCTCTTCTTCCTCTATTAACTGATCTCTATTTGTTTCTTTTAACTGTTTCTCCTTGAAAGCTTGTGTAATCTCTCTAGCAGATGTTGAATGTCTCTTGGATGAAGTAACATTCATAGGCCTGTCAGAACCGGCATTTTTCTTGTGAGCATTAACAAGATCTTGGAATTCTTGGCTTGTGGACAACAAATGATGATAAGGAGCAGCTTCTAGGATTTCCCCATTTGACATCAACTGTGAAAGAAGAAAGAAAGAACATCAGCCTATAAGTAGAAGCAAGATAAATAAGAGCGATATGGAGCCTAATGATTACAAAAATGAAATCAGTAACTTCCAATTCATTACTAATTTACAACCATTAGTTATATGTAGGAAACAGAGAAAACAAGAACAATGGCATAAACATTGTCCTAAGATAATTGAATTACCAAAACAGAATCAAACGCTGGAAGAAAGTCAACTTGATGAGTTACGAGTAAAACAGTTTTCTCTTTAAGACCATCCATGATGTATTCCTGCCAAATTTCAAAACCATATTTGAATATAGAATGGCAAATAAAACATAAATGTGATATGTAAAGAAAGGAAGACGTCATTACATTAAACAGATTAGTGGCAGTATGTGCATCAACAGCGCTAAATGGATCATCCAAGAGATATACATCAGCATTCTGATAAAGTGCACGTGCAAGTTGAATTCGCTGCTTCTGACCTCCACTCAAGTTAACTCCCCTCTCACCTATTTCAGTGAGATCTCCATGGGGAAATAGCTCCAGGTCCTTCAGTAGTGAAGATCTACGAAGTGTTTCTTGATATCTATGAGCATCCAAATCAGATCCAAACAAAATATTTTCCTGTATAGTACCTGTCTGTATCCATGCTGTTTGAGAAACATATGCAAACTTTCCATAAACTTCAATCTGTAATTCGAAAGAGAGAATTAAACATCTATTAAATATTACAGACATGAAAACCTCACTGCAGAAAGTTTAATTTATGTGCTAAAGTATAACTATTGGCCATGAAGTAGAAATGTCATCAACATAACAAAACAAAGTACCCCAAGATTTAGTAGTGTACTATATGAGCATAAAAGGAATTAAAACTTACAGTTCCCTTTATCATTGGAACCTCTCCAAGAATTGTAGCTAAGAGGGTTGATTTGCCTGAGCCAACTTCTCCACAAATAGCCAACTTTTGCCCATGTCTAATCTCCAAGTTTATGTTCCTCAGTGTTGACTTTGATGCATTACCTTCCCATGAAAAGTCGGCAGATTTGATTGAAATTGGGCTTATAATACTTTCATCAAAACTTCTATTCCTGAAATTTTCACTTTGCAACTCAGGTGCCTCAAGGAATTTAACAATCCGGGCAAATGCCACTTTTGCTTGAATGACCACCCCAATAACATCGGGGATCGCTGTAATTGGCTCCTGCACAAGGCGTATAGTTGCCACAAATGTGAAAAGGTTATTTGCACGCAAAGGAATATTCAAGAAGTAACATGTTCCAAAAGAAGCTGCAGAGACCAAAATAGGTGAGGTCCAAAATAGAAAGATGTTGTATGCCTTTCTCAATTGCACTGCATTTAACAATTTCAGTTCCAAATTTCTTAGTCTTTCTATAGCATTTTTAAAATGGGTTTCCCATGCATACAGCTTCAGGACTTTCATATTCGTAAGAGCCTCAGTACTGGCCTTTAATCTCTCATCTTGTGCCACCATGAGTTCACTCTGAAACTTATGCTGCAACTTTGCCAGTGGAGCATTGCAAAGCACAGTGAGAACTATCACCACCAATGAGGCAATTGTTGCTACCCCAATAGCATTAAAAAGTATTACCAATGCAATACATATTTGAAGGCTTGTCGTCCACGACTGGTGAAACCAATATGGGAATTCTCCAATTCTATAAGCATCCACAGTCACATAATTCATTATCTCACCACCAGAGTGTGTCAATCTAGCTGCACTAGATAACCTCAATAGTTTTTTGTAAATGGCGGCTGTAAGTAGTGACCTAACTTTCATCCCAACAAGCCTACTGCGGAAATACCACTGCCTTTGTGATAGAGACTCTATGATCTTTATAATGAAAAGTGATACCACCAATACATAACCCTCGTATTTGAAACTTCCATTACCCTCAGAAACCAATATAAATGCATTCAGAAGTACAGGACCAGTAGACAAGGTGAGTACCTTGAGCAATGCAAACAACCCAGTCATCAAAATCTCTCTCCTGTGGCACAATACAATAGTCCACAAAACTGATGATTGTGATAGTGTTTCTTTTCCTTTTTCTCTGTTCAATTGTTCTAAAAATGACAAATAGCAACTTTCTGCTCGATCTGATTCACGCAACTTTGGGATATCCTTGTCCTCAAGTGTTTTCTCTTTGCCCCTTTTCATCAATGGATTCAACCACCAAAACGACATCCTACTAAAGAATCCAGCTTTGGAAAATGGGGTTACATAGTTATCAGGATCAACTTCATTAAAGTGACCATTTAAAGGGTCATAAAGGCCTTCATCCATTTCTCCGTCAGTGTCTTCACATTTATACACTTTATAAGTGCACAAGAGTAGTAAAACTGACGCTGGAAAAGACAGAACACCTAAAGCTTCCTTAAAGGACAATTCTCTAATACTTATTGCATAGGACGTGGATAAAACACAGAAAACAGTGGAAAAAAATAATGTAAGAAGAGAAAAAAACCACAACCATGACCTCGAAAGCTGTTTCAACTGAAGACTTACACTTAAGCCTACTAACAACCATCTGAATCCTTGAAAAAGTTCTGGCAACCACAAATGAAGAGGAAAAAGAGTGAGACTCTTCCTTAACTTCTCTAAAATCCAAATGCCTAAGCACAAATGCAACAACCCCAAAGAGCCATTGATTATGGCAGAAATTAGCTGCAAGTTTGAAAATCTTGCCACCCCAAACTGATGACCCCGAAATGGTCTGAACAAAGACTTCTGTATCAAAATGAATGCCAGCATGATCAGTAGTAGCACATCCAAGCAAATGATCAAGAACTGGTTGGTGCATGTAGAAGGATCTTTCAAAAACTTGAAATCATAACAGAAAGGTGGCTTTCCTCCGGTTCCAGGACAATCAGATTCTCCGCAAAAAATGCTCCAAAAATCCTCCATCATTGTGAGTTTTCTTTTTCTTTGCTGCTCAAACTCTGACATGAAGGACAATAAAATTATGTCTTCATTAACAAAACATTGTCCTAAATTTATAAAAAAAAAAAAAAAAAAAAAAAAAAAAAAAAAAAAAAAAAAAAAAAAAAAAAAAAAAAAAAAAAAAAAAAAAAAAAAAAAAAAAAAAAAAAAAAAAAAAAAAAAAAAAAAAAAAAAAAAAAAAAAAAAAAAAAAAAAAAAAAAAAAAAAAAAAAAAAAAAAAAAAAAAACAAAACAAAACAAAACAAAAAAACAAAACAAAACAAAACAAAAAGGGTCTCAATACGTAGAATATAAGACAAACTCTACCAAAAGCTTGAGTAGCCAGTTAATTAGGCGATAGTTGTTGCACCTTGCTGATCCAAGAACCTTTTTGAACTTAAAAATATGAAACCTTGTGTAAAAATTCAAACTCTAGAATGGAAGTGGCAATTAACAAACCTTAAGCCTCTTAAATATAAAAGTTTTGATATCATGAAAAGTGCTAATCTTCCTAAAAGCTTAAATTATTACTAGCTACATAATAGACGCTAGTGAACAGACATATACCTATCAGTCAGGAATTAGCAAACATCATGGTGACGCTTAGATTTTAAGAGAAAAAACAAAAGATCTACTAAAGCACAAAGTAACGCCAAAAAAAAAAAGGAAATCTGACTGAGATGTAAAGTATAACAGAAAGTAAAGGTGATTTTAAGTCGTCCCCGTTTGATTGAGATAATTTCTCAGGAGAAAATAAGTATTTATTTTACCATAAGAAATAATTATTTCTTAAAATTAAACAGAACCAAATAGTTAATTCTAACCTTTCCATAACATTTAAAACCAATTTGGTTCAAGAAGACTTTCTGTGTTCATTTTCTCTTTGTTTTACTTTTGAAAGCATTAATAACTTAGAATATTGTTATAATATTGTTTTGGTTTGAATGGTATTGAATTCAGATATTATAAATAAGTCTCATATTAGAGTTTTGAGGATCCAAGAATAAAGTTGAGAAGAAATATCACACTAAAACTAGTCTGTTAAATTTTCTGGAAGATTAGTCATATGAACTAAGTCGTAAGAATATTCGATATTTTAATAATTAAATATAAAAACAGCAAGCAAATCAATAGTAAAGTTTCATATGCACCCGCTATAAAGGGAGGAGCAGCGGAAAACTTTAAATTGCCATAAATGTTTTCAACAATTTTTTGTCTGTAAAGCAACTAATAGTTTCTAATAGATTTATCCATGTGTGGAACAAGATTCGGTTTCAGCTTAATCACTCCACGGTATTTCATACACTGAATGACACCCCAAAAAACATTCGGTACATAAAGAAGAGATTAAGACAGCAATTAGAACACAAAGAAGTAAGAGAAGCGTGTGAATAAAAAAAGTACAGAAGACCCCTTCATACTGTAAGATTCTACTGTGACATTGTAGTGGTTAGAATGTGATTGGAGGTGGACAAAGAAAAATAAATCTTATATAGAGTCTAACTCATTATCATAAACATAATAAAATAAGATAGGATTAATTAGTGTCCTAAGAACAATAGTTAAAAAAATAAAGAACGACGAAAGATGTTTATTAGGATGCATTAAAATATTATCTCTTTTAACCTTTGTCAGTGACACTAGTTACCACGACACATAAAATAAAACAGTGTAAGCACAGAAAACTACGAGATGGAACAAACATGTGATAATGATCAGTAAGAGAAAACTACAGCAATTTTGCACGAAACCCAAATGATTGAATGATCAATGCCCGGAAAAAGTGGAATGAAACGCACTTGCTTTGTGCCTTTAACGTAACAGGCGGTTTATTCTCTCATAATAAACTCGAAATGTTATTTGACTGTTACTAAACAAAAGGAAAAAATATTCATGAATACCTAATATATTATTATACATTTAATCAGAGAAGAAAAAAAATAAAAATATAGACCTTATAAATAGATATGACGTGACATAAGACGAGAGATAAAAAAATATTAAAAAAATTATAAATGTTGATTAGGCGTTTTAAAAGTATAGATGTATGTATATTATTACTAAAAATAAACTTGGGTGTCAATTGTTTTCCTTCTTTTGTTTTTTCTTGTTGTTGAAAGACAACGTTGATGAATGTGAAAATGAAAGTTTGTGGAAGAGTGAAAAGAGTTGAAAGAAGAAGAAGCAAAGATAATGTTTGCCGTTACGTGGAAACTGTGGGACGGTCGATGTGGTCATTGCTCACGCGGTGTCGCATTCAATTTTGCATGACAGGTTCTTCCTAACATTTTCTCATTCTATTACTATTTAAAAAAGATAATTGAACAATGATAGTGAAATAAAAATAAAACTTAATGACTTGGAAGTTAAAAGTAAATGAAGGTAGACATAGATTGTTTGGCTAAAATATGTTTTGATATATGATAAATCAGTAAATTCTGTGTTTGTTATTTGATAATTTTTTTACTTGAGTTTCTAGTAAATAAGACTTTTATTTTGGTTAATTTGTTTCTTTTTTTAGTTTTTTATAATTAAATTAGTGAATTTCTTATTTATTTCATGCTACACTATTTGATATTAGTCTCTTTAAACAAGGAATGTGTTTTTAATCCTATTCAATTTAATAAAAGCCGGAAGCAAATGATCGATACCAAAATTTCATATATGCACCCGTATAAAATGGCGAGCAGTAGCAAACAAAAGTTTCAACAACGTACTTTGCCTCTGCAAAGCTACCAATAACTTCTGAAATACCTTTCCATGTATGTAACAATTAAGAATCAGTTTTAGCTTTTTTATCACTCCGAGGTATTTCATATATTCTGAATGACACCCAAAAAAGCATTTGGTCCATGTAAGAAGAGAGTAAGACAGCAATTAGAAGACAAATATGTAAGAGAAGCATGTGAATTAAAAAAAAAGTACAAAAGACCCTTTCATTATTGTTGGATTCTACGTATTGGTACATTGTAGTTATATAGAATGTGATTGAGTGGAGTGGTGGACAAAGTAAAACATATATAGATAGAGTTTAATTAACTCACTATAATAAACGTAATGGTATAAAATCAGTGTAAGCATTGAAAACTATAGGAGAATGGAATAATGATGATAAATAAAAGAAAAACTACAGCTGTTTAACACAACCCAAATGCATGAATGATATATGGGTGGAAAAGGTGCAATGCCAACACACTTGTTTAGTTCCTTTAACGTAAGACTTGGTTTTTTCTCTCATCGTACGTAAAAGCAAAAGGTTATTTGACAGTGTTACTAAAAAACAAACTTGGGTGTCAATTTTGCTTCTTTTTTTTTTTCTTCGCCGGAAGACAAGTTGTAGGATGTGAAAACGAGAGCTAGTAGTAGACAAGACGAGTGAAGAGTTGAAAAGAAGAAGAAGAAGGAGAGATAACTATATAAAGTTGCAGATTCATGGAAACTGCGGGATAATGTCGCCATTGCTAACGTGGTCTACCATTAATAATTTGTCATTCTATTAAGAAAAAGATTGATTGATGGTGAAAAAAAATTAAAAACATAGTAATGAAGATAGAAGAGAAAGATAATAGTTTCTCATTCCGTACATGATTATTATAAATGAGATGTATCTACCAAAAAATAATATATGAATGAGATGTCTAATATAGGCATAAATTTACAACTACAGAGAAACATTTTATATATTAAGCAAGAAGACGATCGAATAGAAATGAAAGTTAGTTATTTTTTAGGGAATCAGAAAAAACAAGAGAAATTACTATCCACTTTATAACAAATAAAAAAATGTTCCTTTTACTTGTATTATTCGAAAAACTTGAAATTATTTTCTATATAAAAAATAATATGGAAAACGATTTATCTTTTCACTTTAATACATTTTTTTCTTATAATTTAGTATTTTTTCTTTTTAATTTCTGTAAAAAGATTTCGTTTAATCCTTATAAAATATTTTTTTTTTCTTAAAGTACTTTAAACAGTAAACGAAAAGTTATCTAAAACACTTTAAAAAAAAACAAAACGGAAAAACTAAAACGAGGAAAACAATTACATAGACAAAAATAAAAAAAAATATTAAATTACAAAAACGAAAAATGTATTTAAACTTAAATGAAATCTTGTTATTGTGATATCTTTAGTTTGAGAAATTTGGTTACCTTTTTCAATTTCTGACAAGTATTCTCTCTTTCAAAAACAATTGTGTTTGAGATAATCAGAGACAAATTATATTTTTTATTTAGAAAATAACCCGCTCAATTTTAATATAATCACATTTATTTATATCATTAAAAACTTACAAAATTTTAATTCTATTTATATTAACACATATTTAAAAATAATAAATGCAAATATTTAAAATATAATATAATATAGGCTCTTGTAATGCACGGATCTGACATCTATTACTCTACATAATAGTTAGGGGTATCGCGCGCGATTGGTGACTCGTTAATGGTCCATGGAGACAAAAGCTAGAGTTAAAATGCTGATCGGCTACATTTGTATCATAGCTCTTGTAGTATGTGGAGGATGATAATAAAATTTTGTCATGATTTAGTATTGGCAAAGAATCTAATTAAATTTAATTGTTTTGGATATTTCGGAAGTTTGTTGCCCGATGTTCATGAATACGAATTAAGATGTGCATGTTTAATTTAATAAAGATAATTTTACAAAGAAAAAAAATTTAGATTAATTAAGTTTCAACTAAAACAAAAAGTTGATTGTTGTTTTTATATTTTTTGAAACTTACAACTAAAAATCATCCCAAACACAAACCATTCACAATATGATATATGGTTTTAATCACGGAAAAATATTTTTACCTTAATAATTTGAATGACCTTCTAAGCAATTCCTATCTAGGGATAAAATGATGTTATTTAATCTTATTTATACATCTTTAGTTTTAAAATAAATTATTTGATTTAACTCTTAATTGATTAAAAATGAAATTAGGTGATTTAGATTTTTTTTCCATAAAGAATCATGGTTAGAGTAATTTAGTTGATGAAGTTAATAGTTGAAATAACTTTAAATAGTAAAAAATCTTTAACATTATATCAAGAGTAACTTTTGTAGGTTAAATACCTAATATTTTTACAAAAATTTGACCCAATTAAATATCATTTTTCACCTCTAAGTATTTATTTTTCTTGTCTCTTGTATCTTGGTCTGCTTTTCTATCTTTTTGTTATAATTGAAGTTTATATTTATGTACTATTAATCTAAAAAATATTTAATTGTAGTTATTTATTTGCTTAAAATTTGATATATATATATATATATATATAAACTCTAAATATAATTAAAGTTATGTGAATTCGACACTTAATCTTACTCTTTAAATATTATTTTGACAATTTGATAAATGTAACACCCCAATATTTTATACGTGTTAAATGTGTAATTTAGGAAATGTTTTAGATCAATTAGTAATATGTGATTAAAGGATTTTTTTTACCTAGAATAGAGATTAGAAAAATTACAATACAATACTCCTAGGTAACAAATTACTAATAGGTGACAAGAAAATCTAGAATAGAATTTCTAGGAATTTTACTACACATT
>PYAF01001961.1:130874-141400 GCA_007407185.1 Glycine tomentella
AACAAGGTGCATCTACTTTTCGGTAGCCCATAACATAAGAACTCCACAGTTAAGCGTGCTTGACTTGGAGCAATCTTGGGATGGGTGACCTCCTGGGAAGTTTCTCAGGAAGTGTGTGAGTGAGGACAAAGCACACTGAAAAGTCTTGTGTTGGTATATAGGGACAGTCGTTGATCCTGCAAGTGGTCGGGCGTTACAATAAACTTTTGAAAAAGTTAACATAATTCTATTAGAGGAAGGATTTAAAAAAACCTCCCAAGCTGCAAAGGTTAATTTGCGATTTGGTCGTGAAAAATAAAATTGGGAGGTAAATTGAAAACTGCAAAGTATGGGCCGGTTATTGATGAGGTCTGAATAAATATCATTGTAGTTTGCGATGTAACTGACTGAAATTGCAGATCTAGTGCACATGATGTGTTAGATAATCCTCGAACCATTTAAGATTTCTATCAAGCTCACTTATTTAGGTGCGGGACCTATTCATCTTCTGATTTAACTGTTTTGAGTTAATTTGCTGGTTCTGGGTAGTTGGAAACTTGGAATTCATTTGGTAGCAGGACGAAATCGCACATAGAATTTTTATGAATAAAAGTTTAGGTCCATGCATTGGTCTTACCGGGACCATATATATCTCAATACCCATCTCATATTATTTATAAATTATCCACTAAGATCCTTAGATTGATAACGAGAATTAAAGTCGTATTTTTTAAGATATAAGTTTATTTTTTATTAACTAAATCAATTTTTGTTAACAATGCACACTTAATTAGATATAATAGCTAGGCATACGTCGTCACTTATAAAAATTAAAATTCATCTAACAAATGGCAAAAGAACCCAAATAATACAAATTAAATAAAAAATTACGCATTTGGGGCAGTTTAAAAACTATTTACCAATATGGGGCAGCCGGTCATGCCCAGTTCTGGACGTGACCAATTCGTGACACGTGTCAGTCATGCACAGATGGAACGATGCGTATATAAACTTCGGACGATCATAACTTTTGACTGGAATGTCCGATTGAGGCGAAATCGGTGGTCACGAGTTCGAAATTGAGAGGAGAAGGCGCTAGGAAGTCCCCAAGGGGACTTGATCAAAAAAATTTTCCAAAAAAGGCTTCTAAGTGCCTCAAAATTGTGATTTAATCTTTGAACATTCCAAAATTTTCTTGTTTTCTAATTTTTTAATTATTTGGTCAGTTAATTGCATGTTATTTTTTATTTTTTTCATTACTTCTATCAATTTCAAGCATTTCGACATATCGTACACCTCGATCGGACATTTCTATCAAAAGTTAGACCATTTGAAGGACATATCGTACGACATTGTAACTTTTTTCGATATTCTAAATTTTATATGGTTTTGTTTAATTTTTTTTGGATTTTTTATATAATAACCCCATTTATCCCAAAGCACATTCATTCCTAACTTTTCCGCACTTATTCCACACTTTACCCCTCATTCCACTCATCCCAAAGTGCACTCACCACACAATAATCGGAATTGTAGCACCCCATTAATTCCAAAGCGCACTTAGAGCGAGGAAATATTGCAGAACTCTAGAAATAAGAGTGGAACTGCGTGAGACAAAGTGAATCAAATTGAAATGCAAAGAATTGCATTGCGCTTACCCAGAGAGATAAAGATGGTGATCAACTTACTCGCACAATTGATCATTCACCATGAAAGATGGACGATCCTTTCTAATTCCCTTTTTCGCTTGGATGTATATGTTTTGGCCACACTAATTTTATATAATTGAGTCACCGATTGACAGAAAGTCGGAGTTTCAGTGTAGTTTCGATGACGGGTTAATCGACTGCGTGCTTTTGACTGGAACAAAAAGAGAAAAGGGAAATTGTCCCCCTAGTCCCGCCTGGTGCTGGGCGGGACCAGTCATGCCCAGTTCTGGGCGCTGTTCCAGATTGGTAAATAGTTTGTAAACTACCCTAAATGCGTAATTTTTTATTTAATTTGTATTATTTGGGTTCTTTTGCCTCTAACAAATACATATGTTTTAATTTTATATAAAATATTTATAACTATGTATTCTTTAAAAATGATTCGAGAACGATATGAGAGCAAGCCTAAGTGCAACAATAAAGTAATACCTTATATATAGTAATCGGTTAATCATGAATTTAAATCTCAAAACACCCCCTTTGTACAATGATTCTGCCCACACTGGAGTACGTCACTTTTTTAAATTCAAGAACATATAAGTAAAAAATATATTTACATAAAAGAAGCAAATACTTTTTTAAGACTCATGATTATAAATAATATTTGCCACGAAAATTTTGGTCTATCATTATTAACAAAAATTTTCCAATACATATATCAATATTAACAATTCTTACCCTAGTGTAAAACCTATCTATAATGACAAGTTTCACTGCATCAATCTCCAAAATTATAGTCAATATCGAATTTATTTTATTAAATATATTAATTTAATTAAATTGAGGCTCATGGCATATCGAGAGTAATATTCATGAATTAACAAGAAGAAAATTATATTATTCAGGTTAGTTTATTGAGGTAAAACTTTGGATATACTAAAATAATTGAAAAGAAAGACTTGTCTGAGCGTTTAACCATTCCAGCATTATAGTGACATAGCCCCTCCTATTTTCACAAATTTCACAATATAAAATTAATTTTTTTAGTATTTCAAAATATAAAGTGAATCTTTTCACTAAAACTCTTTCTAGTGTAATATTTTTAGTTTGAGAAATATTTGTTGCCTCTTAGGTGATATAGCAAAATTGGAAAAAAAAAATGAAGTGATAAAAAATATGGTAATCAATTAGTCAATCCATTTTTTTTACATTTCACTATTTGACAAAATTATATATAGGCTTAAATATAGTTTTTTCCCTATAACTTAATTTTTTTTATTTCATTTTTTGTCCTTATAAATTATTCTTTTCGTTTTAATTTTGCAAAATATGATTATTTTATTTTTCATCCTTTTAGAAAGTGTTTTGAACAGTAAAATAAATATTTTGAACATAGGATCAAACATAATGTCATGATGCTCTTGAAACAAAACATTTTTTTGTTTTAACTTTCAATTCATTAGGGAAAAAAATTAACTAATCCGAAATTTGACTAGGAGGTAAGTAATGTCTAACAAAAAAATATTTTTACTAAAAATTTAATTCAGATAGTATCCGAATGATTTAACTTTAACTTTATCATATTAATCACTTATGTCTAATTACTTGATTTTATTACAAATTTTTTTTATTCATTTTAGTTTTGAAAATAAATATTTGTTGATGAATAAATAGATTCAGCATTTATATTTGATTATTTAAAACTATAAGTTAACAATTATTTTTATCTTTATATAATTAAATAAACAAGATAGGCAAGAGATCAATAAAAACTACATCTATAGATAAACAAGGTATTTAAAGTTTAATCATCACACAATTTAATCAAACCAATATTTACAATTAAATTTATATTTGCCTCATATGAATACGACAATATGTATGAATGTTTGATTTTGATTTTTATATTTTTCTAGACTTTTTAAAATATAATTTTATGATGAAGTTTTAGCTACTTTAACGCTACTAAAATATTTAATTTGGTGAAACTAATAAATCTATTATTGAAATAATTAACTTTGGACTAATTTTAATATCATTGCATGAGAGGATTTTAGACCTAATGGCCAACATATTAAAAGACCGAGTTACTTAATATTGGGTCGAGTCCAACAACAAAACAAAGGTTAGGGGGGTTTGTTTCCTACATCAGGCATATTTCTCATACACAGAGCATTGTACAGTTAATTTTCGAAAATACTCTTTGTTAAGTACGGACATATATCATTCGGTTTCTTCTCCTCTCGCCTATTTTCGTTTGTGTTAAACATTTACGGATTGTCAATCTGTATGATTACGGATTACCAATCCATATGAGTCATATGGATTGTCAATCCATATGAGTCATATGGATTATCAATCCATATGACTCATACAAATCACCAATTCATAAGAGTCATATGGGTTGACAATCCATATGACTCTTACGGATTAGTGACCCTTAAGAGGGTAAAGTTGGAAATAAAAGAAAATATGTTGAGTGTATTGAAAATATGCTGGGTGTAGGAAGCTAATTAAACCCTTGGAATATGTAGAAAGCCCATTTTGGATATGTAAAGTCAAACAATTACAGTTGCTTGAAAATCCTGTGCTTGAATTCTAGTTATTGGTTGATAAAAACTCTTGTAATGGATTTATGACTAAAAACATAAATTATAGATAAGTGGAAAAGATATTTGACAATAATTTATATAGTCAATATAGTCTTCAAGAATTATGTTTCTTGTCTCTTGTATAACACATCTTTATACTTCCGTTGCATGTGGTGACTCTCTTCTATCCTTAATCGGGTAAACAAGTCAAACTCATCTTTAAAACTATGATGCATGAATAAATTGTTCTTTGAAAGAATGAGTAAAGACTAACAAATTATACCTATTGTTAAATTTGTGAGACTGTTTTATTATTAAGTAATGTTCAATGACCAATTTAACAATATGTAGTATTTTTTTAGGATCAATTAGACGTTAAGTTATAAAATTCATGGACTAATTTATCATTAAATTATCTACAAAATTAATTTATTATACTTTTTGCATATTCAAAAATTAAAGTTAAATTTTTCATCTTAATTTATTAGCGCCTTACACTTTAAGAGATAAATTTAGTTATTTATCCATATTTAAATTCACATTTGAACATTGTTCTTCAAACTATAATCTTCAACCACAAAATATAGGGCACGACCACATTAAAACAGTGCATGACCAAACATATCTGCAGATTCAAATGAATTCATATTGAATTGTAGATTAAAAAGAGAATTTAGTCAATTTACTAATGGTTCAGTAAAGTTTACAATAATAATCAACAAAAACTTTAACAAACAATAGTTAAAGGGGTATTTGTATCCAGTTCCCGTGGCAGGATCAGAGAGCTAGGAGACACGTCAAAGTTAATGATTCTCTTAGTAGGATTAAATGTATTAATAAGACAGTGATATAAAAAAATGTATTAACAAGACATAAATCAGAAATTAAGCAGAATAGATAGTACCCTTGAACAGAAAACTTGGACTTCTTATATTACAATGGGCAGAAGAAGGTTCCTCCAAAAAGACCCAATAAAATTAACCATATTATATTGCAATGATCCAATTTCAACAGTATTCACAGGACAAGGAAGCAGAGCAAAGTACATCAAAATCAAATGCATGACTGTAATGTAACGCAGCAGAAATAAATTAGTCATAAAGACATTCTTTGACTAAATAATTTGCTCTCTATATTGATCTTACTAAAAAATACATAAAGCACAAAGCACACAGGCAAGCAGCAAATAGATCGAAATGCTCTGAAGAAGAAGAAGCTCCTTTCACTCCCCAACAAAATCAGGGAAAGCCCTTTTCATGCCTGCAGAAACAAAACCACCATATTTGTAAAACAAAGCACAATTTATGCATAAGGAATAAATCAAATAAAAAAAAAATTACGTACCCCACTGCTCGGAGGCTTCATGCTATGCGCATATAAGGAGAAGAGATATTGTACGCAGTCTTAACCCTGTATATGCAAAGAGGCTGTTTCCGGATTCGAACTCATGACCAACAAGTCACTAAGACACAATTTTACCACTATGTTAGGACTAGTCCTCCAGGAAGAAATCAAATATCACACCAAATACTAGTTAGTTTATCATTGATGCATGCTACATTAAAGACAAAAGAAAAGATACATGGTATCCTTGTTAACAATGCAAGGAATTCAGCAATAGAATCTCGTGTAATTCCAACTCCCACGTGCTACAGTCCCAGATGCTTAATCTTCTAGTCAACTTTACTGAGTGAACATGTGAGGGGGGGAAATCAGAAGGAAAACATCCAGGCACTTGACAATATAAAAATGAATATTGTATCCACATGCCAACTGAAGCAGAATTCCGGATAACAGCACCCTGCATATTGTAAGGAATAGGAATAGACATATCCTACAACAGGGCATTAAATATTTAATATAGAAAAAGCATCTTAGTTGGGCTTGAATGCTGGAAGGGATTGTTGTTTGAGACTTCATACTTGATTCCAATAGAAGTTAACAACAAGGCCATGAAAATAGTATAAGCTTTATAATTCATAGTGTTGATTCGAGCTAAGGCGATAAAGAAGATCAGATAACTGTTGGCAGTTATTTGGAATTGAGAAAATTGATTAAACAGGGTACATAAATATCCTCTCCTGCCATTGCAGAACAAAAGCAGAAGCTGAGAGAAATATAAAAAAATTAGAGACGGATGTTCATTTAATAAGGAGAGATGAGTGGGGACTATCGGGAGTATCACTTAAACCATGTTGGCTTTCCTTAGTCTAATACCACTAGTATTGTCTTGTATTCTATACTATTACTAGTACTACTAGTATTTGTTTTGATTGGTTTAAAATTCTAATTCTAATTTAATATTACTAGTATTATATGTTGTCGTAAAGAAATTTCTATTATGATAATATTAGGTAGTGACTAAATCAAGTTGAGTCGCACTTTTTTAAGGATTAATTTAATGATTGCGTATTTTTGTTTGAGTATCATATTTTGGATAAAATACTGTCATATTAGAAATTTAAGAGTAATAGATTATATTTATTAATGAATATTATGCTTATTCTAATTTATGTTTGCTTTCCTATTTTTTTAAGTGTTTATTATAATGCTATGTTTGCAATAATTAAAAAAGGGAGGAAGATTAAGATTAAATTATATTTTGGATAAATAGTCATTTTCGTCCTTGAATTTGTAATGCACTGACAAATTCGTCCATGAATGTGTCACATAGGCTCTTTCATTAAGAGTAAAGGACGGAAGTTAACGAATGAATAAATTTGTTGCACTTTTTTCACTTTCGAAGACTAAAATTTGAATTTTCATCTTTCGAGAATGAACTTGTTAAACACATTTAAGGATAAAAATAACTATTTACCTTCCTTTTTTATTATGTTATTATTTTATTTTTTAAACCAAACTAACCGTTTGAACTTCAAACTCATTAAAGCTAGTTGTGTGCCTCATTTGCCTAAAACCAGTTTTCTGCGCCGCATCACAATGTCAACGTACTTCAACATATTTATTGCCATATTTGACCACATACAAAATACTAAATAAACTGAACAGAAGAGCCAATATCAAGGGATAAGATGTCGTACACACTGAAAAGACCTCTCACTTCCTCCTCATTAATCTGACAGGTGAAGAAGGACATGTAGCCATATATTCCTTGGAATCAAGCTTTCTTAAAAGACATTTAGGGACATTTGAAAATCTTGTAGTGTTTCTTCATCCGGCAAATCAATCATCATTCCTTAAATATGAGTAGCTTCCATTCCCATCAAAATAAGCATAAACAAATAGCTTAACTGCGCAGTGAAAATAGCACACAAATGCTATGTTTTCAAAAACAACAACAAAATTAAAAAAAAAAAAATATGGTCCTTGTATATCTTGATTTGACATTTCAAGAATATCTTCATTAAATCCCAACCTGGAGTGGGGAAACAACATCCCAACCCATGTCTTGCTCTAGGCTATGTATATTCCCAAAGAATTTAAGATATTGTTGGGATTATATATTTTAACTACAGAAGTAGTGATTAGATTAAAAGCAAACGATGGTTTGAAATTTGAAGCATAAGAATCCTCTCTGGCAGAAAACTTCTCTCAGTTGATTTTGACAGAGGTATACCTGTCCCTGCAAGCTTAGAAGCAGAACAGGGCAATAGCCAATAAATTCTTGATTAGTCGTTGAAGGGTCAATTCATTCAATGCTGGAAGAGAAGAAATCTATCTACAAAGCAGGAAGGAAGAGAGGAGAAAACGGTAAAGAAAAATAAAAAGGAAAAGAATAACAATGTTAGAAGAAATGGCAAGTGACCTCCTTATTGCAAGAAGAGCCTGCAATCCCCTAGGACGTGGAGAAAATCAGCAAGCACAGCAGATTCAAGTTGCAAAATATCAAGAGCATGATGAAGAAGAACTCTTTGTTACCAACTGTTATGCCGCAGACAGCAATAACTTCGTGAAGATGGACAAGAACTATGTCTCCAAAGTGACCATAGTAATGTAGAATACTTGATGTCAAAGGAAAGGGAGAAGATCATAGTTGACCCTTCCACAGGTTCAAAACTGATCATTGACATTCTTTCATTACCTGGACTAAAAACTAGTGAGCTAAATGATTGAAAAATATAACTCTGGTACATTTTTCATGACAAGTTAGGCATGATGCATCATATTGCATCCATTTCTTAACAAAATATAGTCAGTTGGGATGATAAACTAAAACAAGCAGTGGCTCTCAACTCAATTCTCTGCATACATCAAAGATGTCCCAGCAGCAAATAAGCTATTTGGATAAGAAAAATAAAACTAAATTTGGAAAATTGAAATAAAGTTATTTTATTGAGGGATGATCATATGTCAACCATTACCATCACTAGAATTCCTGCCCGACATGGAAGGACGATAGGAACATAGCATCTTAATAGAAAAATGAAAAATAGTCTAGCTCTTAGCATTTTTAAAACCTGTTAACATATATATAATGACCAAGGCACTAACCCAAAATACATTTGAATCACTTAGGACTTAGATATTTTCAAGGATAAACCACAAGGAGTGTTATGTTGAACGACTTTTAGGAAGACATTTGGACAGCAAAAGCATTGGTGATCCTGAAGTTACTCAGTTCTGGGGTTAGTTTAATATTGAAGTTGGTCTGTGTGTCCGGTAAAGTTTAAGAAAATGAAAATCAGCAGTGGCATAAAACTTCTAGATGCAAGCTTTATGCAAGGTGCACTATTTTCAGTTCAATTCTTTTTAGCATCCCATGTTTCAGGTTTGTTTATTCCTTCCTCTTATATGGTCCTAATGGCTAATGCCAAATCTAAACCAATCGTAGGCTTCTACTATAAAGTACTAACTGCTGTAATTTCCACATCATCACAAAACAAAACAATCCTGTTTTGAAGAAGTGTAGCTATCTAATTTTTCACTTTAGGGTTTTCTTTTGTAAATATTTCCCTTTCCCCAATACTATCAACTTAGAGCATCTACGGGTGAAACTAGGTCTCTTAATTGAATTTTGCCTAACATTAGCAAGAAAATTTACACCCTAGGTTGATTAAAAACAGTTATTTATAGAACTTGTACAATTACTGTTTTACCTATATCACCCAATCCATAAATAGATACAGTATGAACAGGGTTGTGAGACCTAATATTCAATACTGATTTGAACTAGAGTTCTGTCCAACTATGCATGCAACTAAACGGTTATCAATAAATAAACTTTATCGGTGAAGCCGCTGTAAAACTTCATAGTAAGTTTTTATTAATTCAATTTCATTATTTCTTATAAGTTTAAATTTTTTTTTATCTTAATAAATTTTTTATGTTTGATTTCTAATAAATTTTATTTCATGTTGAGTCCCTAATAAAATAAAAATTTATTTTTTATCAAATGAAACTTATTTTTAATCCTTCATAAATTAATTAATGAATTTTGTGTTTGTTTCTAATAATTTTTTTCTATTTGTTATTAGTTGGTATAAGATGATTCGGTATAAAAGTCATGTTTTTTAATTTTTTTAATTTATCTGTTTCACAACCTTAACTTAAGTTTGTTTTCTAAAGAGAAAAAGTGTCTTTCAAAGCGTTAAAAAATATATTAGTTCTTTATATCAAGATCATGCTTATAAAAGGTTTATCGATTAAAAAAAAAAACTCCTCTAACAGCCTCAACTCTCAAGTGAGGAGCAGAACTGTAAAAGTGGTTTCATTGAGAAGTATACCCCGTGCAGGGCACGTGCAGCTGACAATTAAAAACAATCATTACGACACAACTGAAAATAGGCGACCCCTCTTCGTGGACAACAGACAAGAAAGTAGAAACACCCCGAACCGAGAGAAACTGATAACATAACATAGTTATTTCCTGCTTCTTCACCACTGTCTTCCTCTGTTTCTGTCACTGTTCCTTTTCATTTTTTTCTTTTCTTCCAATTCCATCACCAAGACATGTCCATGTCCACACTTCCCTCCTCAACCTTCCCAAACTCCAATCTCTCCCTCTCTACCTCCTTATCCTCACAAAAACTACCACTTTTCCACACCCTTCTCACCAAACCCCTTCCCCTCCCCTTTCCTCATCTGCGAATTCAAACCCCACCACCATACCTTCCCCCACCTCTCTGCAACTCCCCTGAGGGCGCGGAGGCGGAGGCCGCGCCCCCGGAGGAAGACGAGTGGCTGCAGAAGCTTCCGGAGAAGTCCAAGCCACTCTACTCCCACAGCCTCCCCTGCATTGAGGCCTGGCTCCGGAACCTTGGCTTCTGCCAGAGCAATGAGGACAGGGCCCTCTGGGTCGTTCACAAGCCAGATTGGCACGCCCAGCTCTCCCTCGACATTACTGATC
>PYAF01001961.1:149580-160353 GCA_007407185.1 Glycine tomentella
AACTGAAAAAAAAACAAACTGCTTTCGGTGCGCATTTTTTCAAAGTGCACAGTAAAGTGCACAGTAAATTCTAATTTTTCAAACGCACCGAAAACGCACAGTAACAGGCGCACAGTAAAATTAATTTTTTATTTTGCGTGGACCCCACATGCTTTGAAAAGTTTTCCTCCGTCTGTTAAGGAGGAAAACTGTGCCAACACCTTTTGAGTGTCCCTCTAGTACTCCTGGTTTGTAAGGATTGTTTAGTGACAATCGGGGGTTTTGATTTTGGGTTTCCTTTGTCAATTTGGTTCCAATCCTATGGATTCCAAAAAGAGTGAAGTTATACAAACCTCTGATTACTGAAAATTGAAAAAAGAGAAAGAAGGAATACCAGTTTGAATGCTTGAAGGAGATTCGTTTCGTAAAAACTTCAGCAGAAGCATTATACACCATTGTTTTGGTAGGAAGAGCTAAGAAGCCTTTTTTTCAGAGCAGGCCTGCGTTTCATATTGATGTTTGGGTTCCTCTGTCTTCAGTTGATTACAAATAAATCAAATGTTTCAGAGGCAGTAAAATAAATATTTGTTTTAAGAAAAAAATTTAAAAGAGTAACAAATACTACAATTGTTGAAATTGAGTCATGAGCTACAATAAAAGATGATGATGAACATTAAACTGAATATTAAATTTCAAATTGTATAGTACACATTAATGAACATGGAAGGAGAACAATGAGGAATAAAAAAACATAATTGTAGAGGAATTGACATGTAAGCAATTGTGATGTCACAAAGATTAGGAAAGTACATGGTATCGTATATGATTGCATGTCTCAGAATTTATATATTATAAAAAGATAGTTAAGATCAAAATGTACAATTTGGTAAATCCGTTGGACCCGAATAAAATTATTTAAAAATTAAAAAATAAAATAAAATCATTTAAAAATATGAAAGAATAACATGAAATTATTTAAAACAATATTATTTTAATTAACACGCACTTCATCATTCCAATTAATGTTAAAAGATACATCACACTCTTCTATTTAACATATTTTTAATGTTTCAATTAAAAATAATCAAAACAAAACACCTTCTAACATATAAATGATTAAAATGAGATTTTTAAAATTTAAGTTCTCAAAATGAAAAATTACTAACTCATATAAACGATCAAAAGTAACCTTTACCCTTAAAAAAAAAAACATAGGAATTTGAAATTTCTCTTCCACAAGCATGTTCTACTGAAGTAGTGCAGCCTAAGTCAACCTCAAACCCTTAGGTTTTTAGCGAAGTGCTTTAGAGCAGAATTATCGTAGCGTAAACAACACCAAAAAAATAAATCTCATTCTTTTACTCTTTCTACAACTTCAGCAGGGAAAGGGGTAAAATATCCAGGTTTTGCTTAACAATGCCGTGTCATCAAACATAACCAAAGTAACTGTTTCAAATTCATGAATCCTTTTCATCCTCTGACTCACGAATTTCCCAAGTTACAAGCCTTGGTTTCTTCAATTCGAAAATCGTTGGTGTCCCCACAAAACCCAGTTCTTGTTTTGGAGCTTCTGGGCAAAGTGTTAGACCAATACCCAGACATCAAAACCTTGAAAAATGTGCATTCCAAGGTTTTTAATCTTAGTTTTCACGAAAACCCATCTCTGGGGATCAAACTCATGCGGGCTTATGCTGCCCGTGGAGAACCCGGGTTGGCACGCAACGTGTTTGATGGAATTCCTGAGAGGAATGTTATTTTCTATAATGTCATGATCAGAAGCTATATGAATAACCACTTGTACGATGATGCATTGCTTGTTTTCAGGGACATGGTTGGTGTTGGTTTTAGCCCTGATCATTATACATACCCTTGTGTCTTAAAGGCTTGTTCTTGCTCTGACAATTTGAGAATTGGGTTACAGCTTCATGGAGCTGTGTTTAAGGTTGGGCTTGATTTGAATTTGTTTGTTGGGAATGGTCTCATTGCTTTGTATGGGAAGTGTGGTTGCTTGCCTGAGGCACGGCGTGTTCTTGATGAAATACAGAGCAAGGATGTTGTTTCATGGAACTCAATGGTTGCTGGGTATGCACAGAATATGCAGTTTGATGATGCATTGGAGATTTGCCGAGAAATGGATGGTGTGAGGCAGAAGCCGGATGCTTGTACAATGGCTAGTCTCCTGCCAGCAGTAACTAACACTTCATCAGAGAATGTTTTGTATGTTGAGGAGATGTTCATGAATTTGGAGAAGAAAAGTTTGGTCTCATGGAATGTCATGATAAGTGTATATATGAAAAACTCAATGCCTGGAAAATCTGTAGATCTATATTTACAAATGGAGAAATGTGAAATGGAACCAGATGCAATCACTTGTGCTAGTGTTCTTCGAGCATGTGGGGATCTTTCAGCTTTGTTGTTAGGAAGGAGGATTCATGAATATGTTGAGAGAAAGAAGCTATCTCCAAATATGCTTCTGGAGAATTCACTGATAGATATGTATGCTAGGTGTGGATGTCTAGAAGATGCGAAAAGAGTGTTTGACAGAATGAAGTTTCGCGATGTTGCATCATGGACTTCGTTGATATCTGCCTATGGTATGACTGGACAAGGCTATAATGCTGTGGCACTCTTCACTGAAATGCAAAATTCAGGCCAAAGTCCAGATTCTATTGCCTTTGTCGCAATTCTCTCCGCTTGTAGTCATTCAGGATTACTCAATGAAGGGAAGTTTTACTTTAAGCAGATGACAGATGATTACAAAATAACACCAATAATTGAACACTTTGCTTGTTTGGTGGATCTTTTAGGACGATCTGGACGAGTGGATGAGGCCTATAATATCATCAAACAGATGCCAATGGAACCTAATGAAAGAGTTTGGGGGGCTCTGCTTAGTTCGTGCCGGGTGTACTCCAACATGGATATTGGGATTTTAGCTGCTGACAAACTACTTCAGTTGGCTCCTGAGGAATCAGGTTACTATGTGTTGTTATCAAATATTTACGCAAAGGCTGGTAGATGGACAGAAGTAACAGCTATTCGATCACTAATGAAGAGAAGAAGAATTCGGAAAATGCCTGGCATCAGCAATGTTGAGCTGAATAATCAGGTCCACACCTTTCTTGCAGGTGACACGTACCACCCACAGTCAAAGGAGATATATGAAGAGTTAAGTGTGCTGGTGGGGAAGATGAAAGAGTTAGGTTATGTGCCCGAGACTGATTCTGCCCTTCATGATGTGGAAGAGGAGGATAAAGAATGCCATCTAGCTGTTCATAGCGAGAAGTTAGCTATTGTGTTTGCTATTTTGAATACCCAAGAATCTCCAATCAGAATTACCAAAAACCTCCGTGTTTGTGGAGATTGTCATATTGCTGCCAAGCTTATCTCCAAGATAGTTCAACGGGAAATTATCATCAGGGACACCAATCGATTCCATCATTTTAAGGATGGTATATGCTCTTGTGGTGATTATTGGTGAAGCTACTTCAGGCTGAAGCAAACTCTAATTTTGACAACTTCAATGGTTCTATAATTATGGTGGATGATTCTTTTATTTCTTAATTTTTTTGGTACATTGAAGGAACAAGAACTTGAGTAGAAGGAAGGAATAAATGCTTTTCTGGAAGAGGGATTCTCCAACATCATCACACTCCAATGTTACAGATTGAAAGTGGTGTTAGTTGAGCTTCACCATTGATGCAAAAATATCATTTTTGATGCCGTTCAATGAGTAGTATTGGCCTCTTGCCTTCTTTTGGCTTTTATGCTGTACTGCTGTGTCTTGCAGGATAAGGCAGGATCGTTGCTGTTGTTATAAATTATACTGTCACGATGTTATTTGAAGGTTGCAATATCTGCATTAGCTATGGCTTTAGGGACCTATCTCTTCTAAAGTAGGCGACAAAGGTATATATCCCTTGATTCAATTTAAAATACATCTTGGCTTTTACTTGCCAAAAGCCTTTACATGCTTTAAAAACAATTACCCAACGTGGTTAATCTTCTATCTATAAGTATTTATTGAAGAAGAAAATAAGGAGTTAAAATGAATCAGATCTTCTAAAATAGTTAAGGTGCATTATTAGATTTTAAATATAGTGAAATTTATCCTAACTGAGCCAAATTCATTTTGTAGGAACTATTTTCAATTGGCACCAGTAACTTCAATTTAAGAGGAACTCGAGGCTTTGGATTTTGGACAATTACATGAGAAAAATGAAGAATTAAAGTAGGGACTGGGAAGAGATCACTGTGGTCTTCAGCATGTTACTTTTCAGTTTTTGATGAGCTTCTGGATTTACTCGGGTGCAAATGACTAACTACATCACAACAACAAACATTGGCAGGACAGAGAAAATTCTCCTTTGTCATGTATGAACATGAGAAGAGCCCATCCCATAACAGAAATTAAGTTGTATTTGCTCATTTATTTCACCCTAAAAATGAAAAGTGTATATGCTTAATTTAATTTAGGTTTAATATTACTTTTCATTAATTAAATTTCACACTTATTTTATTTCAGTACATTAAATGTTAAACGTTTGATTTTTTATTTTTTTTCAAAAAAATTATTTTTAATATATTTTTCATTTTCGGTTCAAAAATATTAACATACTGTCAAATTTCAAATTTTTAAAATAATTAATAATAATTAAAAATCATCCCTATCTTTATTTTATTTTTAAAAAAAATAAACATCTACAACAATCTTACATTTCCTCCAACCTTGTACAATGGCCATTCTCTCTCATCGATCTCCCTCCTTCCTGACCCAATCTCATTCTCACCCCTCAAGCTGAGTCAACTCGCTCTATTTCCGTACACATTGAAACTTCAGATCTGGAAGCTGCGCTCCTCTTCTGCCACCATTGTCGCCACACCGACACATCACCGCCAACCAAGTCCATCACTGGAAAAGTCGTCGGTGTCCCTCGCCGGAGCTGTTCTACCACAAGACTGCGTGGATGCAGGATCTGAACCTGAGTCGGTCCCAAACCGTGTGGGAGATTTAGGACTTGAACCTCACAGTGGCGCTGTTGAAACCGGAGCAAAAGCTTCCACTTCTGCTCTGTGAGCACAATGCGAATCGCACGAAACAATTCATGGTGTTCTAGAAACGTGTGTCGTCAAACAGCGAGGAGAATGCACTAGAACCAACTTAGATTGGACGATGAGTTCGAAATAAAAAAGCAAACATGGTTGATAATGGAAGCTGATGAACGAAGCGAGTTTCGGAAGGTGACCACGTCGCACTCGATCTAGACTCTCCTCTGACAATGCCAAAGGTTGGTTGGAGGAGAAGATATGAAAACTCAGAAGATCTGAAAGAGGTGGAACAGAAGATGATTTTTTTTAGTTATTTACTTTTTAAAAATAAAATAAAATAATAAAGATTTTTAGTCATTAATATGATTATTGTTTATTTTAAAATTTAAATATTAATAAAACATTAACATTTTTAATTGAAATTAGAAAAAATGTTAAAATAAAACATTTTAAAAACTTAAAAACACCATACTTAAACATTTAAAATTTAATATAATAAAACTAAATAATTATGAAGGTAGACTAAAATGAAATTAAACCTTTAATTTCTTATATTATGAGGAGTCCAACTTTTAAAAATCTTGAAGATGTCATTATTTTATATGTTCGATTTACGATATAATAGTATTGGGTTAAAATTTAATTGAATGGTTATTCATAAATTTTTTAGGCGTTGCACTCTTTTCAAATTTCAACTGTCCTTCGTATATTTCTTCAATTTTTTTATATTTAAAAAAAAAACTAAAGTCATGTACCAAAACATGACTTCAGAAAAAAAAAATTGAAGTTGTAATTGAATAAACCACTTAATCAATAATTTTTATGAATAAAAGTAAAAGTTTCATTTCAATACATGACTTCCCCAAAAAAATTGAGAAAAAAAAAGTAGTAGTCTCATTTGAATACAATACTTCATCATTTAAAAAAAATTATGTTTCAAAACACAATTTTTTTATATAAAATCATGTTTTAAAACATAAATTATTATATTTGTAATTTTTTAAAATTTATATATTTTGGTGTTTTTTATAAATAAAAACTCAAATGTAAAAATGCTAATAACAACATATGTATCGAGATGGCAGTCAAGTATAAACTTTTTGACTAAATTAACACAGCTTTGACACGTACTTGGTCAAAGTCTTTTATTATCTTTATTTATTAGTAATATTATATCGGGGTTTATTTTTCTAAAGGTTTAGTTGTGATCAGTTTTGTTAAAAGGAAAGATAATTATAAATAAGTTAAAAATAATTTTTTTTTCAAGTTCACCAAACACAATTACACAAATGTTTATATATAATGAATAGGCGTTTGTGGTCATTCTCTCATTTTTTTTATACGGCGTTCTCTCTCTCATATTTATTAGCTTTTCTTTTTAAATATTCTCATTTTTTTTGTTAATCAAACTAATAATCTATGTACGAAAAAAATATTAATAAGCTAGAAAAATCATATGCAATTTACGTAAACAAGAGTGATAAAAGATAGAATCACAGTTAATATATAGAAACTCTAGATCTAGCTAGGTAACTTTTTAGTGACAAACTCCAATCTTTTTGTTCAAGTTTTTAATAAAAGAATTCCAGTGATATAATTTTTTTAGAAGTATTATTTTAATGAGAAAATACTAAATATTTAAAAAAAATTGTTTTTTTAGTTTTCATAATTACTGTTAAGTCTTTATATATTTTTAAGCAAACAAATACTCCCTCCATTTGAAATCTTTTGTTGTCTTAGCATTTTATTTGTCTTGAATTTTGGTGAAAATTTCAATATGAAACTATACATCTTTTTGTTTCCAATATTCTCTAACAAACAAATAGTAGAATAATCAAGACTACTTAAGTATAAATAATTTCGATATACTGAAGTATTAATACTAATTTTTAATAAAATTCACATTTAAAATACAACACTATCTCATTAAAAAGGAGTCATAAATAAGATCATTCTATATTTTTTTTTTGTACAACTAGGAAAAAATAGAACATTCTAATTTAAATTTATATGTGTAAATGAAATATTTATCAATTAATCAATGTAAAGAAAACTTTAGAATGCAACCGTAGTCGTAGACACGTTCAACTTTCGGAGTCCGAACCCATAATATAGTAGAGAGGATACTTGGTTGACTTGGTTGTTTTCAAGATATTACGGTCAACTTCAACATTGATAGGTTTATAAAAATATATTTAATAATAGATTTTAAATTAACATCTTAAACATTTTTTTATAAATTTTACAATACGAAGAAGATCTCTTAAGATTTTTTTATTTTCTTTTCTTTAATAATATAACTTATTTTGAGATCTTAAATAATTTTTAATAAATTTCGTATAGATTCTATTTTAAATATTTATTAAATTAATTAAGTTATTAAATTTAATGAATAAAATATGGAAGAAAAAATATACAAATATTAAAAAATAAAAAATGAACATAAATTTAATTTTTATTTATTATTAAAGAAATAAAAAATACATAAATTTAATAATAATAAAATATTTAAACTGTCATTATATACACATTAACCATTACTTTGTTTTTCACAAATTTTTTCTCTTTTTTTTTTCTCTCTCTCCTTCACACATTATTTTTTCTGTCATCCTCTCTCCTCTTTTCACGTGTCTTTTTTGAAGTATGAGACTTCTTATAGAAAATTTGGATATCTAATATAAAGATATTAATGAATATTTGATTCTTGGATTTCTTTAACTTAAAATTCATTCTCAATACTTAATATTAAAGATGCTCGAATAACCTAATAACATTTCGAGTTTCAAAAATCAAAAACCTCTTTAACTTATAGATTAAGGCAGCATTTATTCCACCTAACTTGACCAACTATGTTTCTAGTTCCACTTTTGCTTTCAGAATAATGCTATTTTAACTAGTTAACGGGGGTGTTACGTTAGAAGACACAAAGAGTTTCTTAGACAGTTTTTTAATTATAAATATTTTCAATATATAAATTAGAATAATTATTTTAAATAAACGAGTTTTTAAGAGTTATTTTCTAATCAGAGTTAAGTTTTTATTAACATTTTATGTATTTAATTTAGATTGGTCTTTTCATCTTTATTTTTGAATTTTAAAATTAAATTTTAATATTTCAAAAAAATTATCAATAGTTAAATATAAATTTATATCACAATATATAAATCTAAAATATAATTTATATATTTTAAAAATAATTATTTGTTAATAGTTTTCTATTACAAAATATTTATCATGTGTATCACACAAGCTAAAGTACTAATTATTTTATAATTATAAATTATAGTTTTTTAATAATTACTTTTATATTTTTATTTAAGAAATTTTTTAAATTAATTAATAATATAAAATCTTTAGACAAATATTAGAAATACATTTTATAACACACTTTTTTAAATTGTTAGTTAAATTTATTAGAAATTATAAAATTTTATAAGATTTACTTTTTATTTAATAAGTCTTACTCATTATTTCATAATCTTTTCGATAATTTTATTTCATAATTTTTAATAAATTCTAATCAATTATAAATAATATATTAAAAATAGTGCATTGAAAAATGTATATTAAAAATTATATACATTCTTAGAAATTTCTATATACATTCCTGATATCCAATACGACACGGCTCATAGACTTTTCACGCTTGCAACATTTACATTCACACGCCTCCAACACTTATAAATAGATACTATATGTCTCCCATGTTAAACCAAACCAATAAGCTAGCTAAGAGAACACACCAATACCAAATATGAAAACCCTTAACAAAGCCTCACTTCTTTTATTCCCTCTATTGTTCCTTTCCCTATTCAACCATTCCCATGCTGCAGGCATCGCTGTCTACTGGGGCCAAAACGGTGGAGAAGGCACCTTAGCAGAAGCTTGCAACACTAGAAACTACCAATTTGTGAACATAGCCTTCTTGTCCACTTTTGGCAACGGCCAAACTCCACAACTCAACCTTGCAGGTCATTGTGACCCCAACAACAATGGCTGCACCGGGTTGAGCAGTGACATCAAAACTTGCCAAGACCTTGGCATCAAAGTGTTGCTCTCCCTTGGAGGTGGTGCTGGAAGCTACTCCCTCAGCTCAGCTGATGATGCCACTCAACTTGCAAACTACCTCTGGCAGAATTTCCTTGGAGGTCAAACAGGTAATAGTAATGATACACAAATATCTATATATATCTCTTAAGAGAAGTATTTAAGGATACTGATTCAAGTGATTTTTTTTATTAGAATGTATTCTGTTATAATTTTCAATACAACTTCCATATAATCCTTAATAAGAAATTTCTATTTATTGATTTCTTAATTAATATGATAAAGATATTGGTTAACTAGACCCCTGCTCAAATATACTCTTTATTATTGAATGAAATTTATTCAAAATTATAAAATCTTATATTAAATGGAAAAAGGGGTTAACAAGATTTTGTAATTTTTCGTAAATTTCAACAATAATAGAATGTTTTAGAAAGAGTATATTAAATAAATTCCTACCACATGCATTATATTATATCTATGGTATATATGTATTTTTCTTTCCTCTCTTTCTTTCTGAGTGTTGAATAACATGCATTAGTGTCTACTAATCTTTTTCCATCTGGTAATTCAGGATCAGGGCCATTAGGTAATGTTATCTTGGATGGCATTGACTTTGACATTGAGTCTGGTGGGAGTGACCATTATGATGACCTAGCCAGGGCATTAAATAGCTTCAGCTCACAAAGGAAGGTTTACATGTCTGCAGCCCCACAGTGCATAATCCCTGATGCACACTTGGATACTGCCATCAAAACCGGGCTTTTTGACTATGTGTGGGTTCAGTTCTACAACAACCCTTCATGCCAATACTCCAGTGGAAACACTAACAATTTGATCAATTCATGGAACCAGTGGATCACAGTGCCAGCTTCTCAAATCTTCATGGGGCTTCCTGCATCTGGGGCAGCTGCTCCAAGTGGTGGCTTTGTGCCCTCTGATGTGTTGATTTCTCAGGTTCTTCCTGTGATTAAACAGTCTTCAAAATATGGTGGAGTCATGCTCTGGAACAGATTCAATGATGTCCAAAATGGTTATAGTAATGCTATTATTGGAAGTGTTTAATCATGTTATAGACTTATAGATAAACTATGTCATTCAATTATTTAAATAATACTAATCACCACTCGTGATTGGTTTTGCTACTATATGTATTGAATGTGCTTTAAACGCTACATATGTTTATTGTAATATGTCACCTACAACTTACATACATATGGTATAAAATTACCAAAATAATAAAAAGTTCATTGCGAAATGTCATTTTTCAACCCTACCATGGTCTGAAATTTTTGCGCTTCTTATAGAGAATTTTCTGTATTTATTCTTCTATTAGCAAATACACTACTTGACATATATTTTATTATTTATAAATTTTTTATTTTATTTTTAATATTCACAAGATTGAATGAGAAGTTTATGTTTAAAATTTAAGAAAAATTTAATTTTACAAATAATTTTATTTTTTTAATAAATTTATATAAAAAATATTTTCAATTTATTTCAATTATTATAAATATTAAAATCATAGAGTATATATCATTATTAATATATTTAATAACAAAAAAATTGTTATATTTAATTAAAATTTATTTAAATTAATTATAAAATGTTTATTTGTCACATATTCACTCTAGGAGATATACTGATCATGATTATTATAAAACTTTTCATAAAATTTAAATATATATTGAGAAT
>PYAF01001961.1:171891-212958 GCA_007407185.1 Glycine tomentella
AATGTCTGCGGCGTCCCTCCAGCTTTTCCTATCACCACCCCATCTACGGGCCTCTGCTGCCCCCGACGTGCGTTGTCTATACCCTTTTCCGACGAAGCCAAGACGTGAACGATCCTTAGTCCTCTCTCTAAGCCTACCTCTATGAGTCACTCTCACCCACCCACTGTTTCTCTCACTACTTTTCTCTCTCATCTCTCACAGATTATGGAGAGGCTCTATGTTTACTATGCTGCTATAGCAGCTATCAAGCTTGCATTGACGACCTTGTTTAGGATTAGGTTAGGTAAGTGCTCATTGGCTTGTTTGAGGTAAAGCCATTGTATATTTAAATTTAAAGGGGTTCCTCACCAGATATTCAGAGGACTGGAAAGCTTGCTCAATTGATGTTTCCTCTTTCTCACCTAGAAAACTTAGTCAACCCAATGAAGAAACAGGAGAGACCTAAAATATGAACCACTCATACCTACTATATTAAATAATATAACGATCAATAAATCAAACTTCTTTTCACCTAGAAAACTTAGTCAACCCAAGGAAGAAACATCCAAACAATATTCATACAATAATAGAAATTTGACAAATGCCATCAACAGCAGCATTCCATTAAACCATTATTGAGGAAACTATCCACTTATGTCCAATACAACATTGTGACAAAGCAAACATACATGAACAGCAAAGCCCTGTCTAAAAACACATAAAGGAAAACAAAATGTTTGAGCGAAGAACTAACCAACCTTTGTGTCAAGCATGATTGCAATCACATTGTCTTCATGAGAAGCATTATACTCCTTAACCAAGTCAATAACTTTCTGATGAGAAGCATGGTCCCCATGAGACATATTCAACCGAGCAACATTCATGCCAGCCTCAGCCAGCTTCCAAATCATTTCCCTCGTATTGGTAGAAGGTCCAATGGTGCACACTATCTTCGTCTTGCGCCTAAACGTTGGCTTAGACCACATTCCAACAGAGTTCTCACCAAATGGCTGCACCCCACGTAAATGTTGCAAATGCTCCTCAATCTAAACACCAAAACACAAAAAGGGTCACAAGAATTATCCCTTAAAAACTCAAAAAATGCAAAAAGCACGAACTTTTGGATCATCTTCTGGTGACACGGGGATGACTTCAGAAGGGGCAGATTTCCTTGCACTGATCTGAAGGCTTCTGAGGCTGAGTTTGGAGCGTTTGTTATTGTTCCCTACCAAAGGGAACACCTTGGAAGCAAAAGATGGAGGCTTTAACAGGTTTTGGGCTCTGTCACGTGCAGATCCAGAAGTGGGGCACAAAGGGGTGCTTTGAATGGATCGTGAAGCCACGACCTGAGCCATTGTTAGAAAGAGAGAGAAATGGGGTGGAAGAGGAAGAAGAGAGGGTGAGGCCTATAAGAAGAAGGCGAGGGGGAGAAATGGAAGTTGGAAAAATCGCCACTAAGTTTGGCGGAGGTTCTGAGAAGGAAGCCTTCCTTGTTCGTATCGAAAGACAAAGGACACTACTGTGTTTGAATTTAGTTCAACGTGTTTGTTGTTGGACTTTTATTGAAATGGACTGTACTTCTTTTCTGTTTTTTTACGGTAAAAATGGACTGTATTTCTTTAAACCTGCTCATAAACAATTACACATATAATTATTAGCTAAAATTTAATATAAATTACAAAATATTTACAAATATGTTGATCAAATAAAAAGTGAAACACATAACTTTGTAATTTCTAACAAATTTATCTTATGATGGAGAGTGTATTTAAAACAGTATTATTAAGGGATGATTTTTGTTGTTGTGGACAACTTTTATAAGTGGTCCATGAAACACCGCATTTTATAGTCGTCAAATTGATCTCAGATTTATGCTCTTGCGGTGGGACTCAGATCCTGAGGGAGGACATGGAAGATGTGTTGAACCCAACAAGTGGTGCTACTCATGGCAGGTCCAACAGGAAGAGCTTTAGAACCAAGTTCATGCAGGAACAAAGGGATAAAATGCACGACGAGAGTGTCCTGCAGGAGTTTTGTTCCGAAAGTGTCTTTCAACGCCACGTCCTTGAGTTTGGATGCACAACAACAAACACACCGTTGTTAAGAAGTCCTCGAAATATAAAAATCTAAGGTTAGATAATGGACTAATCGATCGATGTGCATGGAAAAAAATATACTGAAGTCATGGTGTTAAAAGAGGGATAATTAATCTTTGTCAATCAACTTGATTGATTATTTTTAATAAGAAAATTTCTTTTAATTACATTTTTTCATTCATAAAATTTAATTTGAGATCTTATTTAAAAAAAGGTCTAGTACCAATCAAATTAACTACTTATTGGTAATGATTTGCATCATTTACTTCTTTTGTGTTATAATAAATATCATGTTAAAAAAATCAATTCTATATATAATAATTGTTATTTTAGCTCTTTAATATATTATTAATTTTTTTATTTATATTGGTAAAAATATTTTGAGTTTAATATATGACAGCATAAAATTAATATTATTGTCCATGCATAGCTTATTTTCTTTAATATTCTTTTAATATATTGTTGTGTTGCATAATTTCCCGAATAAAACTAGGAATTAATCGTGTACTACCTAAAAGAACCTTAACCTTTATACCATAAGAAGCTAATTTATTTGGACAATAATTTTCCTTCTTAAAAATGCGTGAGTGAGTGAAACTAAATTGATGGGTAAGTTATATACAACAAACTTTCAACAGTGTCATTTTTACTTTAATATTTGTGTGAATTAATTTTATGTTTGTGGGTCTACATGTGTATGTGTATGCACCATTCAGAAGAAGAAAAAAGTGTATGTGTGTTGATATATTTGGTTTCAGATAATAAATTAGAGAGTTAATTTTCCACTTCATTAGATACAGTTACCAAAAAGAATCTTCTCCAAATTTCAATGAAAATGGGTAAATTAGTAAATTTTAATAAAAGAATTATACATATGGTTGATAGCGGAATCAGTTCCAATTAATTCATTTTATAGATAATGTAGGAGAATACTTTCTAAAATTTATCAAGGTTGAAGATAGATAATTTTTTGGGTAAATAATTTTTCTAAATGTGTAGAGCGCTCATAAATTCGTTATCAAAAAATAGAAATTTAAATTTTAGTCTTCAAAAAGTAAAAAAAAAAAAAAAAAAAGTGTGAAAAATCCATCACAGGGACTTGCCCTCAAATTTCATCCCGTGAAAAAAGTGATTTAGCAGAAAACGATTTCCCCATGTTGTCTTTGTCCTAAAGTTTTGGATTCTAAGTTTTTTATTAAAATTAGATCATTTGGCACATGGCTTTTCAAAGATACAAGTAGATTCTTTCTATGAAATCAATCTTAAATCCATTTTAGAGGAAAAACATTTTAAAGGGGTGGTCATGTTGTGGAGTGGGAAATTGCTCATTTTGATGATCAAATACAAATTCATCCCCTAATGATCCTTAATTTCTGTCTCTTAATCAGTGATTGTCGTTCAGTCTCTCAGTTAAGTCTTTAAATCATGCATTCTGTTCAGTTGGTGGAGAATGCTGTTGTGTCTATACCACTTGTCAACGAAGCATTTCTTGACATATGGGTAAAGACCCTCGAGTCTTATTGTTGCATGCAGAAACACTGAGGGGTTTACATCATTGAGGCTGAAGAAATTGATGATTGTTGACTTGTGATCTTCGTAGATATGAGCTACTACCTCTCCTTACCCCTCATTAGGCTTTTAATCAGATGCGGACATTAATTCCTTTTCAATCTGCTGGGCCTATCATGCGTTGATTTGGTCCTCTGTTTTGTTAATACTGTACTCATTGTTTTCTTACAATTTGGAATTTGGATACTTAGCTCTTTTTAGTATCAGTTTCTATAATAAAATGCAGTGAGTTAATTTCAGTGTCTGATGGTGGATTGTAAGACATGTAAATAATGATAGACATATGACCTAAGTACTAAGTAGTGTTTATGAGGCTTGGATAGTTCTCACCTTACAAGCCGGTTTTGTACAATTGAGTTTTAATCTAAATTCTAAGATTCATGTATGATATTCAAGAATTGGAGACTAATAGCTTTGGTCAGAAGCTTTCTCCTTGCTTAACGAGTAGTTGGTAAAAAATTAAAAATAGCTAAAATATCAGGCATTTCATAAATTGAGTCAATTTGCTATTTGTCTTTATACTATGCTGTGTTGAATATACATAAAGCCTTTAGGGAGCCTCAGGAGTAGTGAAATTATAGTTTTTTTATGCTCCAGGTCACTGGTACAGTTCTTGGTGTGGAACCTTGGATAACAAAAATATTTTTTTGGTTAAAGTATATCCTTTTTATCATTTAGAATTAGATACAGCTATCCGTGGAATTTATGCTTAGATTTTGGAGTCAGGAATACATTTGTTTTATGTCATTCATCAACTTTCGTTAGTTGTGACATTTAGATAAATAGATTTAATAGTAAGGCTAATTGTTGTAATTCACTTCACTGTAGAGCTGGATGTAAATATTCAGAAATTATGCAGCCTACTTAATATGATGAGTTAAGCTATTCCAAAGAGAAAAGGTTGTCTTCAAACAAATAATCTTCACAGTATTTAATTATGCTGATTGCTGTTCCATTTGCTTGTAGATAATAATTTGATTATTTAGAGAATCAAATGATTGTGGTTATTGAAAGGGTTTTAAGGTGTTGAACTATGCATATTAGCTGAAGGGTTCAATGAAGTTTGTATGTGATAGTTTTTATATTTCTGCAAACAGGATGCATCTTGTGTTATTGAATATTTGACAATGGTAATAATGAAAGTAGGCCTGTGTATATAATGTGGGCATACTTCTAGTAGACACTGCCAAATAAATGTAACACCCACATTTTTCACTCTCTCATACACTGATAGGCTCATTATGAAGGTTTTTAGGAGGAAAGGAAAGAGGGTGCTGGGAAATGAAATGGGCCTAAGGATGTAGGCGTGTGAGTGAGTGTATGTATGAGAGGAGGGGGAAACATGTTGCACAAGGGAAATTAGTGAGAGAGAAGATATGGCATAATAAAATTGACTGTGGCAAGGAGGGAATGGGGAAGAGGATTCAGGAAGGAGGAGAGTGATTATTTTAGGAAGTGAATGTAACTGTGAGAAGGGGGAGGGGGGGGGGGGGGGGGGGATTCCAAATTGGTAATGGAGGTTTGGTTGGGCTGTTCAGAGGAGAGATTCATTTTCTCAATCTATTGGTGTTAGCATTCCTTCTATTTTTTCTTTTTTCCATCTAGTAAGGAGTTTGCTCCTTTTTCTTTAGTTATTTCAGTTTCTGTAGCTTCTTTTTTTAATCTTAACTCAGGAATTATCCTCTGGTTGGGAGGTGTTAGCTCCTACTTGTTGAATTTAATTCGGAAAACAAATTTCTCATCAGATACAAGATTTAGAGAAGCAACCATCTCGATAACTGAATTTGCTAGATTGTAGCCAACACTGTACATCAAGATACACAATCTCCCACTTGACATGAAGTAGAAGATGACCCAGAAAATGGAAGCTTAAAAATTAAAGAAACTTTCTCATATAGTCTAAAGTTGATATTATGTATGACAATGCATATTAATAAGAATTCAGCATGATCACCTATTACTTATGAAATGTGCTTCATATATATCTAATGTCATTCTAAACTCTTGGAAGCGAAGCCATCTTTATTTATTGACACAACAATTTTATGTAAGCTATTGTTGGTCCAATAGTCAACCTGCAATCATGCCTCATACTTGTGCCACTTGAAGGTTCTATATTCTGGATATATAGCAGTTGGAGACTGATTTGTCTAACTGTCAAATTCTCCCCAATGTCCCCATCCCTTGCATCATCACTGTGATAGCCTTAGAAAAGAGTTATATTTTTACTTTCATTAGTGCCTTTGTTTCTAGTTGATCTACAGCAGGACTTGAGTAATAAAATAGAAATATGCAGTTGCAGACCTCAACCACCCTAGAAAATACCTTTCTATGGATTGATATCTTTTAATGTTAAGTTCTAGTGAGTTGAAAGTAGACTGGAGCTAAAAAACCTAAGAAAGGAGCTGTTTTTTCCTAATACACCATTTGTATTTTTCCTCCTTCATTCATGATTGACTAACCAGATTGTCTTCCAGGTGACTGCCTTTGATCTATTGCCTGAGGATAACAGTATTTAATTTTTCTTTTCCTAATCTTACTAGACGTGAGGATGACCCCTGGCACAGCAGTAAAATTGTGTCTTGGTGACTTGTTGGTCATGGGTTCGAATACGGTCTCTTTGCATATGCAAGGGTAAGACTGCGTACAATATCTCTCCCCCTTACCTGCGCATAGCGTGGAGCCTCCGGGCAATGGGGTATGTAGTTTTTAGTTTCTTTTTTTAATCTTACTAGACGTAGCAGATGTGTGAAGTGACATAATTCAAAACCTAATTGAATTCCCTAAATGATGCCAAGTGATAACAATATAAAAATTCTTATATTTTTTTGTTATTGTATACAAGATAACTTATGTTAGTTGTCCCTGGTTACTCCAGCTTTGAAATTCAGATATTGGGAAAATTTATTGCATCTGAATGTTATTGTTACAATTTACAAATGCTTAATAACATGATTATAGTGATAATAAAAGTCCCATTTTTTAATGCACCAAAAAACAAGGTTCAATTTTGTCCTTGACAGTTTTGCTGTTTAACAGTTTGGATTGAGTTTTGGACAGGTTGGTTATGATTAGGATATATTAAATGGAGAAATTACCGATTGTAGAAAAAGGTAGAGACACCATATTAAATTTAATGTAAGTCATTTATCAATGTAATAGTAGTATAGTTCAAAAATGATTGTGAACCATGTTACAGATAGTGTTAATGATAGGAAACAGGTAGAGTTATGCATTAATAGTCTGCTAAGAAACAAGGGCATGGTGTTACATTTTTCTAATTTGTATTATTTTGATTTCTCAGTATGGCACTATGGCTTGCATCTTATCTACAATTACAAAAACTAAGTTGGTTTCTGTAGGTTGTGCTCCTCTGGGTTGCCTCAAATTTGTTGGTTGGATTTGGTGATACTGAGGGCAAACAGCAGTGTATGGAAAAAATTCTTTGATAAATAGGTTGAGCATTGTGCACTGATGTTGATGAAGGTGTGGCTAGGATTACAACACTTTATCTTTGCCTTGTGCAGTTTCAACCACTTGAGTCTGATTGTTTCAAATTTAAATTTGATGTCAAGTGGCAGTTTGATGTCAGTTTAGGCTGCTTCATGTTCTCCTCTACAATTGGCTGTCACTAGTGAACATAAATATTTTTCTGGTTCATTCAAATACCCTGTTACCATCTCAATTGTAGAGCAGCCATTTGTGGCACACAACCTTTGCAACTTCCCTCTACAGGTTTAAGCTGTGGTCCTCAGTTTATGCCACCATAAGGGAAGAGATTAATTGGCTTCTTCGGTTTCCTCCCCCTTTAACTAAGTACATGTCTGTGAGCCGTGCCTTATTAGTTAGCTTAGCAGCTTTTTTTATTTGACACATTTTTCAATACTGAGGATGCCACCTATTGTATTTCTCAGCATGGTGATGGATCTGTCTTCATATGGTCTAGGAACCTGTTGCCATCAATGTTGTTGCATATATGTTAAATGCTTTTGTTTTACTAGATCTCATGAAATAATACTTGATTGTTTTCTTTTCATGCTGGCATCATCTCTGCCTTCTCAGCCTGCCTTGACCATGATTTATTAATAAAAGCTTACATTTTGATTTACCAAGAAAATTAAAGAATTTCCATTTCCCACTAGTTGACCAATTAATAAAAGAGGAAAGCAAAAAGTTTTGGTTGCATCACTTTTGTCAATATAACTATTTCTGGCATCAGGGTAATATTTCCAAAAATGTTAGCAGGTATGGTACAATATGAAAACATCATTCATAATTTGTACTTTCTAGTGTGTCACATGAAATTTCCTAGCAAGATCTCACTCAAGCTGGTTTGATTGGAAATTTAAACACCTATGATTGACATGATCTAAAAGAAAAGAAAATAAATAAGTGCTATGCTCTAAACGGTTAAGGATATTTCTGAAACTAAAATTTGTGGCTTCATTTATGCATTAAAAAACCATATAATATAGGGAATGTCATTGCACTGTGACATATCTTTCCTTGCTGGCCCCACAGAGTCTGAGACTCGTTGACAAACAGTTCAAGGTGTGCTAGCTGGCTTGATTCTCTTCTCCATTTGAAGTTTATCCCTAACTAAATTCTTGCAATTAAATTTTCTGTCGTACTTAGGTTCCTTTGTACTTGCATGAATGGTGTAATGTCTTTTCAGAATTAGACTGCATTAATGAGTAATGGATTTAGCAGCCAATACTCATTGTCTTCAATGGGGACATGGGAAGGGGACCAATTGGTTTCAAGTCACTCTGTAATCCTTGCTTAGTGGCTTTTGTCCCAAAAACCTTTGTTGATGTCTACCTCTTTATCCGACATCCCCTGGGACCCTTGTCTGCTCTTATTTTAAAAATTCTCAATAAATTGTCTTTTTAAAAAAAAAAAAAAAAAAAAACTTGGGGTATCTTGTAGCACAGCCATATACTAATTTCTCAAAATAATAAGATCCATTTAAAAGGTGTATATCTGCTAACAGATGTTCTTTTATACATATGGATCTGAAAATTGAACTCCTGACTTGATCACATGCTTAAGAGACATAGTTCTCTGTTAATTATATCATATCATATTAGTAATTTTTGTAAATTGCTTGTCAAATCTATTTAGTTCACTTCTTGATGAAAAGGACACAGTTTCACAATCAATGTTTTAAACTAGAGATTTGTATGCAGCACCACACATGGCTTGTAGTGTATGAAAAGGCGTGAAATTTCCCTACCATGAAAATCATGATATTTTTTTAGTTCATATTTCAGATTTCTTTCGAACTGATTCAAGGGCAACAATACAGCTACCTGTGTCTCTAGTACTCTAGTGGTAAAGGTACCGTGCAATTTATCCATTTCTGCGCATGCTTTGAGGATGAGAACATAACCTTTGTCCTTTTTACATTTGTTTTTATGCTGTAAGTTGTAAGTACTAGAGTTTTTTAATTGGTTTCTAATTCTTAGTTGTATGTTTTTATTTGGAAAAATTATACGGAAGATTTTTTTGAGATATATGTGTAGTGATTAAACATCATAGTTACATATGAACCGCCCTTAAACATCATTAATCGGTTGAAGGGTTTATTTACCCAAATCTTCGTGTAAAATTAATTTATTCTTTCAAAGAATTTTGACATTGATTTATTTCTTCAATTAAGGAAAGTGTCGTCAAAATCATCTTTCATTGTATGGATTTATCGTTAATGGAGCTTCTAGTTGTGGGACTCAATTTATATCGATCACATTCTATGATCAATGAACTAAACTGATGCTAACATTTTTTTAATTTCTTTCAGAAGATCATATATGTATGTCACTTTATTATCCATGTGTTGCATTAAATTCAACTTTATTTAAGGCGCCAAATTGATTTTACTTAAATAAAATAATCTGCTTATTTTTTGTTTTTTTCCACTGTAATTGCGTTTTTACTTGAAGAAATATATTTTTTTCCTTTTTGAAAAACGTTACTCCCTCCATCCATCTCAAAATAATACTTGTCATAGGTTATTTTACACATATCAAGAAAAAATAATTATATAAAATTAACTTTGTATCATTATTAATACATTTATAGATTTTATTGTTGATCATTAATATTGTAAGAGATATAAGTGAAAAATATAATTAATATTATATTAAAAATTAAAATAATAATTGTTTTGAGATAATTTTTTTTCTTATAGAACAATTATAATAAAACGGAGTGAGCATTTTAGAATTCATTGAATATCGAGATATGGCATGGAAATTTAAATCAAATTGACGATAAAATGTATGCTTGCACGGAAATTTAAATCAAATCGACGCTAAAATGAATGCTTACTCATTTCTTTTTTGTTTTTACCAATCTTGTAGAAAAATTCCTTATTCTCTCTTGTAGCCATGTCACTATATATTCTTATAATTTCATTCTTTGCTACCGTGCAAATTTCAAAGTAATAGATAAATTTTCAAACAAACTTTTTTTTTAAGGAAAACTATAAGAAATTTTCAAATAAACTATTCACACCCGTAAGCAAAATACTATTTTGACTAGGGACATAATTTACAAGACGCGTTTAACGGGAGTCAATTTTTAACGTTCACCAAACCATGTTTCGTCTGTGATGCAATTATTATACAATTAATAAATGAAAACTTTTCTTTGAATGCTTTGCTTTATAGTTTGGAGACATTTTGCCCCACAAGGCATAGATTTGCCTATGGAATATTTTGACGATAGGGCTTCATTAGCTTATAGCATAATTTCTAAATATATTAAGTGTCGTGTCTTGATTAAGACTCTAATCTAACGTATAAAAAATTGCATGACTCTTGTAGACATACAGAACACCGCTTTTTTTTTTTTTTTTTGTTTTCTTCTTCCATGAAACAATTATTTTGTCTAGAATATCTCATCCATATAATAATGGTCCAATAGAATATGGCATATCAATGTCCTTTAGGTTACATGCACGTAATGAATATGGTACCATGGGATATTTTTCTCACTTGTGCTCAACCTTATGTTGCAGCAGTTGAGATGTGATGATCATCGAAGTGATGAAATCACCCCTTCCAATATGGTCATATCCATCCAACTAAAAATAAACACTACACAATAAGACAAAAACCAAACAGTGGCAAAATCAACCAACATGTCCCTATTGTTTCACAAAATTGGTTTGTGACAACTTGGGAGGATTTGATGTAATTATTCTTTTCCTTAAATTCAACATGTGTTGTTACAAAGATTCCCTTTGCTTTACTTTCGATTTTACTGAACAGAAAAAGCTTTCTGGCTACACATTCTAAAGCACAACACTAGTGAGTTAGTTCTGCTTAATTTTTCTAGATTCTTAATGTGCCACATCTGAATAACATGCATGATTCATGAACCCTCTTCATGCTTTACATTAAATATAATTTGATATGATAAAAATTTAGTCCTAAGTTCTAGAAACATAACCGTCCAACTCCCTTCGTAATTTTTTTTAAGAAGCAAATGATTAAAAAAGAGGGGTGAGGTTAACTACTGATGCAACATGACATTATGGGTCTAGTGGGGCTCACATTTCTGTCTCTTTTTTTTTTCTTTCTCAATTCCAATTATTAAATTTCATTGTCTCTTGCCAGACAGCTATATACTCAATTGTTGGAGAGAGATGATAGATTAAGGTACATATATACACACAAGTTAGAAGATATGCTGCAACAGAGGAGAGGCTAAAGGCGTTTTCTTTAGACTGTCCAAATTGTGAATTATTTCTAGAATTCCTTCCACACCTTCAAAGTTAGAAGCCATGGAAACTTCTCATCCTCTTTCTATTGAAAGCTTCTCTTATAGTTGGTTAGTGAACCTGAAGCCATCACTAGAAAGCCTAGATAGCTCTCTCAGAACTTCCCTTGATGCTTCTGATGAAATTTCTTCGTTCATTGAAATGGATCCAAGAATGCCACCTTCTAAAAGATTCTTCAGAAACTCCCAAGATTTCAAATTTGACTTCCCAATCTCACAGTCCCCTCTCACTCTTGTTGATGCTGATGAGCTCTTCTCCAATGGCTACCTCATGCCCCTTTTTGTTGAGTCATTGAAGATGGAAGCATTTGAGGCCTCAGATGTCAATCCAAGCCTACCTTCCTCTTCACATGTGCCAAAGAGTGTGGTTCCTAATGGTCATTCTAGATGCCCTTCATTGAAAAGGTGCAAAACGTTATCAAGGAGAATAGTTCTCAAGTATCTCAACTTCTTGAGGCCCTTGTGTAGAAGATTGAGGGGTGTCAAATCAGGCTCAAAACCTGAATCTGTTGTTAAGAGAACCGAGTCAGCAAAGAATAGGGGATACTATTCTGAAACATCCCCACGGATTAGTGTAGCTTATTCTGCTGATGACTGGCGCAAGTCCTGTGATTCTGAAAGCTCAATTTATGAAGCAGTTCTCCATTGTAAAAGATCCATTGGTATGTTCAAATTCATTGTGTATATCAATTAAGCATATGTTATGTTCAAAGTTTTAAATTGCGGTCACGTTCCCAATTTCATCGTGATCTTTGACATTGCAGGCAATTGTGGCTACAATTGCGATCGCGACGAGTCAGAAAACTTTAACATAGAGAACGAAATTGTGGTCACAGACCATTTTTTAAAACCTTGATGTTGTGTTCCCTTGATAATATTTTGTACATTTTTTGTGGAACTAACTTGGACATTTGACACTTCATTTATTGCAGAAAGAATGAATTAAGGATGGTGCAAAAGGGTTGCGTTTGGAGATCAAAAATGAAAGAGAAAAGAAAAGATAAAGTGAAAAGAGAGAGATGATCAGGGCTAAACCACCGAGAGCAACTCCTCTGCTCCATTATCCTCTGCTTGAATGATAAAGGAATTTTAATAGGAAATAAAGATGTGGCTGGTCAGGCATATTCAAGCTTTATGATCGAATTCTGAAAAGAAAAAAAAAAATATTGTACAATTTTGTTTGATCGTCTAATTTAATATGGGAAGGAACACTTTTACTAAAGATGAGAATCTGCCTCCTATTTCAGTAAAGTTATTCTTCAACTGATTTTGGAATCAGAAATGTGTGCTACAGAACAATTATGTACATATGAGTCTGATAACTTGGTATATATCTTATCTCCTATGTTATTGCCTCCCTATTTCTTAAACACGATCTATGACATGCCTTGAAAGAGGGTTTTTGATTTTCTCTTTCTCCCTCTCTTTCTGTCTCTCTCTTCTTGTTCTCTTGTGTGTGCTGGATGTGAACAGAAGGTAAGAAAATGGAAAGAGGGAAAAGTTTTTGTGAGAGAAGTGATTTAAGAAAGTGATCAGGAGTTTGAAAAATTCTCTGCAAGCTTGACAGGCTTGTCAATTATGCAAATTTCAAGGTAATGATGAAGAAACGACACTTAGGGAGACAAAATCTGACGACAAATGTGCGGAGCCATTAAATTCTATGTGGACACTTTTAGCACAAATTCATAATAAATCTAATGATGTAGAAATGAGTGATTTTTTTTTTTTTATTTATATGTGTACCTCCAATTACTATTATTACTGTTATTTTGAGAAGTACCTGGTGTTGTTTCTAACAAAAAGTTGCAACAGGAAAAATGTGGAGGAGTGGCTATGTATCAAATTAATAGCCTTGCATAAATTATTAGATTTGTAGATATTTTTTATTATAAGTTTAATTCAGCTCAGTCTTAAAACTGATCATTTGTGTTATTTTAGTCCTTGAAAATGTACTGATTCTGAAAAGGTGATAATTTTATATCAACACGAGTTAAAGATTAGACTTTAAAAAATAATGAATCAAAGATTTGAATTTTCACTGAAAATGATGTTTATATTTGTTTAGTATTCATCTAAAGAAGGAGAAAAATTTAAACATAATCTTTTTTTTATTGCATGTGGTGTACTTGTAACTCTGACATTCAAGTTAAAATTAGAGTTTGTAGAAAGAGGTTAAGAATATAGAAATTAGATAATATACTTGAAACCTCTATGACTTATATTTATATTCTTTTTCTTTAGGTTATGAGAGTGTTTCTTATGTGATTAGACATGAGAAACTCCTCTAAGCTTAAATTCTGTAATTTGCGCTTTGACCGTGTCTGATCTCTCATGTTTCACAACTATATGAAAATCAATGCAGACTCAAAAGATTCATGACCTCTACAATGCGTTCAACTTTACAAACCAATGTTTGGGCTTGCTGGTATTGGAACAACGTATTAACTTTATTCTTTATTGAGAGCCTAAATTCTCTTGATGAGATCCAAGATAATATTTAGCATTAATTCTAATTAAGTTTCGAATGGGATTATTTTCTTTAGAGGTTTTTCGTGAAAAACTAAAAAAACGACAAATTCTAATTATTAATCTTAATTTATCAAATGTTTAATAATACCATTTTAATAATCTAGTTAGAAAATAATGTTAGGAACAAAAACAACAAAAATTGATACTTTCGAAACTTAAACTCATTTTGAAAATTTTATATCCAATAAAAATTAGTTTAAAGATATATTTATGTAATAGTGATCATGATAATTTTGATAGTGGTGGCAATAGTGTGTTGATGCTCGTAATGGTGACGATGATAACAGTAATGATAGAAATAGAAATGAAAATGTAGGGAGATAATGTTTTTTTTAAACTAAAAATCAAATTTATAAATCTTTTTTCTTCTTGATTTTGAAAATAAATATAAAAGTCTTTTAAAATTGAGGTAAAAAAAAACTATTTCAGCTCATTTTTGCAATATAAATGGTATTTGAAAACCAAAAACTAAATATTCACAACCAACTCAAACGGATCCTAAGGTTAGAATTAGCCAACTATAATAGCGCCAAATTGGGTAATGAGAAATACTAGAAATACATTTTTTATATAACAATTTTTTAACACACTTCTAACTATGCGCCAAAATTTATTGAAAATTTTAAATTTTGATAGGTCTTATTTCTTGTTTTATGATTTTCTCTCCTAACTTTTTAGCTTTTAATCAATTTTGATCAATAATAGAGTTTATGTTAGAAATAATGTATTGTTAGAACTCCTTATTGAGTAATTGACAAGAATGTTTTTAATACAAATTTAGGTTGAGTGATGTGGTTTTTTTTTTCTTGTATATGAAAATATATTTATATTTTATTCATTTTCATTACAAATTTTTATATCTAAATAATATTCTATATAAAGATTTTAAACAAATAACAATTTTTTTTTAAAATAAACTAAATTATTCTTTTTTAAACTAAAAATATCATAAGTATTCTCATTTCTCAACAATAGTCTGCTGTCCCCAGTTTCCGGACTAATTACATGAGAGACTAACAGATAATGAACTCTTATATTCATGAATTTGAATCCAGGTCATATCTTGGCCACCGGCGGATCCATGTTGAAGTGAGGCCCCTCATTTTAATAAAATTATTAATATTTGTCCAAAAAAATTATATTTTGTACCTCCTAATTTTATATATTTGAACTTTTTTATCAGTTCACATGTAAAAGTAAGTAAATGTACCATCTTATTTTAATAAAGTGTACATATTTATCTTAAAATTTTATATTTTGTACCTTTTATCTTCGTGTTTGAACCCAACTATCTCATATGATAATGATAATTATTAATTTTTTATTTTTTTAAATAAATTGTCCTCACTGACTCATGGTCCTAGATCCGCAACTGATCTTGGCCATGGGTAGATGGCTATGACTTGTGCCAACTTGTTAGACAACTCATGGGAGAATGATGTGATGTTACCAACATCCATGAATTAGTGTTATAAGCTTGGATGGGAGGCAAACATTCATGAATTAGTTTTTAGGTTAAAAGCATACACGTCTTAAAAATCTTCCCCGATGCGTTTCAAATTTGTCTTCTCTAAAATGTGGGGAATTTTTTATGGCAAAAAAATGCTGGGGAATTAATAAAGGATTTATAGATAATAAAAAATTTAATTGTAACACTCAACGTTAGAGGGAGAGGTAAAAAAAATAAAAAATTAGTATATTATAATTATATTAATAAATTATATATAAGACTGTAAATTCTTTTATAGAAAAATTAGAGTTGAATTTACATATATTTTCAAAAGATAATGAGAAGGAAAGGCCATGCATGAATCCCTAAACGTGTCCTCTTTAGATTCATCCCTAGTGCTAGGTTAGGTTTATTGCGTTGGCTTGGCATTTAAGTTAATGTTTTCTTGTGTATAAACGAGCAATCATCTAAGGTTTAGAGAAAGCACTTTGTATTAGTAAGAAATTATAAATTTGAGTAGATAGTGACAGTTGAATTACACGAATCAAAAGTACTACATGATGAGTGTAATCCCTAATCTGGAAATGTTTCTCTTTGGATGTATTAGGTTTTGCGCGCCAGTTCATATTGTTTTGAATTGTGCTTTTCAAAATCAAAAGTAGTTATCTAACATTGGAAAACATAAAACATGGAACCATGACAAAGCTTTTGTAAGAAAAGGTAAAATTTAATTCCAAATGTATAAGATGGCCAGTTTGATGCATGAAATTTGCAGCTACTGACTTGTAGTCACAAAAATAAAAGGGATAAAAAAAAAGTGAGGTCTTTCAAAGATAAAGTATATACTAGTGTTTCGAGCTAAGTTTTGAACTTATTTATCTCTCGAGGGCAACGTCTCATCATGTTATACCTCATTGTGATTGATTGTTTCATGGACCATATATGGTAGACCCCAACTCATGCATCTATCATCACTTACACTGAATTTTGTGAATGGACAAAGTATCAGTTTCTTGTGCCCAAATTATTTACAGTTACTCTGTCTCGGAAGCATTATCAGTTTGAGTAATGCTATCAATGGAAAGATGTCCATCCAACAAACTACATAACTGAATTTGATAATACATCCAATTCAAAATCTTATAGATGGATTACTGTTTATACAGTACAAAATAAATTAACATTAATTGCAAAATAATTTATATGTAATTTTAAAAAAAATTGTCAATAAAATTTGTGTGATGCTAATATTAGTAACAAGAAAGTCATTTTTGTTATTAAATTTTGTTACTATTGCATTAATTTCTTGCAGTAATTTAGTATTACTTAATTTGCACCAAGTGGATAATTCAATTAGTTGAACATATACATGATAATTTTTTTAGTATCTTTAATCCTGATTCCTACGAATAATTTTTTTATTCAATTTATTTATCTATCTCTATCTAACATAGAACTTCTTGGCTCACTTACACTTTAACATTTTGTTTTTTTACGTGAAATTAATCTAAGAAAATTTACAAACTAATATTGTATCAGTTATGTACTATGATGAGAGTGATGAATGGAGGTTGCAAAGCAGTTGGTACATACAATACTTTGTGTCCTCAGAAAGTTAGTAGCATACTGCCATATAGATCAAGTACAAGCCATTCTTAGTGTGTTGGGAGCACCATACAAGTATTAGTTACTAGTACTACCTAATGCTGAGATGTAACCAGCAATTATGCTTCTAACAATGAGAGTCATTATTAGAAATGACAATCATAATGGAAAATGCTAGGGAACCCCAAAAGACAGGCAACTTCACCACATCAACATGTCAGTGTCTAACTTAAACCTGTCTGCACAAAAAGGTAGATGCTGCCTCTTTGAAATGTAAAACTGAAACTGTTAAAAGAGTAGTAAAAAAAAAAAAAAAAATTATTCATTGTTCATGACTGAGATAGAAGTAGCTAGCTCCACAGTCAAAAAGGTTATCTAGTACTATATATTATGTGAGTGCTACTTTAGTATTCTACAAGCTAATCCGTTGGAAAGGTCTAAGTTGTAGGCACCCCTTTTGGTACAACTTCACCTTAAAGGTTCATTCATTCTGGTGCTGGTGAAAAGGCATGTTAAAAAATACAAAATGGTCCCAAAAGTTATGGGCCCAACAAAGTGATGGGTCTTGAAGGCTCAAGTGTAAGAGTTATTGCCATATGGAATCTAACCCAAAGTTTTTGCTGGGCCAATGTTAGCCATTGATAGTGGCAAGGGATTTTGGCTAAGAGCTACAAGTTCATCACATGCCAACAGGAGTGAGAAGGGGACATGGACAAGATGTGCTAGGAGAAATGCCAATCTCTGATTACTCTACTTTCTCTGTTTCTTTCTACTTCTTTTTGTCTTCCTCTTTGGATTTTATAATTTGCGGTGAGGAAAGCACAACAGTACCATTATCACATTGTTTTTCTATTGTTTCTACATCAGCTTAGGTTGTGGGGGACCAGAGCTCACACATAATGCATATTCATGATATTGATCCTTCCACTATATATGGCTCTTAGCAAAATTATAGAAATCATATATAGCTGCATCTTTCACTAAATCTAAAACCATAGGTTCTCCAATTAATTAATGAAACAAGTAACATGTATTTACACGAATTCTAACTTTATAAGTGTACAAGTTTGATCTCTTACAATACTCTCACTTCCTTTTACTTTATCTTTCCTCTTTGAATGACTAATTATGAGCCTCAGAAGAAGAAAGAAAGGGATAAAATGCATGTTTTCCTTTTGCCCTACATTTAGGGTAAAAGGGATGAGCAAAAGTTCTATAATTAATCAGAAAGAAAATTAATTAAAAAATAACTCTTTCTGTTTCACTTTGACAGTAGACCTTTGATCTGTATGTGATGTACCGAGGTTATAATCACCTAGAAAGTTTGTACTGAGTCAAGGCTATTATAAGACTTCTAATGATGAATGTCCAAAAAAGTGAGAGATATGGGGCTCAATTTTGAAAACAACCATGAGGATAAAATATGAACATAGGTTAATGAGCTAACATAGCTCTCCCAATGTTTGCAACAGAACCAGCATTGTAACAACATAAATCTAAGAATTTATGCCTAAGTGTAAGAGAATGTAGATAAGGATCCTTTTCATTGTTTAGACATGATAATTACTAGGTAAAAAATTAAGCAACAATAATTATCTCAAACCCAACTTTGAGACATCAAGCCGACACAACTTCAGATTGATGCTGACAGACTACGTTTCTTGTGGCATAAAAATGCTACGGAACATAATATTAGGAATATGATGGTTAATTGCTGCCCCTTCCTCTAAAGTAATTGTTGTATTTTATCTTGTCTTTTTTCTTCTTTCTTTCTTTCTTTCTTTGAAGATTCGTGTATCTTGTCTAAATGGCAAAACAACGTTTTTTTTATTGAAAGTAGACAAAGCGGATAAGAAAAACCAAACAAATTGTATGCCCAGTTTTCATCATAAACATACATTACAAGATTAATCGTCCCCGACTAGAAATATATATATATATATATATATATATATATATATATATATAGCCATTATAACAAATTAAACGAGATAACTAACGTGATCGGAAAATATGCTTGTTTTAAGTTTTAACTAGTTTTTTTTTTTTTTTTTTTTTAAGCCTTCTTTGTAACCAGTCGTAAAGACAGGAAATTAATTAGATCAATGAAAAATAGGTGATGATAACCAAGACATTACTATAGTTTATCTTTGAGTCTTCACTAATTTACACTAGAGATGAGATAAATACTAATTATCTGTGTAAATACCTTTTTTGAGTCTAGAAGTGTATCCTGCTTTAAGGCATCATCCTCTCACTCCATAAGAAAGAAAGAAATCAGTGTGGTTAAGGTCGTATTGTACCCAATGACACTGCTCAATTATTGGTGTATTCCACAATTATGTTCATTGCTGCAATTGAAATGTTGCAGCCACATATGTGATGTGATCTGCAACTTAAAAACATTTGTTATTATATTATTGAGAGAAAATTATCAATAATCAGCTAGAGTATGTTAAGATAAAAAAAATATATATATATATTAGAGTATGTCTTATGTATATGCTCTACAAAGTTTATTATAGTTGCTCAAAGATATATAACATCATTGAATATCCTTGAAACAAACATGTCAATGCACGGGCTTAGTTGGGATTATAGGGATTGTTTTTTTCGAGAAAAAAATTTCTAGTTTTTATTTTTATTTACAAAAATAATACACTCTTTTCATTTTATTTTCTATTTAATTTCAAGGTATCATCTTAGTAATTAAAAAGAGAAAACTAAAAATGAAAATATAAAGTATTAAAAATTTTTCAAACCATCCCAAATAATCTCTTCATTTCTCTTCTTTATTATTCAAAATACGACTTTGATCGATATTATTATTTCTTTGTTTTCAGTATTTTCTGTATAAATATTTGAAAACAGTAAGCAGACTGAAAAGAAAGTGACAATTTTATAATTAAAAACAAAAACAGAAAATAAAAACACAAGTAAATGACTCTAAAATTTTATGCTAGATGTATAATGATAGAGTTTTCTGAACCACAACTAAAATTTCATTATCCAAATCCTTCACCATTTTGGACTACTCGTCTGGCTTATCTTTAAGTATTGGTGATGATAGAACACCAAGATATATAGCTTAAATTAACAATCGTGGTCCAAACAAATATGTCACGGATATAATGTGTATTTAGTTGACAAGTTAAGGGAAGAGCACTATATATTGATCATTATAATCTTTAAAGACGTAAGTCACCATACTAGATAGTTCCGTAGACATAAATTAAACAGAACATCTTTGCAGGGAGAAGTTTGTAATGGATACATGGAATAGAACGATACAAGCCATTGCCAATTACAACTATTATAAGTTCCAAACCAAAACTTAGGCTCTTTATCCCTATACACCACTCGGTACATAGTCACGAATGGAGAAAAATATCTAGGGGACGGAAATCTGGTTACATTATATGCCTGTTGTCGGAAGCAAATGTCCAAAGTAATAGAAATATATATATAGATAAGAATAAGCCAACAATATATCACATAATATCATATTTAACACAAAGTATGACTGAAGTTGTTTTTAGTCTGAGTCCCAAGTATAGTCACACACTTTATGCCGTGATTAATTCAAATTGATCTAAGGTGTATCCTATCAAAAGGGCATAGTTTCATCTTATTTTATTTTTATTTATAGGATTCAAATTCAAGATATTCATGTAATTTAGGTCGTTGATTGCAAGATTTTATTAAATGCATCTGGGCAAATCGATCATCATGAGATTTATAATGTTTTCAGGGAAGAAAAATATAGTGAAATTATATATGGAATTCATTGACTATTAATGCTATATGTTTTCACCCATTTTCTCCTAGCTATTTGTTCCTGTTACAATTAGATAGGATATTCATCTTTTTGTCGAAGAGTCTTTTGTTTGGTGTTTCTTACCAACGTCTCAAATACATGAGTAACTGATAGAATGAAAGGGAAATGTACTTGTAAAAGACACTTAAACGTTCAAGTAAGGATTCGGCTCAAAACTATTAATAATGTATAGTGAGTAGGTGATAATGAATCAACCTTTACCTGGAGGGATCTATCCCTTTTTATACTAATCTTACTGAATCTCGGATCTATGGGTCTCTCATACATGATTATCAGTTGAGTAATGTTTCTCCTAATCATGCTTAGTTGCTTCTAATTGAGTGACTTCTCTAAAGCGATTTAGTGGTGATAATCATTATCGAGTGGTACTCGTTGCTCACACATGTTGAAGGCCAAGATGTACTGGTTGACATTTGTGAACATGTGGTCAAAGGATATGTTCAGTTTGGACGTGTCAGGTGTCCATTCTTTTTGACCATGTACTTTATCCTGGATTCTAGTTAAATCTGGACTGAGGATTTTACCAAGCTTGATCAAACCTAGGTCAAAAGAGCACCATGTTTGTTAGAATTCAGCCTAATGGAAACCCAGATCATCTCCTGGTAAATTTCACAGCCATGCGTGTTAATTAATGAAACATAGTATATACAACTTACTTTTTATTATTATCTTAATTTCTTTTCAATCACATCACATACATTACATCTATCACTTTTTTTTTACCTCATCCATTCCAATTTAATTAGTTTAGACAAATGTGTACTCTTAAATTCATATATTTATATATATAGTCACCTTCTCAGAAAGCGATATGCATGGCTAGCCACGTTTTTTGCATTTTGAACAATTTGTATGGTTGCATCCCTAATGCTATAACTTTTGACATAATTATTTATGCTCTATTTGAAAAAGATGAGAATGATAAGGCAGAGAAACTTCTTCGTGAAATGTTTGCTAAAGGCTTACTGTAGGAGTAAAACCTGGTTAGATTCTTTCTAATTATTAGTGAATAACTAGTTCATTCATAATCATAACAAATAGTCAATTGTTCATTTTCCTGATTTATATAAACTTTCCAAACCTACTTTCATTTTCTTATGTATACAAACATGTGAAGATGACTTAATTTCACTATTATACTTATGGTATTTATATTTCGATTTTTCTTTCCATTTTTTATTAATTTGCTTTGCATGTGGGCTTTTGGTGAAAATCTAGAGTCAGTATAGTTTTTTCTCGTATTTTACTAACTCTTAGTTCGACAACAATTTTTAAAGCTTTGCCAGTAGCCACTTCAATTTTTTTGTCAGACTCTATCATTGATTGATAGGATGTAAACTGTACACTGTATTTCCTTTAACAGTATCTTATAGAATTACCATGAATTTCCTCACAGGGTACTTTAATTTGTCCATGCTAGGCATAAAAACATTGAAAATTTGATGGTTAAACTATGCATAATATATATTCGATAACCTGTCCATGCCTTTTTCTTACAATCAAAATCGTTGAATTGAGTGAGTTTCAGTAAAATTTTATTTTTGAAAGGAATTTTTCACTTCAATTATGATGTGCGGCATCCAGTCAATTTGTGCTTTAAGCTACCTGTCTTTATGGGCTTGAAGGGGCTATGATTGAACTACTTGTTGTTGGAGACATGCTTGAGCTGTCCAAACATCAGTCTGGGCACAAACTGAAATGGATTGCTTCAGTGTTATTCTATATATGCGGAATGCTTATAACTTATTAGCTCTCTGATAGATGCAGACATGTTAATTAACAAAAATAACAAAATTTAGTGTTTGTCCTTGATAATAAATGCAGGAGCCATGCTTGTGGCTGTGCAAATATCAGTCTGGAAAGAAACCTGAAGGGAGTGCTTCACTTCGTTATTCTGTATGGGACGTGCTTATCACTTATTAGCTCTCTGGCATTTGTTATTTACCTGTTTATGCCATCTCTGTTGTTAGACAGTGAAATGTGCTGATTTCCTTGTCAACAAGTCCATGATCTTGGGGCGTGACTTTGCTGGAATTGTAGATGACATTGCATTGAATTAAATCTGTTAAAGTTGGGGACAGGGTGGCTTTTGAGCCTGGAATCAGTTGCAAAGATGACTGCTATTTGTAAATGTAACAACAGTTCTGCAACCACAAGGTTAAGTGTTTTAACACACAAGAGCCTTTCTATACAGTTTAAATGTTGCCTAAAGAGAACTTTTTTCTAAAATTAAGTGCATAAATAAGGTGTATATATGCATGAGGTTCTATATACATATACCCTTATTTGTAGCCTTGGTATATCCTATGATACAGTTGAACTGGACTTCACTTCACTAATTACAGTAAGTAGGTTTAATACGTATTTAAGTTCAGTAAGGTATCAAAGTAATATGATTAAAATTAATGAATTTTATATTTTATACAACTGTGTCAAATGAAATTGCAAAATCCATGTAGCTTATCACAATTAGTGGGATAAGGCTTTTATTACTGTTGTTGTGTTACATGTTCCATATATGATTTGTCGGGACTGAAGCTTCATAAGGAGAGGAGAGGGTCATAAGTCCCTGTTTGTTTGATATTTTCTTTTGTAAATGTAACAAATTGGCAGGGTTCTCTAAATAAACATATTATAAATACATAACTAGCTCATTCAGGGAACAAAGTGTCACTCATTCATTTTCTTCATACTTACAAAGTATCCAACCCGCTCTTTAATATGTTTATATATACAACTGCATACCTACAGCCTAACTTTTTCTAATGTACTTGTGATTTTTATCTTTGTTTTTTCCATTCCATTTTCAACTTATCTGCGTTTGTAATAAGAATGGATCAGAGAATAGAGAGAAAATAAAGAATTGGGGAGAAACAATGTTGTTTTATGTGAAACAAAAAACCGTCACAGAATGTGGTGCAAGATAATCCCAAACTGTTAGACTAAGGAATGATTACTGATATGCGCCCAGCATATGGTCCTTTCCAAGCCTCTAAAAGCTAAAAATCATTGACAAATAGCTTAGAATTGCAGAAGTTATGATAATTGTTGATGAATGCATCCTTGTCATTTGTTGTGCTAATTGAACATCTTTAAAGCAGGAAATCACACAATTCAAGCCATTTTTTGGAAGCTCAGGTCATCCACGCCTCCAGCGTGGGAAACCATCTCCAAGTGCCATTCTCTCTGGAAGTCCACGCCCCAGGCGTGGGAACCCACGCCCCAGGCGTGGGAAGGTGCTTCCTTATGCAAAATCCTCTGGAAAGCCACGCTCCAGGCGTGGGATTCCACGCCCCAGGCGTGGGAAGCTGCTGTCTGTGCAATTCTGAAACTACTAGAGGGCAAAATGGAAGTTTCACTTATTTGATATAAAGACCTTAACCCTCAGTCTTGAAGGCACGTTTTTTTACACAGAGGACAAGAAGACACTTGAAGTTGGAGAAGCTTGGGAAGCCTTGGCTAGGGCTTGGGAGTTGAAGACCAAGTGGAGATTCTTCTTCATCTTCTTCTTCCTTGTACTCAGCTGGACACATTTCTTTTGTAAGCTCCATGCCAACCATGACTAGGGTTGGCTAGGTTTATTTTGTAGCTAGGGCCAAGCACTTAATGTAATCCCCATTGAGATGTATTAAATGCTATATTTTCATTTATCAAAAGCTATTTTACTGCACTTTGTCTTAATCTTTTCATCTCTTTCCTAGACTTAGCTAACCTAGGTGAGAGCTTAGAGTTAGGGTTCACAATAGACATATTGGGACTCTAGTCTTGGACTCAAGTGTGGTAACTTGCTAACATCACCTAGACATAGGGATGGGTGCTCGTGGTTTAACTCATTTATGTGTTTGCTTAATGCTTAACTTCCAGGAAATCACTAAGAGATTAGGGTTTTATTGTGGGTTAAAGAACTAAGTTGAGGAGAAATCAAGACTTAGTCAATATAAGAGGAACACATTAGCCAATTAGCTTAGATAACTGAATATAGTATTCAATACCATTTCATTGGGAGGAACATTGAGTGTGGGTTGCCTTAGCTACATCTCCTTACATATTATTATTGCTTAACTTACTTGTTGATATTAGTTAATGTTTACACTTAGCTTTTAGTTTATTTGGTACATATACAACAACAACAATCTTATCCATTTTATTTATCATCCAACTTATCGATTGAGTTTATAATTTAATTGGTCAACAATCCTCGTGGGACGATAACTCTCTTATCACTTTATTACTTGTACGACCGGTACACTTGCCGAGTCCGCAACAATTACACATACAGTACAGGACTTTGAAAGCCTGAGATGGGTTCTATATTTGAGAGAGTTTCGATTATTTGTTTTTAATGTTATTAGCACCAAATGCCCGTTTTTTCTTCCTGCCATTTATTTCATGCACATGCAAAATCCTTTTTGTAGCATAGCTGGTTTCTTCATGTAAGAATTAGCATTGCAAGATAGAAAGTTAAAATACAAGGCTTTAACATAAAATATGCTTGTTGTCTCTCACAGTTACTTGCATAAACTTGGATAGACCATACATTGCTGCAAAAGCTATTGAAATTGCTCAGACACATCAGAATACAAGTGGCAAGAATATTATGATATGAAGATTTGATGTTAAATCCAGAGTTTACTACCTGTGAGTTCTACATGGTTTATAAGATTTATCAATGGGATAATTTGTAACTAAATTTTCTTACGTTTGGAAGGGTGTTGTTTCGTGCTACAAGAGACAATATGCTTTTCAATCATGCACCTTCTGATGAACAAATCATGGATCCTATTTTAACTAAGATGATTTTCTTCCGTATCAATTTAAAGAATTTGATAATTTGGTTGTAGCTTTGTTAATCTGTATTTAATTTGTTATTATTTAATTTGATGCGAAGATTCTCAATAAAGTATTTAACCTTATACGGTATTTGGATTGGTGTAATGAAACTACACATATAATATTTGATTCTAATATTTTTTGTAACTCTAATTTTTCTCTGTTATGATTTAAATCCGTAACTTTTAAAGTTTGGATTTTAATGACATAGTTTTATTTATTTTAAACAATTATATACTACTGGATTGTTATTATACAGATTTAAAATTTAATTAGTATAATCTGATCTCAGACATGTCAATAAAACAATAATTTTTTTAAAGAAAAATAACATTTGTTTGCAAAAACTATCTTAAAAGTATCATTTTTAAGATGATTTTTGCAAAATCCATCTTTAAATCATCATGATTTAACTAAAAAATAACACTTTGTAAGATGATTATTCAAAAATTGTTTTAGAATCCTCAATTTTATAAAATATTTAAAACAAAAAAAGAACATTTTAAGACGGTTTTTGAGATAAACGGATTCTAAAAAGTGGATTCAAAAATGATTAAAAATTATCATAGAAAGTCATAAAAAAAACTATTTTTAAAAGCGTTTTTTTAGTAGTGTATAACCTTATATTTGTCACACACATAATATAAATTCTTCCCATCTTTACTATTTGGATATCACATGTAGCATTGTCGTTAAAAAATTTCTTAATCTTTTTCTCTTGCATTCTAACCATTGATTTTTCTTTTCACAACTACAAATATGTTTTTTTAAACTTAAAAGTGAGGAATTATTACATATTTAAATCGTAAATATAATATTACTTTGGGATAACCATTATTTTGGTCAACTATTATTTTTCACAAAAATTATTATTTTATTATGTAACAATTTCTATAAGCATATTTGATAGGTTGATGTCTTCGATTTACACGGATAAAAATATATTTAATAGGCTGAGGGTTAGTATTAGATAATTTTATAAACTAAAATAATTATATTGTTCTATATATAATTTCCTTTTTTACTTTTTATTTTTTCTTTCTTTATATGTAATTTTCTTTATTATATTTTTATTTTTCTCTTTCTTTTATTTAATTTTTGTATTTTTTTTCTTTTTATGTTTCTTGCTTTCTTACATTTTGAATTTTTGTTCTTTGTTTTCATACTTATACGATTATTATACTATTATTATAATATGATATATAATTAATAGCAAATTACACAAACATTCCCTCAAGTTTGAACATATTATATTGATATCTACAATAATTATAGAATAAATAAAAATTTCTTGTAAAATATAATCTTGAAACGGGATAATAAACTTTAATTGTGATGAACACTGAGCTTGTAGTTAAAAATTAATATAATATAAATTATGGTTGTGGATTGCATTGATAAAATTAATATATATCAACTTATTTATATATAAGTCAGTCATTTTAAAACATGCATGATGATAATCGAGGTGAATCACACAGGTATCCTACTGGTTTTACAATATATGGTCACTGGAACAGTCAAACTCTTACTTCTGTTTATGTTTAACAAATGAAAGATTATTAGGCAAGCAACTCATAGTATTGTATTTTGAAGGACACATTACTATAATATATAACAAATATCCTCAGATAGAGGGTGAATTGATCTCTCTGCCATTTGGTAGTGGGGTAGAAGCTTCTAAATCAATCTCTATGGAGTCATGGCTTGTGTATCCAAGAGCTAGACACTTCTTTTCTGGCCTTCTTTTTCCATGACTTATGGCAATGGCATGGTCATTGGGGAAGAGGTCTTTGAAGACAAAAGCATGCAATATAGTTGATACAAGCACTGCTGCTATTATGAGTGTGGACATGAGAGTGAGTATAACACACAGCGTCTTTGTAACTACATTTGTGACCTCATTTGCGTATCTTACGGTTGCAGATGCTGCACTAGCCATTGGAAAAGTATAGGCCCACCATGCAAGCGAGAATCTGTGCAGAATAACATCCAAATAATTTTTTCAGAAAAATATTAAATAGTATCAAAGAAAAAATAGATATAAAGAAACAGTACATGTAACATACGTGAATCCTCTGAAAAAATTGACCCGGACAGCCTGCGAAAATCATATGAAACTACTAAGTAAGTAATTTGGATATGAGAAATCTATTTAGAAAGCATGTGAAAATTATACAAGCCTTGTTTACTTATTTAGAAATAAGTAATTTATGCATATTTACAGTATATAGGATTTTTTTAGTATCATGCAATCACAATCACAAATGTATAATAAATTTATTGATTTATATAATAAAATCATGGATTTTAAAAATCATCTCAATGATAATTTCTAATTAACTATTAATATATAATTTTTTTGCAACAATAGTAAATAAAAATTAAGCTCTTTAAAAATTTGTCGCCTACTTCTCTTTTATATATATTATTATTCTTATATGTTGCATTTCTTTAAAAAAAAAAATGCAAGTTCAACATCAATTTTTATGTTCAAATAGGACAACCAACACCTTTAGAATAACAAAGGGTGTAATAGTAGGAATCGAAAACAATACTAATATATTAAATTAATTTAGTTAAACCCTTTTTGAATAAATATTAATGCTAACTTTGTAATTACTCGGTATATAATCATTTCTATTTCAAATTATAGAAGGAAAGAAAAAGGAAAACTTACCAATGCAAAATAAAGGAAGAGGCCAATGAAATAGGAAATCCGAGATCCATAATCAAAAGAATCATGAATGCTGGCCCATGCCATGGAAGCAACAACAGGTGGTGCAACAAACATAAAGAACACAGGATGTAGCTCTTTTGGGAGGGTCTCATTTGTTGGAAGTCTCTGGTAGAGAGTTACAAACACAACTATGTAGTGGGCCAGCCCAATAGCATAGAAGAAAATGGGCCCTTCTTTGAGGCCCATGGAAGCCCCAAGTAATGCCCCAACAAAATTTCCAACAACTGATAAATGGTTTGTAGGATTGGCCACCTTTGAGAGCCTCCTTGTGCCCCCAGACATCCACTGTCCATAGATCTTGAGTTCAAGACACAATATTGGGGTCATAAGAATGTACCAAAGAGCATTGGGCAAGTGTTTGGTAATTGATGGGGGAACACCATGAGCCAAGAACAAGAGAGATACCCATGGTGCAAAGAAGTAGTTAATACGGATTGGATGGTAGTACTCACGACGAACTGCTTCAAAGTAGAGAATGATTTTGAGAAGATAGGTGGTGAAAACTGTGGCAGTAAGAGCAACGGATATGAACCAGAATATTAAGTTGATTTTGAGGCTTATGTGAAGAAATTTAGTGGAAGGAGATGTGGCAATTGTTTTCCATAGAATTGCTTGGCTGGCAACTCCAAGGCAAATACCAAAAGATGAAACAGGAAACCGAAGAAGAAATGGCCATTTCCTGTCCTGAGGAAGCACTGTCTCTTCTGAGGCCTGTTGGAATAGGAAAATAAATTGTTATAAATTAGAGTAAATTACACAAAATTCCCTGAGATTTTGTAAAATTATACAAACATTCCTTGCTTTTTTTAACATTTATACTAACCTTCCTTCAGAAGAGTCCGATGTAATGTTTTTTAAACAATTAAGGGGGTGACAATGTATATTTTTAAATAACTAAGGAGGGTTAATGTAATATATGGGGGAGTGTCAGTGTATACTTTTGAATAACTAAGGGGGATAGAGCATGTTTGGGAATCTATCATTTCAGCAGTTTTACTAACATTTCAGCTGTATATATAAATTGTAGGAGTAAATCAAGACAAGAGGTGTATGTGTAATTTCATGAAACATCAGGAAATGTTAGTGTAATTAACTGTATAAATTATAATCTTCAATAAGCAAAAGCAACCATACTAAGTTACTAACAAATTATGGGGAAGAGGAAAACAAAAGTCAATAGAATTAGGATGTTCAATAAGTAAATTATGGTGGTGTACCAAAAGCTTGTTAGTTCAAGTTGCATGAAATTTGAATTGACAGAAGAAGGCATGCACATACCCTGAGTGTTTCTAACTCTGGACCTTCCAATGCATCGTAATACCGATGAACAGGTAAAGGCCTATCAGTGCTCCTGGAGTTGTTGTTACCATCTTGTGGAGTTTCTCTTTGTCGCTTTCTTCGTAGAATTGATAGTTTTCTGTTTATACTCCCTGACCATGTTTTGAAAGAGTCAAACCTCTTGTCCTTGAATGCTTTGATGCCAGGATGGTTATCTGCCTCTTGGTGCTCATGGCCTTCTGGCATTGGTTGAGAGTAACATTTTGATGGCTGTGGATGGCTAGAGCTAGCAGTTCCTGATTGAGAAGAGGAAATGGGAATACCATCATCTATAATGGTGTCCAGTGGTTGAAGCTGAGCTTCTTCAGAACAAAGTGGCATGCTGATAGAAATAGATAACGTCCTTTGATGATGGATGACTGCAGATTCATCATGTCCTCTTTCTGGTGAGATTGCTTCACTTCCCTATTGCAAACATGGGAACAGTTTGATTTTACTAATCTCTTAAAATATAAACTTAGAAATGGTATATTGTAAATTGTTTAGAATTTAAAATGATATAGCCATATAGGCACTCTAAATATTGCATTCCATAAATTAAAAAGAACTTAATTTTGCAGGTGAAGTACTGAAAAAGAGTCTTACTTTGGCAGATGGTCTGGGAAGTTGAGTGTCAGAAGTATCAAAGCCAGCAATTTCATTTGACGATATATACCTAATAAGCGATGGAACTTCAGGGGAGCCTTGTTCTGCAATTTCAGTGTTTATGATGTTTTTTTCCATGCTAGACCTGAGTAAGATATGTTAGACTCCCTTGGACTTATAGCTTTGCAACGAATTTTGAGGATCTAATTGGTAAGCATAGATTTATTAACAATGGCATAATCCAGATCCAAATTAGATAGTGAACAAAAAATGAGATGGGATGACAAAGAAGTATGCATGAGCTATCAATTATACCTTGCTCCCATTATGTTCACAAATTACTTTATTTTTCCATAGAAACTATGTTCCTAAAAAGGTACAGCAAATCCAAAAGGCATTGCTAAATATGTAGGCACTAGGCAATCAAAATCAGCTAATATGCAAAATATCGTTTTCCTAATTGAGAAGCCTTCCCCCTTCATGAAAGGTACTTGGCTATGTTTGATTTTCCGTTCGAAGTGCTCCAAATTCAGTTTGGAGAGTAAATTCAGTTTCATGACATGTTTGGTTACATTTAATAGTACCTTTGCATATTAATATTTTGCATATTAATATTTTGAGTAAATTCAGTTTTGTAAAATTTCAGCTGCTTTCGTCTTCTCTGAAACACTGTTGACATTAGTCTATTTTGGATGACGCCATAAATGCATGAAACACTCCCCAGATATTAATTCAATTCATTTCCTATTGGTCATGGATCCATATTCCTTGTGATGGGGCCATTATTGAATATGGTGACATGAAAATCATACAAGTCTTTGAAGGAAAGAAATAAAAGGCTAATGCAATTACCTAAAAAATTTCAACACTACAATGCCAGACTTCAAGTTTGCACTACTACAACTATATGCACATAATACATAGCTGGATAATGGAGAAATTCATTGTGCATGGGAAGGAAACACAAGAATTAAAAGAAAAAGGAACAAGAGTCATAACCTTTAGCCTTTTCTCTTATCTTCCAGAGGACTTGTTGTAGAAAGCTTGGACAACGTCCTTTTGTTAGTTAACAAAAAGATGGCTAGAATTTGAATATGAACAAAAAGATAGAATTTGAATATGAACAAAATTAGAATTCACGAGACAAAATGCACCACATGCTTAAAACAAATGACGGTGGACCAAGATATATGGCTTAAAGTCCATAGGATTGGGAAGATGATTTATATATATATGGTCTAAGGCTTTGGTAGGCCAAAATGAGAACCGGTTCTCATGCATTTTTTATAGTCACAGCTACTTATTTGATTGAAAATGATGCATCCGAGGAAGAGGAAAAAGAAGCATAAAATATTATTGTAGGACAGGTAAGAAAGTATATTAACTTTGAAATGACTTCAAATCATTAATTAATTGCCCGAGTTACTATTTTCTGGATGAACAACTGTTTGCAAAGATATATTAAGTGGATGCATTCCAGGGTGCATGATGAACGACGATGATAATATTGTCAAAAGAGAAATTCTAGCACACATTGTAATTTGTAATGCACTTTCTTTAATAAGTATGTGTTTTTGGGTTCAAAATTATCGTTGTGACACTATGTAGAGAAACTTGCATCACTTCATGTGTTTTCAATAAATTGTGTTAAAGATTATTTTGATAGTATTGGTCGTAAAACGTATATCTCATAGTCACAAAATTCGTCATTCGCTTCGGTGCGTGGGGGTGTAACTAGCCAATGCCCTTCGGTAAGCTTTTCAGATAAACTTATATAAATGTAGTAATTTACTTGTAATTAGACAATAAAAAATCATAAATGTTTCTGGGTCGTTGATCATTAACCTCTATCGTGAAAAGATAAGAGTAGAAGTTCTTTTAACGTACGACCACAAAATTTTGGCACTAGATTTTCCGGAAAACTACAAACAAGTCCTTGGATGGAACAATGTAAACCATAATTTACTTATTAAAATATTAGAAGACAAAAGGGTAGGGTGATATTCTCTCCCCGACTTCCTCCCAAACCAAAACAAGTGGACAAGAAGAAATGAGGCCAAAAGTTAAAGGAATATGGAGATTTTAAAATGTTGTTTCTGTGCAGGGGTAACATTTATTGTGTCTTTTAATTTTGGAGAATATTTTTAATTAAGATGCATGAATATAAGAAAGATAAAGAGTAAAAGATGAAAATAATTATATACAATCACATAAGATGCCAACTATTAGATGTTTAAATACGGGAAGAGTAGATTTTATGGAATGAGCTATTAGCAAGCATATTAAAAGATTGAGCAAGTTTGAAGTAATAAGCAGCAGACAAAGTCAAAGGATTAGCATGATTTCGATTTTCACACTCAGTCCTTACTCCTTAATCTTATCATCAGTACAGCAAATACCCGGCTGCAATTGTTGCTAAATTTGAATTGGAGGGGTTTCAGGTTTGAACTTCAGGATTCTTGTCCATAATGGAAAGACATATTTATCACGAAATTGAAGATGTCACCAAAACTCACATTTTGCGAACTAAATTGAAGCTCTACCCAGTACTTCCATAACAAGACTGTTGAAGCTCTCCAAACCCACGCCAAAAATGATGAAGTTACCACCTTACTGGTAAACAGCATGGTAGAATCTTTCCCCTCCAACAATCCTCAAAAAAAGGGGACTTATTACGCTAGTATATGCAACTAACATTTTCATATATAATTTCCTCTTTTTCCAAACTCGCAACTAACTTTAGCATCAGAGTCTCTACAAGTGTCTTCACTTGAGATTTGTACCACCACTTGTCACAACCGCCTAAGCCTTGCCAGAAACTCCTTTAATGCCTCCTCATGATTTGTACATAACATTGGCATGGTTTGAAAGCTTGAGCAAAGAATATCATAAGCTTGGGTGTTTGTGCATGAGAAAAATAATATATTTTAATGTTACTAAGGCCTCATCATTCGGTCTCCTTCTAGTGTGTCACTCTAATTCATTTCAGGATTTTTCCTCTAAATTACACTTTTTTTCATCCACAACTTAATCTAAAATTTTACTTAAGAGACATGAGATAAATTATTTTTATTTTATTTATTTTCCATCTTTTATTGTACATGCATGGGGGAATTGGATTACTGTTCGACTTGAAATAGAAGAGTCAATAGTTTAGGTATAATTTTTAAAATAATGATTATATAAGTCAATAGTTTTCAGTTATAAGATAATTTATAATATGATAGTAAAATAAAAATTTTATATAATGCTCAATGAAATTATGGCCACGTCAATTAGTGTTGTGGTATCGAATTTCTTTGTACTGTACAACGGCCCTGTTTTTTCCTTAGTAAACTAAATTACACTAATCATCATTTAGATTTTGTGAAATTAAAAAAAAAAATCTGTTTTTTAGTAACAGTATAATATTTTTCAATCAATTAACGACATTAGTATAATTATAAATAGGTATTAGTGTATATATTTTAAAAATTAAGAGAGTGTAAGAATAGATAAGAGCATGGAGAAATTGTGTAATTTTATAATATTTCAGGATTAATTAATATAATTTATTTATTTATTGAGGAATTGACTCCTATTTTAAAAACCCCATATGTTATATCTGAAAAGTGTGAGAAAATATGCTTCTATCATCCTATACATGCATTGAAAGCATGTTTGTTTCAATCTGATTAGATCCAAAGGACACCACATCTGTGTTAAGTGGATATGCAAAGCCCATCATTTGCCATTCATTTCCTTTTACTCAATGATTCTGATTATTTACTCATATAGTACAACAACTTGCTCATTTTGCAAAATATATATAATGGTGGGAACTGTTTCTAAAAAAAAAAAAAAAACTGCTCTTCCTACACAAACCTTCATATTCTTCAGATACATGGTCACTGGAACTGTCAAACTCCTACTTTTGTTCCTCACATGTGTGACTAAGAAGATTATTAGGCAAGCAACTCATAACTAACATTATTTGTCTTTCAAAGCACACACTAGCAAATATCCTCAGATAGATGGAGAATCTTCAGTGCCATTTGGTAGTGGGGCAGAAGCTTCTAAATCAATTTTATCCGAGTTCACAAACTTCAAGTAATTTTCAATCTCTTTGGAATCATGGTTCCCGTATCTAAGACCTAGCCACTTCTTTTGTGGCCTTCTCTTTCTGTAACTTATGGCAATGGCAAGATCATTGGGGAAGAGGTTTTTGAAGACAAAGGCATGCAATATAGTTGATACAAGCAGAGCTATTACTATGAGTGTGGAGATGAGACTCAGTATGACACAGAGTGTCTTGGTAACAGGATTTGTGACCTGATTTGAGTATCTTACGGTTGCAATTGCTGCACCAGTCATTGGAAAAGTATAGGCCCACCATGAAAGAGAGAATCTGCAGAATAACATCCAAAAAAATTTGTCAGAAAAGTTCTATATAACGTAATCAATATAAGAAAAAAAGTAGATGTAACATACGTGAATCCTCTGAAAAAATTGATCCGGACAGCCTGCAAAACATGTGAAACTAAGTAATTTTGATATGCATATGAAATTTATACAAAATATGTATGAAAACTAACAAAAATCATTATGAATATTAGAAAAGGCTAATAACATTGATTGCCGCTGATATTATTAATAATTATATTAAGCAATTTATCTGGAATATACTGACATGGTAAAGTTGTTTACAATATCATCTAGTCATGACTTGTTATATAATTAAAATCTGTTGAGTTTTGTGATAGTTACTTTAAAAATCATATCTTTGGCTGATTTCTTATTAATTAACACTGTAAAAATCTTTATGCTGCCAAAATGTCAAATTAATCTTATATTTAAATCCTACTTTAAATTACAGTTACCTCATATTAGTATTAGGGCCTGTTTGGATGTTAGCTTCTCTAGAAGTATTTCTAGAAGAAGAAAATAAGAGCAAAAAGATGAAATGAGCTTTTCCATAAGTAAAAATAAGTTCTCCATTAGCTAATTTGTAGATGTCATCTCATCTTTTAGAGAAGTTACATTGGTGAGCTTCTACAAATTAACTAATGGAGAGCTTATTTTTACTTATGGAGAAGCTCATCTCATCTTTTTGCTCTTATTTTCTTCTTCTAGAAGTATTTCTAGAGAAACTTACCCAAACAGACCCTTCTTGTTATACGTTTGTTTGTCATATTACAAGTTCATCTTCTACTTTTAAGAACCGATCTTACACAAGGGTACGTTTAAAACTACAAATGTAAGGGAAGTGAAATTTTCTAAACAACTAAGGTATAAGTGTGATTAAATAATCATTCCTATTTTAATATACAAGGGTGAAAAAGATAAAATAACTTACCAATGAAAAGTAAAGGAAGAGGGCAATGAAATAGGCAATTCGAGATCCATAATCAAAAGAACCCTGAATGTTGGCCCATGCCATGGAAGCAACACTAGGTGCTGCAACAAACAGAAAGAACACAGGATGGAGCTCTTTTGGGAGGGTCTCATTTGTTGGAAGTCTCTGGTAGAGAGTTACAAACATGACAATGTAGTGGGCCAGACCAATAGCAAAGAAGAAAATGGGCCCTTCTTTTAGGCCCATTGAAGCCCCAAGTAATGCCCCTACAAAGTTTCCAACAATTGATAAATGGTTTGTTGGATTGGCCACCTTTGAGAGCCTCCTCTGGCCCCCAGACATCCACTGTCCATAGATCTTAAGTTCAAGACACAATATTGGTGTCATTAGAATGTACCAAAGAGCATGGTGCAAGTCTTTGGTAACTGATGGTGGAACTCCAAGAGCCAAGAACAAGAGAGCTATCCATGGTGCAAAGAAGAAGTTGATACGGATTGGATGGTAGTACTCACGACGCACTGCTTCAAAGTAGAGAATGATTTTTAGAAGATAGATGGTGAAAACTGTGGTAACAAGTGCAATTGATATGAACCATAAGATTAAGTTGACTTTGAGGCTTATGTGAAGAAATTGAGTGGAAGCAGATGTGGCCAGTGCTTTCCAGAGAATTGCTTGGCTGCTAACTCCAAGGCATATACCAAAGCATGAAATAGGAAACCGAAGAAGAAATGGCCATTGCTTGTCCTGAGGAAGCACTGTCTCTTCTGAAGCCTGTTGGTGTAGGAAAACAAAATGTTATAATCTTCAATATGCACAAACAATCAAACTTATGAAATTTTAGGGAAAAGAAAGGGAAATTCCGTAATATTTGGATATTCAATTAGTAAATTATGGTATTGTTGATTTCATGAAAATGAAATATGTCAACCAAAAGGTTCTTAGTTTTTTTTTATTGCGAAATGTTAGTTGTTAATTGTCAGTTTTTTGCTAATGGGATTGGGGGGAATCAAACCCACAATTTTTTCCTCCCTCCCTTCTCTTTTTACCACCAAAACATTATAAAGCCTCCAAAAAGTTCTTAGTTAGGTTGCAAGAAATTTGATTTGGAAAAGTAACAAGAACCGAGCTACTTAAGTACTCCACCAAACAACTTATACTACGCGATGTGAGACTAAAGCACTCCATAATACCTAATCCTTATCATAGCAACACCCCTGAGCGCCGATGTCTTATCAGATGCACTTTTTAGCCTTTTTAGTGAATCCATCCGTAGATAGTCTTTTCTACGACACTAACAATAGCGAGCGTCGGGAATGCTTAACCCTTAAGCAGTCTATCTAGCTATGTTTCTGGTGAGTCATTGATCAGAGTGGTTTTCACTCATGTCTAAATAAATATACTTGCATGTTAGACTAAGTTTCGTTTAAGATTAAGACACAAGACAGTAATCAAAAAAAGATTTTGGATCTTTTGGAAATGGAGGCTAATTTTTTTATTTCCAAAAATTGCATGATCTATGTTATTAATTATTTTAGTTATATCTAACAACTAGATTTGAATTGATAGAATATTAGAAGGTAATCACATACCCTGAGAGTTTCTAACTCTGGACCTTCCAATGCATCAAAATACCGATCCACAGGTAAAGGCCTATCAGTACTCCTGGAGTTGTTGTCACCATCTTGTGCAGTTGCTCTGGGTGACTTTCCACGTAGAATTGTTAATTGTCTCTCAAGTCTCCCAGACCATGTTTTAAAAGAATCAAACCTCTTGTCCTTGAATGCTTTGATGCCAGGATGGTTATCTATTTTGACTCCATTATCTGCCTCTTGGGGCAAATGGCCTTTTGGCATTGGTTGAGAGTAACATTTTGATGGCTGCGGATGGTTAGAGTTAGCAGCTCCTGATTGAGAAGTGGAAATGGGAATACCATCTGTTTTGTTGTCCAGTGGTTGAAGCTGAACTTCTTCAGAAGAAAGTGGCATGCTGATAGAATACTTCCTTTGATGATTGATGACTACATGTTCATCATGATGTCTTCTTGGTGAGGTTTCTTCACTTCCCTATCACAAACATGAGAAAAAGTTGGATTTTACTAATTTCTTTAATTATAAACATTAAAAAGGTATATTTTAAATTACTATGAATTTTAAATAATATAGGTATTCTAAATTTTACATGGCATGAAAAAATCTCAATTTTTGGAAATAGGCTTTGTAGTATTCAATTATGCAGGTGAAGTGCTTAAAATAGAGTCTTACTTGGGCAGATGGGCTCGGAAGTTGAGAGTCAGGAGTGTCAAAGCCAGCAACTTCACTTGATGATATATACCTTATGAGTGATGGAATTTCAGGAGAGCCTTGTTCTGTAATTTCAATGTTTATGTTGTTCTCCATGCTAGATCTGAGAAAGGCGTGTTAGACTCTCTTTGTACTTTACTTATTAATGAAAAGTAACATCAGATCTGATCAAATAAAATTTAACATATAGCTTTGCCACTAATTCAGATGATCTCACTGGTAAGCATAGATGTAGAAACAAGTAGAGCTGGCAAAATCCAGATCCAAATTAGACAGTGACCAAAAAGAAGAGATGGGTTGACAAAGAATTATGCATCGGCTATCAATTATATCTTGTTCTCATTATAGACACAAAGTCACAAAGACAATCTTGTACATGTAAATAAGATGATCACATTCATCCACATAGTTCACAAATCACTTATTTTTTTCATAAAAAGTCAAAAACTATGTTCCTGATAGGTACAGCAAATCCAAAGGGTATTCATTGCTAGAGTCAAAATCAGTGAATATGCGCATATCTTTTTTTCCAATTGAGGAGCCTTCCTTCTTCGTGAAAGGTTCTTGTCTGCTATATTAATAAAACAGGGGAAGGTCTTTTCCCAATCCCCACAAAAAATGGACAAGAGAGAGTTGATGAGTAACAGCAAGCATTATAGGATAATGACTGCAGAGATGTCAAATTTCAGTCCCTTCCATCTTCTCTGAAACACTATTAATATTAATCTGTCTTGGATGAAGTAATAAATGAAACACTCCCCAGCTATTACTTCAATCCAATTCCTATTGGCTATGGATCCATATTCCATACGATGATGCTAAAGTTGAGTAATGGTGACATGAAAATTAGATCAGTCTTTGAAGAAATGAAATCAAAGGCGAATGCAACCTCAAAAAATTTCAACAATAAACACATTGCAGACTTCAAGTTTGGATTAGTATTTTTTTTTTTTTTTATCTGTAAGAATCGAAGAGGGGATTTATAGTAACTCACGCACCCTGCTCAACGAACTGAGCTAGACCTCATTGACAAGTTTGGATTAGTATAATTATACGCACATAATAAATAACTGGATAATGGAGAAGTTGATTGTGCAAGGGAAGGAAACACAAGAATTAAAAGAAGAAAAAAAGAATAAGAATCATAACCTTTAAGCCTTTTCTCTTTTCTGCCACAAGACTACTAGAAATCTTGGACAACCTCCTTGTGAGTTGATGATAGAAAAGTGAGAATTTAAATATGAACAAGATTAGAATTCTCCAGAGAAAATGCACCGTATGCTTAAAAAAAATGACGATGGACAAAGACGTGGCTTAAAGTCATAGGATCGGGAAGATGATTATATATGGTCTAAGGCTATGGTAGGCCAAGTGTACTTTGCAGCCGTAACCTTGAAAGGTCCTCATTTTCTAATTATAATCACAGCTACTTATTTGTTTGAAAAAGACACATACAAGGAAGAAGACAAAGCAACATAAAATATTATTGTAGGACAGGTAAGAAGATATTAACTACGAAATGACTTCAAATACTTAATAAATTGAGTTATTTTCTTGATGAACAACTGTGTTTGACAAGATATTTAAAAAAAAAATATATATTGAGTGGTTGGCCTACAATTGATCACAGTGGTGATGGTGCATTCCGATTTTATGGTCATCTATTAGCAAGCATATCAAAAGTTTGAGTTAGTTTGAAGTAAGCACCAGCTGCAGCCAAAGTCAAAAGGATTGGCACGGTTTCGAGTTTCACATTCAGTCCTTATTAGTACAGCAAAGACACGGCTACAATTGTTGCTAAATTTAAATGGAGCGATTCCGGGTTTGAACCTTAGGAATTTATCTATAAAGGTAGACATGTTCAGCACGGAAGATGTCACAGACCAACTCACTTTGTGAACTAAATTGAAAACTACTCAAATTCATAATATTAGCAAAACAAATAAATAAAAATCAAGTATACTTTACAATTCGTCTTTGGTTGCAAGGAAAATATTTTTCAGTCTTCTTTTAGTTTGAGATGACAATATACGTTTCCCAGGAGATAATCTTTGTTTGAATTGGACAGGATTATTGTAAGCATCAAAGTTCTCCTTCTTTGAGAGTTAAATTGCGACAATCCCATCAAAGTTCTCCTTTGAGAGTTAAATTGCGACAATCCCAAACTAGTTGATTCATTCATTTGTTAGTTATGTTTCAGTCTTCTTTGAGAGTATTCCATTAAAATCCTAAGACCTATCATATTTAGTTTTTTTTAAGTTGTTTTAAAAAATGAGGGAAAGCTTGTAAATTGAAAGTAAAAACCTTTAAAGCACTGACACGAACATAGGACATGACCAAAAAAATGAACATTTTGATATTATTAATGTCTAAAATATAGGATACATGGACACCATATAGGCATATATAGATATTCTAATGAAATGAAATACAAACATCTTAGTTAAAATTGTAATTTTGGTCACCTTATAATTCCAAATTCATAGTTTTGGTCCCATATTTCTTAATCAAGATATTTAGTCTTTTTTATTTTTTAGAATAAGTAATTTTGGTCCTTCCGTTAGTTGACCGTCAAAAATATAACATTGACTTTGATGTATGTAATGTATTGGTATTAGCATGACACTTATGTAGACGGTTGACATTAGCTTATGTAGTAAGGGGTTAAATAAAGAGAAAAATAAAATGGATTTTGGTAGGAATTGAATTCATTACTTTTTATTTAAGGACAAAACAATAAATCACTTATTTTATTTAATTAATTTTATAAATTTTATTTTACATGTATCATAAGCTAAGAGTTATTAATTTTTTTGAATTATAAAAATTAATAAATTAAAATAAAATATTTAATATTTAAATATATTTAATATTTAATTTTGCATGTATTTATTTTATTATGAAATTTTATTTATTTTATTATAAATTAATAAATGATTATACATAAAAAATGTTCTTATTCTATTATAATTTAAAAATAAATACATAAACTAATATATAGATTATTTTTTAAGGAAAATATTTTATGTAAATTATACAAATTATATAAATTTAAAATAATATTTAAATAATCTAAAGAAATAAAATT
>PYAF01001961.1:213058-240552 GCA_007407185.1 Glycine tomentella
TAAAATAATATTTATAAAGTTAATTAAACAAAATAAGTTCTCGTGGTTATTATCTTATCTTTGCATAAAAGGTCATGAAACTCTTATCAAAATCTTTTTTTATTTTATATTTTATTTAACACATTGTCACATAAGTGTTTGACTTTGAATGATGGACAAAATGAATAAAATTGTTTATTTTAAAAATTTTAGAAAAACTAAATATCTTGATTTCACATATTTAAAATTATAGGGATCAAAATTATAATTTAACCTACATCTTTTTCTATGAAAACAAACCCCACAAAAGGACAAGAACCATTTTTTTAATATTTCATATTATATTTCATATTATATTTTAACATGACTTATCTAAAAGTTAAAAACTAATATAATTTAATAAATATTAATGTGTGCCATGCCATCACATATGGAAGTATGGGTTTAAGTGTTTGATTTTTTTCAAAAGAGACATTTTAAGTATTCAAACTTACAAAGATAAATTTTTAATTGGACATCCAATTAATTAGAAGTCCTGAACATGTGTTGGACTTATTAATATCGAGGAGAGTCCATGTTAGAAAACGTAATATTAGGATAAATTAACACTTTGAACAAGAGAAATATTAGGATAAAATCTACCAAGAAATCTGGTTAAGTACTGCATGAGTCTAAAAAAATTGTTGGTTACTAGAGGAGCAAGGCCCAAATTAAGGACGCTATATTACAATCAGATCACCATGAAATAAAATAGTTAATCTGCAGTCAGTATAGTGAGTGACAACCATATACACACAATAATGTTGACATAAAATGTAATTATAATTAATGCGTTAATGAAGGTGATGAAAGCTTCTAAGAAATCACAGTTTACGACTAGAAGAAAACAAATGAATAAATAATACACGGGAAAACACCAACATGTCCAAGTTTTGCATGCTGGTTTAAGGTTTAAAAAACCATATAGGTTAGCGCGTAATATAATGTAGTGATAAATTATTATCACTTAACTTTCATTATAGTTCGGTGAATAAATAATAAATAAAAATTCATAACAAGACAAAGCAAATTGAATGCCGCAATAAAATAACATTATGAACCAAACAGTATATTCTATTTCAATGAATTATAACATTTAGAATAAATTCATTAGTCATTTTTCTTCTTATAAAATGTTGTAGAATTAATGAGTATGTCCCAATACTACTAAAGAAGGCGCCAACAACATATTAGGATTGTGAGCAGAAGCTCATCTATTAAGAGATTTATTATCCTAATTTATATAGAAAACTATTTTAATTTATGGTAGCTATTCGACTAACCCTTGTGCGTCTAGAGATCACCCTGAGGAGGATTATTGTCTACTAAGTGAACTTAAAGTGTAATTTCAACGAAATATATAAATATTTTAATGCGATATATAACACGTCAATTTCAACATACCAATATTTTCAACGAACGATTTTTTGGATGAATTTCAACAAACAAATATTAAATGTGTATATTTCCGGTTGTATTGTCATGGATATATATGTAATCGAACTAAAATAATTCATTGGGTCAATTTCCAGCAGCCAAGGAATATAATAGGCTTTGCTATGATAGCAACATGGAGAACCTGAATAATAAGTCAAAGGCGTGGTGTAAATTATGCCACACCATCTCTGGCACAAGAAGGTAGCAGAGCAGTCCCCACTTACAGCTAAAAAAATAAGATATGCCACTAAATTTTGCAATAAATTTTGTAAAGCAATGATATGCTAAAACTTCTAGTTGTAACTTGTGACACGCCTCTTTCTTTCTCTCTGTATGATGATCTGTAAACAATCAAATATGCGTCGGCTTGGTACACAACAAGTACAATGTATCTAAATTTCTGGTATCTTGAAGATTAAATATTGTTATGTAGCCCTATATCTAAGTGTCGTGTTCATAGAACATGCCGATTTTTTAATACTAAACTCTCACCAACGTTTATTTTACTACTCAAGTCAACATTGTGGCTTCTACTTGCACCTAAAATGTAGAATCTATTGGTTGGTACAATCATCGAGAATTTAGCCAACAAAAAGGTTGGCTCAATTGATAAATATCGTACTCTTATTGCATCTTGATAAATAATCTATAAATATCTTTATAAATGTTGAATGAACCTTGAGACATGTCCTGATCCTATTGAGTCCTCAGAATCCAACTGACCTAAATTTTTCTTTATCAAAAAAAAATCAAAGAATTTATTTTGAACCTAGTTGCAGCATATTAATCCAATGCAATTACATTTTAAATAGGATTGATTAGGAACACTCTTTTAAATAAGTCGTCAACTCGCTTTCCTTCCTGATAGACATGGTGCATGCATGTTCTGGTGGTTAGTTAGCTGATTGAGTTAAGAAATGAAACTTCTTAACTCATTCTTCGGCGACGCAAGCTTGTAGATGACGCGTTGGGAAGCTTCACGGAGGACCTTTGTGGGGGTAGAATAGGTGTTGGTGGTGTTAAAGGGAAAGGGGTTTTTGATGTTAAAGGGGGGAGGAGGGGGTAGGAGGGAGGAGAAGGGGTAGGACCAAAATATTAAAAGCAATTTTTTTAAGAACCGGGTGCCAATAGCAGTAAGGAGGGTGCCAATATCAATGGCCTAGCTAGCATAACGTGGATTATATGAGTTCTAACTGGGTATATGTGTATTATGGACCAAGCCCAATGTCAGACCCAAACGGGTGGTTTATTACTTGAACATCAATAATTAATTACCGTTGTGGGATTTGGGATCTGTTTGGATACAAGTCACAAGTGTTTTTGAGAGCTTCTCTACTGGAAATATAATGTTTTTTTTCAGTAGAAAAGCTCCCAAAAGCACTTCTAACCTTGTATCCAAACAAACTCTTGGTCGTTTACTTCCATTCCAAGGTAGTTTTCTTCAGGTTTGGGCGGTTTGTCTCGATGTATTCATTCCAAAAGAAAAACTTTGGGGGGACACTTAATGTGAGAGGAAAACGAAGTTTTGTTTTCTCAGGTTACGTTTTATAATTAGTTCAAGTAATAAAAGTATAGAAGATGCTTACATTTGCAAAAAGGTGCATGTAAAGAGTTCTCCAAATAATATGATTAAGCTTTGCACGCATGATGTTAATTTATAATCCAATATTAGAAGAAAATAATAGAATCCACATTAATAGGAATTACTAAACAGACTGAGTCACAAAATTAACTGTTTAGAATTCTCTAAGCAAAAATGACTTCTTATATCAATCAAACAATTAATATTTATTAGTATATGTTCCTATATAAATTTTTTCTTAAGTTGAGGAAGATCTAATCACACCGGAAACATTCAACATAAGAAAAAAACCTATAGTAATTGAGCATGGTTTAATCGATTTGATCAGATTTTAATGAACATTAATTGGAGGGTATAAAGCAGCTTACTTCGATTACTATCACTTTGTAATTTGCAAGCATAATCAAGTATTGCTAATATCAAAAAGAAAGTAGTCTCAATCTCTAAAGTTATGCATGTTAAATATATAAAGACATCGAAGTTATTAACCTATCGATCTTATCACACATATTACATTAATCCTCACAAGTACATCGAACGTATATTAAATTTACTTAGTCTTAATCAATACCAGCATTTAGGCTTCTGAAAGCTATATATGGATGTTCATGCACCGTCATTGCGTCTTGTTCACTCTGAAAACGACTCACCCACAAAATTACTTTTAACTCAAGTTTGTGCACCCAAGTCTTTTTCCATGCCGAGAAGGAAAAACAAAATTTGATTGGTGAATGATAGCCTCATAACTTTCTAGCTTAGTATGGAAACTGCTTTAGTCCGTAAATATATCATTGTTTTTATGGCCAAAGTGCGATGGTAGTCCATGCCGTGTCTGCCGTGCCAGATTTCTGACCTACTCATTTTCGCTCTCTCTAGCTATAATGAGTTTATATTCACAACTTTTTAAATGTATACTCATAATTTGAAATTAACTGTATATGCTACAGGGTTTATATATATATATATATATATATATATATATATATATATATATATATATAAATTATTAGAGAACTGAGTTTTTAATCTTTAAACTTTTGGGTAAATATGATCAAATCACTGTACTTTTATATTGATGAATTTGGTTATCAAACTTTGAAAAAAAAATGAATTTAGTCTCTCCTCTTACCTTTAAAAAATAATGATGGGCTCTAACAAATGGGAGACTTTTAAGGATCAGATTCTTTGATACAAAAGTATATAGATCTTAATTACTTACAAAAAGTATAACAACTAAAAACACATTTTTTTTTCCAAAATTATAGCTACCAAGTTGCAGAACATTATGAAAATATGTTAAGATTAAATATGCTTTTAATCACTATATAATTAATTTTAAATTTATAATGTTAGTCCATATAAAAGTTGTTGTTCATTTTTATAGTCTCATTTAATTTTTTTCACCATTAATATTAGTTCCTTGAAGCAAGGATAATTTTTTCTCCTTTTATTTCTCATTTTTAGCCCCTTTCAAGGACTCATTGATAATTAATATTAATGGAAGATAAACGAGAGGCAAAATATGGACCAAAAATTAATAGGAATTAAAAAAATCTGAAATTTTACAATGATATATTTAATCCAATAGTTAATTATTTACCATGCACATATTTACTTGATATATTTTAATTTGAGTCAACTATATGCCACCATAAATTTGACTAAATGAGTGGCAAGAAAATTTTCATTAATTCTCTTCTAAATATAAGTGAAAATCAAAAAAAATTTAAAAAAAGAAAAAACTGAATAAGTTTTAATATTGTATACATGTACATGATTGTAACTGCATCGTTACTAAAATTATTCCAATAATGTGTCACTTGCCACAATGGCAACTTGCAAGGTAGCAAAAACGAAAATAATGAAGATGATGAAAAAGTGGCACCCACTTGCATATAAAGAAAGCCAGTCGGCAGCTTGTAACTGGACCTATCTGACTTAATTTGTTGTTTTCTCAATCTCTCTTACTCCAATTAGGTATGTTAGGTTTACACTCTCTTTGTCGGCTCTACCTTTGTTTTTCTGGTTTTATTTCATGCATGATAGGAGTTCGGTAAAGATTTTGAGCAGAAAATGAAAGGTTTAAAAAAATATTTTACACCCAGAAAAAAGAATTCAATCACTTTTATTTTAATATTTTGTGAAACTTACGTGCACTAATAATATTTTGTGCAACTATACTATTTATTGTTTCATTTAATAAAATATTAAAAAAATCATACTTGTACAATAAAATTTACAAGCAAGATGAAATACGGAGAATTTTAAATTTAAAATATAATAAATGATAAAATGATAGAGAAAGATAAACACAAAATAATGCTATATAAATTGTTATATGTGTATTGACCACAACTAATGTGTGGTGGTAACACAATTTGGTTGTAAGAACTATGAAAACAAGCTATAAACATACTACTGATGATGTTTAGTGTGGCATGGTGTGGTTGTGGTGGCACAATGTGGTGCCAATAGTGGTGACAAACAAGAAGTGATAGATGGTGGTGGTGGTGATATGATAGGGCTTTTGAGGGTTTGAGGAGCATGGATTATATTGAACCAATGCATAATATCTTATATCGCTTCAAATAAAAATCGATGTAGAACTGATGTAGAATAATCTACTAATTTTAAATCGAGGTAGTGTAATTTCATTTAATTTAAAAAATGTCATAATCGGTTTTTTAAGATTCAACATAGAAAAGGCGACGTAAAATAAAAGGTCATTCATGTATAGTGATAAATTATGTTTTTTTCATTTAATTCAATTAAATTCACTTTATTCCAGATTCATTTCTAATCCAATTTCAATTTTAATTTAAACCTAATGAGCCACGTACAAGTAGCATTTATGTTTTTTTTAACCAAGCAAAAGATTGATATATTTACCAAAATCACGTACAAGGCCAAGTAGTACCGACGTGATTAAAAACAGGTAATACAAGTAGGATTTATGTGTAATACAAAAATTCCTTAAATTGGATTCTCTTCATAAAAACACATGCTTCAGTTCTTCAATGTGATGCCTACAATATCCTCAAAACTCATATGCTCCAGAGATAATAGTAATTAAATAACAAAACAAATATCACTAAAAATATTGCATATTAAATATAGTCTTAATTAATTGAAACACATATCAAATTAAGATATATATTGGTTCTATTTTTTGTTATATTAATTATAATTCATTATTTTATCTTTTTAAAAACAGAAAATTTAAGATATATATCGCTCGTTGTTACATATTAAAAGGTAATAGGTTTGTCCGTATACTATCTAAATTAATGGTCCAAATCCAATTGAAGTTAAACCACACACAATGATCTTTTGCATAAACGAATGACAAATGATTAACTATTTGAAAATTAGGACAAGCCTGAATAAAGTGGGACAATGCTCGTTCGAACAAATGTTGGCAAACAAACAGCTATGCTTTGGTAACACACAACAAGACATTCTTTCCCATCACTATTAATTTGTTACGCATAGTTAATTTATTGAAAGATATGTCATTAATTCTTATCATTCTTTTTTATCTTCTTCCAACTTTCTCTTTGCTCATGTATAAATATTTTTTCTTTAATTGATGGGTGGGTGGGGGTCTATGCAGTGCCCGAATGCTACAATCGAGGAATTTTTGTTGGGTCCATATTGTAAAGGCATTCCAAATGGCTCTAAAGGTGTGACTTTTGGACTTCCTCAAATATGCTATAGGTAAAAGCTGATGAAGAAAAAAGTTCTTAGAAATATATGAGCAGTGAGAGCTCTTATCAAGTTATCAAAAGGGCATATAATACTTGAATCTTTATGAGAATTTTCATTTTAATTTTTTCTTTCCTTCATTCTTGGTTAAACTTCTTAATAAATACTGCAGATTCCTTGGGTATCCTTGCCATCTTCTTTTGGCCTTTAGTCCCTTTTTCCAACTCAGCATCACATGCTTTGGTTCTAAATATTTTGTTAATATTTTGATTTGTGGGTTACACGCAATGCCACTATTATTTTTCATGACTTCTATACACTTACTTTACCCATGGAAAGCTCGCATCACTCCAAAAGCTTCTTTTTATAAAGAAAAATTAAACAAGCTAGCTCGGAAAGTAGAAACACAAAGACAACATTAATATATATATATATATATATATATATATATATATATATATATATACACACACACTAGTGGTTCTAGTCAAGAGCCATGGTATATTCTAAACCCACGAGTGAGAGCTTTTTCTAATTAGGCCATCAACATGGGATATTCATCAGATTTGATTTTATAGTTGCTATATCTTTATAATGTCAAACATATATATCTTTATTTTATGAAATTTTCATTAGATTTCTAAACATTATCACAGTATCGTCCCTATTAAATGACTTATATAAAATAACGTCTACATATATATTATTTATTTATTTTTGGTGAAATGTCTACATATTTTAATTCTACATGCATGTGTTTTTCCATGCTGCATATCGTCCCTACTACATACTTTAATTTTAAATATGAGGTTACGTGTGCTTCTTGCATATGTGCTAATTAATTAAAAGCCAAGAAGCATTTTCCTTTCTCTCTCACTGCCTGAAAATTAAAGTTTACTTCGCCTTCAGGCACTTGGAATAGCTTATATTGTACATAAGTTTTTAAAACATTGAAATACTTATGAGAATAGGAATTGGTCATTATTGTTGGTCTCTTTCTCCACATTGTATTTTTATTTGTCGTATGGAAAGTGTAGTTGTAAATATATAACCACAATAGTTTATATAAATTAATAAAATAAACAATAGCGATAAATTGCAGGAGAGGGAATGAGAAAGAAAAAAATTAAAAATAAATGATGAGGATTAACTTTTCATAAAATATATGAGAGAAAATATTTTGTGTGAATAAATATTATTACTACTAAAGTATATAATTGTCGTCCACAAGGAGGCTACAGATATTCAAAGTCTTGTCATAGATAATGACCCGTGTAGCTGTTTGATTACTGATTTCACTTTGGATTCACGATCGTGCTTCCGTCTTAGACCATATATGGATCAATCTTTATTAGTGGGGTGGAATATGAACTTGCAGTTAGCATGGAAGCTTAATTAATATCAAGTGCTTATAGCCATTAATTATATATATACACTAAAGGAAAAAATATGACGAGGAAAGCATAATAATCACGGTTTGGTGTGCTTGTTAAAATTTTAATATGAAAATGCAAAATTTTAATTTTAATGATATCTTCATATCTAAATTGCATAAATTTATTGATTATATGATACATAATTAAGAATTTGTAGGATATTCAAATTAAAAAAAAAATCTTTTAATTAGCTTATATCTCTAAATGAGATTCCTTGTGGAAAGTGCATATTAATCAACCTTTATATGCAAGAGATATCCTTGCAGTCATGATAATTTCCTTTAACGCAGATTCTGATGTGAATGATATAGACCACACACACATACACACACACACACGTATATATATATATATATATATATATATATATATATATATATATATATATATGTGGTTAGACAGAAATCAGAAGGAGAAGATAATTACTGGTTTGAATGATAATTAAACAAAGTCTCTGTAATTTTTTTCCCTTGCTTTTGTCATTTCATCTCCTTCTTTTTGACTAATGCATAGATGTAATCTCTTCCTTCTCTTGCTCAGATACACGAATATTTCCCAGTTAAGTATCAAAAAGCACTATCTTATATATTTACTTTGTTTCTGTTTTGCTTCATACCCCTTTTCTGTTTCGCTAAGTAAAGCTTTGATGGTCAAAAAAAGGGGGGGCAAAAGCAAAAGGGAGAAACTAATTGAAAACCTAAAAAAGAGAAAAGGATTCAAGAATATTTCAAAATTGAAAAGAACAATTTTGATTGCTTATACGTGAGCCAATCTAATGTAGTACTTTCCATATTCTGAAAGTGATGATCTTAAAAGTGTGAATAGATTTGATTTACTTCCCACCAAATTTGCCAATGTAATTCGAACATTATTAGCTGTATCTTTGTGAATGATAGAGAGATTCTGTCATAGTTATTAAGATGGAAAATACAGTTTAGAGAAAGGAATCATTATAAATTGGTAGTTAAATAGTTTATATATCAAATATATTTAAAAATAAATTATGACCATGTTAACAAAAATTATTAATATATATAGTCATAATTTATTAAATATATTTAGCTAGAAATTGAAAGATTGACTTCTATAAGCTAACTTTTATATAAAAGTTCGGTCTTCTCTGGCACAATCGATCCTTTCCGGTGAGGATTCTTTACTTCTCCAACAACCATTCATCATGCATGGACGAATGTTCATCATCTTTGCAAATTGATGTAATTTTTTTTTTTTTATGTTCTGGTTTTATTGAGCTTCTATGGTTTGATTTTGGATCTGAAGTTTGATACAATATTTGCATGTGGAGTTTAAACATGAAGATTATTTTTATTGTAATTTTTTATAAAAAAATAATTCTGATTCTGTGTTTGATTCTAGGTTCATTTTATAGACAATGTATTGATTGCTAAAGTATCATTAATTTGTTTTCTTTTTTCTGTTGAATCTTGGCCTGATATAATAGCTTTTTTATTATTAAGAAATGAATAAGTAATATCAGTTGCTTATATAAGCAACATCATGTATTGTAGATGTTTTTAGCGTCATGGTTGATTGTGGGAAGAGAAATGGAGTGGATAGAAATAGAAGAGGATCGGAATAATAAGATCAAAGAGAAATATAGTGGAAATAAAGTATAAAATGTTAGGTTGTTTGATTTAAGAAAAAAGTGAGTGAAATAAAGTGAAAATAATACAATAAAATTGTTTGGGTTTAAGTGAAATAGAAGAAGAGAATTAAATAAAATTATAAAAATACTGGTTTACTCTTATCATAGTGGGTGTCAGCTAACCGAATATATGTAATCTATTATGTGTCAATTTAATTATTATATGATTCATATAATCGATTGTTTGAATGCAAACATGACTTGCACGATTATGCCATTTGATTAAAATTTTAATTGACAAAATAATAATTCTAATATATTTGCTTCAGGCAACCCATGAATTTGAACAATCGATTATGCCATTTGAAGAACCGATTATTCCAAGTGTTTGATGGTTGAACACACTTGAATAACTGATTATTAGATTCAAATAATCAACTAATAAATGCAATAGAGTTTGAGATTGCAGTTGCGAGAAGTTGAACGTACCAGTAGGAGGACACATCAACTGCACACCACAAGTGGCATGACCTTCTAAAACAACTTATGTGAACAAATGTAGACCTCGAGGAACACTGGCGCGAGGTTGAACTGGCACCATGAACGCAACCTTCACATATATATGTGCATTGGACCAACGAATTTAGCAACGACGAAATCTACACACTCACCAATAACACAATTTTATGAGGGAGTTGAGTGTTAGGGTTTTGGTGGTGAGGTTCGTCACCATCAACAATCAAGAGAAGGATAGAAGACTCAATACAATATAATCTTAGTTGCTTTTGTGACTTACTGAAAAAAATTGGGAGATGATGGAAAAATGTGGGACACACCACAACACATTTGAGACCTCGACCTACTTGTTACAATTTTTAAAAATATTTACTCAAATGCCACGTGTGCCAAATTATTTCCCAGAGTGTCACACGGCTTAGTTCGCTGGTCAGAGAAGCGAACTACGTTGGCTGAGGTGGCGCGATGTTGGTGGCAACGTACTTCGCTACACCTTCTAGAGAACTACGTGGCTGCCCAACGGGCAGTCAACGTGGCGCATTCCAAGTTCACTACCCTCCCCCTAGAGAACTAAGTGGACGCTAATTCAAAAAAAGTCATGACATAGTTCGCTACCCTCCCTAGCAAACTACGTACGACCACGTGTCAACTGGGGACGTAGTTGGCTACCCTCCTAGCAAACTACGTACTGCCACGTGTCAACTGGGACGTAGTTCGCTACCCTCCTAGCAAACTACGTGCACGCTAATTCAGACATTAACCATATTCGCTACTGTGCCTAGCGAATTAGGCCACGTAGTTAGCTAGCCTTATTAGCGAATTTGCCACCATCTGCCACGTGTCCTGCCCGCTTCTGATGGGGCACTGGCTCATTGATCAGAAGAGCACCACATCAGCCAACATAGTTCGCTGGTCTGACTAGCGAATTAGGATGTGTGGCATTTTGGCAAATAGTTTGGCCCGCGTGCCATTTAGATAAATTTTTTAAAATTTTGTGACACGTAGATCGAGGTCTCAACACATTTTTCATGAATCACCTCAACCAAATGATTAGTATCATTTTTGTTGTCTCGTCTGTCCGCAACAAATTGCAACTGCCAAACAGGGTATAAGTGTTAATTAACTTCTAAAAAAAGAAAGAGAAGATCGAATGAAATAGATATAATAAATTATATGTCTGATATGTAAGAGTATGATAAATTATAAAACATGATAGATGAAAGAAAATATCAGAAATATTTGGCAAGTAAGATTAATAAGAATATTATTAATATGATATAATTGATAAATTATTTTGTTTTTTAAAATTATGTGATTATGAATTTAATATCTGATTCATGTTGTGGTTGAAAAATATCTGTCAGAAGATATATATCAATTCTTTAAATAAATTTAAGTACATCAAAAATTCAATTGTTAATTTTCCATCAAAATACATCATCCTTAATAAAAGAAAAGAAAAGAAAAGAGTATGTATATATTTATACATATACATCTTTACACTAAACATTTTCCATTTTTCACTTGTTGATTGTCTAATTCTAATCTATCTATTTTTCCGGTTTCTCCAATCATCTATGCAGAAGGGGAAGAAATGTCCTTTCATTTCCTCTCAACAATTTGACCCTAACGATGCAAAATAAATTGGTCCCACTCTCCGTATAGCCGCCTTTTGATTGTGGCTTTTGGCTGCTTTTGTGGTGGCACGCACTGGCGCACCTCACACTTCGCTGTATCCACGTACTACTACGCAACACAATAAGGATTTCTTTTACTGCGTGTTAAGAAAATTTTAAAGAAAATAGTAATAACGAATTCCAGCCCCATTGGCAGATATATAATTGGGTTCCTTAGCTATATTGTCAATGATTTCATCTCATCTATATATATACCAAAGTTATTGTTGGAAGAAGTAACATGATCTTTGGGTGTTAATAAAAAAAGGTTAATAAAAAATATTTACGTTGGCAGTATATTAAAATCATATTCCCAATTTTTTTGTTTATTATATACAAATTACATAGATTAAATTTAGTTTAAATTTGAGAGTTTTAAATATTTTCTTAATAAATGATTTATCTGGTTTTGAAATGGGATAACATTTTATCCTTTCTTTTTAGATTTGATTTTGTTTGTTCATTGTATAGTACAATTTTTATTTTATATTATTAAAATTTACAATAAACATGTTTTCTAATATATGTTATTTATAACTAAAACTAATGATAAATATATATTTTAAATATATAAATTATGATTTAAATTTACAAGTAACAATTAAAATTGTGATGTAAAATTATTTTTAATTATTTATTGATAACTATTAAAAACAATATTAAAATTCAATTTAGAGGCAGAGATATAAGTATATGGAAAGAGATAGATAATTAAGAAGAAAAAATATATAAATAGAGATAAAATGAAGATAATTTGACATGGTTGAGAGAAAAGTTCTTTAGCTAATCGTGAGTGTATTGTGTGAAATGCACATTTCAAAAAGAAAAGACAAAAAATATAAAAAATGAATTGAAAGAGTAAACCACGAGAGTCTAACTCTCTAATTTATAATATAAAAAATTATGCATAATTTTAACTGTAGGGCCATAATTAAGTTTTGTTTTCATTTTAAAAAATAGCATTTCAATATATAATTTATAGCACAAGACCGATTTAAAATACATCGAACGTGCAAGAAAAAAGATACTTTGTTTTTGCCTCTTCCGATCCCATGTGCATAATAAAAGCAGCAATGACGGAAAGTACTTTTATAAATCATATTTTGGAAATTTCGGCTGGGCCTGTGCTTTATAACTATTCCTCTGCTTGACTATGTAGTGCATGGACCATCATAATCACCACTATTATTATCAATCGTTGCCACCATCCCAATATGAATGATGTTGTGTCTTCGTCATCATGATCACTATCGTCACCACCAACATAATTATTATCATCGTCATGGTATTGGTGACGACGACGATCATGATAATGGTGATATGGTAGTGACGATCTTAACGTAAATTAAATCTTCAATATATTATATTTTTTTTTATGATAAATCTTATAGAGATTTTATAGTTAAATGAAATTTTTATCTTAATCTTTCATTTTAATCTAACAATTGAGATTAATTATTCTTATTTTCATATAAGATTATCATTCTCATATACAGATCATCTATATATAAAGTATACGAATTGAGGCAACTATTAGTTAAATTATACTCTATGATATATCTTAAACTTAAATATATTTTTTAGGTTTAAATATGTTTTTAGTCCATCAAATTTAGATAATTACTTTTTAGTCCTTAATTTTTTTTAGTTCTTCAAATTTTTGAAAAGTTACTTTTAGTCCCTCTTTGATCAATGTGTTTATGATTTTATAATTTGTAACGAATTTTAATTGGTAATTTTTTTATTTTGAAAAATGATTTTTGACAATTTTAAACCACCAAAATATCTAACTTATATGATTTGGCGACTTTTTTTACATATCTATTAATTTTAAAGAAGAAGAAAAAAAAGATAGATATAGAATTGTCACAATTTTTTTTACATATTTTGACTATTTTAAATTATCATAAATCATCTTTTAAGAAATCAAATTAAAAAAAAAAATATTTTTGATGGTGATACATTGCTACAAATTGTTGCACCATTAACACAAATAATAAAAGAGACTAAAAGTAAAATTTTAAAAATTTGAGAAACTAACAAAAATAAATTCTTTTTAAAAAATTAAAAATAATAATTACTCAAATTGAAAAGATAAAAAATATATTTAAACTTATTTTTTAAACAAGAGATACCATATTTGTGTTAACACGATGTGCATGTCCGTGTAGACAATAGTATTTTAAGTATTATGGTATGAAAGTGTGTGAGTGATATAGTGGGAATGAACTTGAAGTCTTTATTAATTTAAAACAATAATAGGCATTGACATGCAATTGACTTACAATGATATAAATTTCTTTTATGTTTTTCGATTCCTTGACTTGTGTTACACCACGTCACCACCAAAGAATGCAAATATTTATTCACGTTGATAATTAACGGACAAAAGTTAAGTGTTATTTATTGTGTGTTTTGCAGTACTATTTTAATTTTAATTGAAAAATTATTTCAATAACTCCTCAAATTTTAATATCTATTTAAACGTGTATATTAATGAAGTACAATATTAATTTAATCAAACAGTAATATCACAAATACATAAATACTTTCCATTTATTTATTAGAAAGACAAGAAAACAAGAAAAGAAAGAATTTGAAATTTAAATAACAAAAAATCCGAGATAATAAGTTTTGTAGATTGATAAAATCGAAGAGAAATCCTACAACATACTACTTCAACTGAAATTAATTAGAGGAGCATTGTAAAATGTGAAGAGAGGAAAATCCTCATCAAGTTGATAAATGCTTTTAAATTTTTCGAAGACGCCGGAAAAGGAATCCACAAGTCTGGATTTGTCTGATGTGTGGATGAATGGCATGTGCAAAGAAATTTTATTAATAATTTTATTAATAAAATATAAATTTTATTATTGACAAATGATACTGAAGACTTTTTTTTAATAATATATGCTTTTCTTCTCTTTAGATACATGATTTTGTCATTATTTAATTTAATAATATTGTTATTTTTATCGTTTAATATTTTTATATTTAAAATTTATTTAAATTTTAAAGTATTTGATTCACATAAGTTTATTAATTAATATTTTTTTGGACATCATCATGACTTGAGAGAATTCAACCGTGCAATGCAAGGAGCTGCAGAAAACAACTTTATGAATGTTATTTTCAAAACCGAACATATATTATTTTTGTTCATCACATTTTAGAGTAGGTTTAAATAATAAAAAAGTGATAAAAATGTAACATTATTTTTAAATATAAATGTAATTAAATGTGATAAAAAGAAGCAATAAAGAAATAAAAAAATATTACATAATTTAAAATTATCATGATTCTTATTCAATCATATAAAATTGACATAAAAAACATTATCCTCCATTTATATAGATTTATATACTGTGTCTTAATATTATTTCTAGTATATACATAGGATCTCCAAAAAATTATCCTCGTGTTTCAAATGTAAAGTTTGTATGACTAAATATCTATAGATAATTTGATAGTGATCCAATAACAAAGACATAATAGATCAATAACAAATTAATCATTAGGACAAAATCTAATATATCATATTAGAATATAAATTTAGATTTAACTCAATGTAACACAATAAGTTTGTAAAGTGAGAAATGATTCTATTTGTACATCTTAATATTATTTATAGTTAAAGTTTATAGTTAAAGTGAGATTGTGGGATTTCATTAAAAAATCTAAATTAAAAATCTTGGCTACTTGTCATGTAGGTATTAATTGAGACTACAAAATAGTCTCAAATTATAAATTAATTTCTTAGAAAATTATTTAATTAATGAAGATTTTTTTGACTGAATTTAGTGAAGTAATTTTGATTTTTTTTAGCAAAAAGGTTGGTCCGACCATGCATTTACTAGCTTAATGAAGAACTTGATTAATTAATTTTAAAAAGAACACTAATAAGTATTAATTTTCTGTAATTCAATTTGTCATAAGTTTCATAATATGAAAATTAAAGTGTCATACACTCGTGCTATTTAACTTCAACATATTTAATTTTTAAATAACTTATTTAAATTTATTAATTATTGTGATATAAGAAGTCTCATCAACATAATCATTTCCCTAAAGCACAAATCAGTATATATCTACGACTACCACTACCAAATATCATTTGGTTCAAAGCGTGCGCTAATTAAGTGGGATCTGGTAGGAGTTTCCCACAAGAGTGCCTGAGAAAATTACAGTGCTTAAAGAAATAAATACATTAATTTATTTGAAATGCATCATTACTCATTAGATAATCTTATCAACATGTTCAGCAGTCGAGATTTCATGGTTAACATCAAAATAATGGTTAACATTAAAATACCAAATTCCAAGCTCAGGACCTGATTTTTCTCAATCTATCTTATAACAATTTTTCTAAATTATAATCAAAGTTTCATATTGTTTGATATACATATTGATAATGTTGAAATAGTATATACAAGATAGTTATTATTTTATAAGTTGATTTTGTAAGATTAAGTTACACCCATAATTTATAATTCTAAGTTGATAACAAAACTCATCCTAATCATGAAAGACATTTGGTTAAGAAAAATATTTTTACGTTTAAGAATCTATCATTTCTAGAGATTCATGATTCTCATGATTGATTAATTTTTTTTATTGATTATAAATATTGTTGTATAATTTTTTGGGAATAAGAAATTAAAATTAAAATAATATATTATCACAATTTTTGATTATTTATTTCATTAAATAATTTAATTAGAGTAATATGATATTTTTATCATAATTAAACTTAATTTTAATTTGAAAAACTTAAATTCTCATGAGAGTATTTTTGTGAAAAACTTAGGCAAAATTTTTCAAAAAAAAATATTTTCTGAGAATTGTTATCTTTTAAAAATCAAACTAAATATAAAAAACTAAGTTCCTAACTTAAAGATTCATGAAAAAATTTTCTTTTACCAAACGGGGCTAGTTAACTTAATTATATATATATATATATATATGTATAATAATAGTATAATAAATTTATACAGTATGATCCCTTCCTCAAAAAGCTAAAAAAGAATTAAAATTTGTTATATTAGTTTAGCTTATAGGAGAAAAAAACGTGATAAATGAATTCCTCTGGGGACATCCAACGATACAGAAAATGGGTTTAATGAAATTGGCAAAGTCTTATGACATGACCTCTCGTAACGTGCATAGAGTTTTGCAAAAGGGACGACAATTGCATGTTTACGAATGTCTTTCGTTGTGCCCCAGAATGCACAGTCCATAAATTAATAAGTAGAGATGACGTTATTGAAAATGAATTTAAACCAGTAAAATTTTAAGTTGTGAATAAATTCGAAAAAAATTCTACGTTGAATTTTTAAAGTAATCAGTAATCATTATTATAAATAATTTCATTTATATATTTTTAATAAAAAATTATAATAAATATGTCTTTTAAGATAATTATTATAAAAATTAACAATTTTTTTTTATACAAGATCAATTTTGATTGTATAAAAATATAATTTTTTTTTATAAAAGATTAATTTTGATTGCATAAAAATATAATTTTTTTTACAACAATGTCATTTTATATATTATTATATATTATTTATATTTATAAAGATTAATAAACTTATCACATCTGAGAATTTATAATTTGATAATATAAAAACTTTGACACTGTTAATATATTTTAATAATTAAATAGTTTAAATATACCAAATAGTGAATACTATTATAATCCCACATTAATTCCAAGATAAAAAATGTATAATCTCTCAAAAAGATCACAAGATTAATCCGATCTAGCTATTACAGAAATCACGATCCCTCCTCTGTAAAATATGCAAAATTAGAATGTCCCATAAAAGGGGTAGGGGTAGGGGTGGGTATGTGCCAATTTTCTTTATTTTTTTTTATTTTCGAATACTTCATGAATGGTCCTGACTTTAACATGCTTTATAGAAAAACAAATAAGGCAGGCACCAACCATACCGTTTCATCACCTTTACAATTATTTATTAAGAAAAAACCAAAATGACACTGCACCAAGCAAACAAGGAGCAACAATACACAAAAATTATTAGCCAAAGCTATGATATATTAAAAAAATACCTTTTAAAAAAGGTTTCCAAGTGGGCAAATAATTAAAAAATAAATAAAAACAGGTCAGTCTAATCTAACTGTCTAAGAGAGAGAACCCAGATTTGGTGTTAGTAGCACCACACCACTCACCACTATGCCAAAAAAGAAGCAAGCAAAAGTAAAAATCTTAACTTTATTTTATTTTATTTTTCTTTTTTGAAAATTTGGTTCATGGCAAGCAATGTGCTGTAACTTTTTAAGTTTAACGTCCATTAGTTATGGCATGCTATATATAGGCATTGTGGAGAGACACACACACAAGAGTCATTGCCTTGTCAAAATCCTTTAGACCAACGTTGTCTTCGGTGCCTCATTTTTACATAGGTTGTTCTGTTATTTTTGTTGTTGTTGTTCTTGTCATCCACAATATCTGGGGTACCCATTTCACCGAATCATCCTTTGCTTGACAATCCTGATACCCTTTGGTGAATAATCGCTTCTGGGGTCATAAAGGAATAAACTTGGATTCAGGGCCGTGATGGAGCAGAAGCACGTTCTGTTGTCAGCATTGAGCGTTGGGGTTGGGGTGGGTGTGGGGCTTGGGTTGAGCTCAGGGCAGAAATGGATTGGCGGGAACCGTGACTCTGATGAGCTTTCTGTGGAGCCGATTGTGCAGGAGCTCAAGAATCTGGTGGTTGAAGGAAGGGACAGCAACGTTACATTTGAGGACTTTCCTTATTACTTGAGGTGATTTTGAGATTTCATTGCAGTAGAATGATATAATATGACCCAAACATGATGTTATTAATGTCTATGTTTCTTTTTTTTTTTTTTAACCATTTGACACTGCAGAATGACATTTAGACATGGTATATTTGAATTTATGATAGTTTATTTTGATAAAGTAGGGTGTCCAAGGTGTTTTGAACATGCACCTCTCTCAGTTTGACTTGTAAATTACTTGGCAATCTGCTATGAATATTCTGGGAGATATAAGTTTGATACTTTCTATGGGGCTTCTGTGATGGGTTTGATCTCCTAGTATCTTTGAGATTTTATTTGATTGTTTGTTGTTGTTGAGTTCTCTTTGGTATTGAAAGGAAATTGTTGCATTTTGAGTATCTGTTGGGTCAGAAACAGGGAAGCTGCAGGATATGAGTGATGTATCTTTCCTGATAAACGCGTGATGTATTTCTGAAGTAGATTAAAGAATGAATCTGATAGCATACTTTTTTTTATTCCATCTGATAGCATACTTTAATTTGTACTTTTTGTAATCAAAAGATAGCTTATTTTGTTTTATGGTACCTAGTGCTTATTATGTGCACTTAACACTCATCGTTGATTTGTTATCTTTCATATTAGTTTTCTGGTTAAACATAGTGCTATATTTCAGATTGGAGCATCACCCTCTTTTAGATGATGGAGCAATTGTCGTTTGCACTTTTCTATGCTTGTCTACTTAAGTTAGTTGATTCAGAGCATATAAATGGTGATCAATAAATCTGCACACCCAAATTCAAATAATTAATACCAGCTGACATGAAATGATCACACTTTTGTTTTCTGCAAAGCTACAACGATTGACACTCTAATTCAAGTTGCGGTAACACCCCCCTGGTGTGAAAGGGCGGCTGCACAAGTTTCACCATTATGAGAGGGTCATATATAAACAGCCTTGGAGTGTGGCCTGAGTGGTTGTTTCAGCAACTACAACTTGTGACCTCTATGATGGGAAGACACACTCTCTAACAACTTCTTGAAGTGCCAAAAATGAAAAAAAAAATGTTTTGTAATTCCATAGTCTTTGAAAATTCCTGATACCTAGATGCTTAATTGCTTATGCAGCCTTTACAACAACAACTGAGTTCTTTCCATATTTTTTCTTTTCTTTTTCTGTTCTCATATTCTCTAGTTCATCATAGGTCGGTATGTTGGTATATAACTACTATCAAAGAGTTTTTAGATGTAGGAATATGATATTGATTGTTAACTACTGCAAGATTGAAAATAAATTCCGTCTATGCTTAATTGTGCATCTTGGATATAATTGAATTCAAATTCTAGCTTCTAGCCTTTTGATTTTATATTCCAACAGTTACATGCTACATTAAATCAGCCATCATGCTCTTGTTTCTAAATGAGTTTTCTATTAAGGAAAAAGCAAGTATTATAAAAGTATTGTTTCCCATAGATATTGTTTATATTTAGCGCGGATCTCTATATTTGGAGCTCATGTCCCGTCACAGATGGATTTGATCTAACCATGGAGGAATTTAATGTATTATTATTACTACCTATGTTCCTTATTCATTCAGATGTCGTGAGCAATATTTCATTTTTATTTTCCTTTTCCTGACAGTACCATATCTTATGCATGCATATAATGTGACAAATTGCAGTGAAAGAACTCAAGTTTTGTTGACAAGTGCTGCATATGTTCATTTAAAACATCTTCACTTTTCCAAGCACACCAGGAACCTCCCACCAGCAAGCAGGGCTATTTTGCTATCTGGTCCAGCAGGTATACTAAGCAAGAATTTAACTTTGTCCTGCCGAAACCTTTTTTAATTTTAAGTTGTTTTGACTAATACTATTTACTTATATATTTTCAAGAACCTTACCAGCAAATGCTTGCCAAAGCTTTAGCACATTACTTTGAATCAAAGTTGCTGTTGTTAGATATGACTGACTTCTCTGTGAAGGTAATTTTTCATGGCTTCTCATTTTATTTTATTTATCTAGTCGCATACATATATTCTTACCTTTTACGTTTTCCCTTGTATAGTTGCAGAATAAATTTGGATGTTATAGAAAAGAACCAGTAAGTTTACTCTTCACCATTCTGTCATTCTTGACATGTTCTAGAAGTCATGAAATTGTTTGTTCGTAGTGATATTTTTGTGACTTATTTGCTTCTGTTTACATAGTCTTTCAAAAGGTCAATATCCGAGGCGACTTTGGAGCGAATGTCTGGTTTGTTTGGTTCCTTTTCAATGCCTTCTTCAACAGGAGAAACAAGAGGTACTAAAGGAAATAACAGTCAACTTTTACAGTATGAAATTTTTTATTCTATAATTACCTGTTATAGAGTTTGGTAGTTCATAGTTGAAGACTTCAAGATATGAAAGATTTTATAATGCATGTATTGCTTTGACATCTGGTATTAGGTTTTGTTTTTAATGTTAGTATCACAGACAGTGATCATAGTTTGACATGGTGAAGACTCCATTATTATCTCTTATTTTTTGTAGAATTTGTATTGATTGATACCCACATGGACCTTTATCTATATGTTGCTAACGTAATATACAGACTATTACTTCATTGATTTTGATTGATAATTTCTTTTGAAGGAATTCTGCGTCAACAAAGCGGTGCTTCTGTAAGTTCCAATCCTCCAAAGCTTAGGAGGAATGCCTCTGCTTCATCTGATATAAGTAGCACATCTTCCCAATGTGGTCCAACATTTCCAGGTTATACTTTAGAACTATAGGTTACCTTATTAAGAAAGTATGGGGTTGCTAATCCAACTCACAGATTAATTTGAACATCTACTTTTAATTCTGTTGTGTACCCTGCAAGCTTCTTTTCAACGTACTGCTTTAAATAGTAAACTAACCGGTCAATTTGTTAGTTCATCTGTAAAGATCAAAGGTATTGATACTATTTCCAAGGACGTTTATAGAAGTTTTGAACTAGTGTTAACAAGAACTAATCTGATACATGAAAATCCATATTATGAATTTATGATTATTCTGCAAACTCTAGGAGGAAAATAGTCTTCTCTACAAATTTCTTGTTTAAACTATGGTAAATTTCATGCAGCTAAATGCTTGATGCCTTGTCTTGTTGTCACTAATGCATGAAATATCAATGTTCTCCTCCAACATTTTGCTCACTTCTTTGAATTATGTTTTCAGCTCCTTTAAAGCGCACAAGTAGTTTGTGTTTTGATGAAAAGCTATTTGTGCAGTCACTTTACAAGGTGATTTAATTACTGAAAACTTATTTTACCAGTTCATATTTAAATTGTATCTAATGTCAACCTTTGTTGGCAACATTTACATGAGATGAGTATAACGAATTTGTCACATGACTATCTTTAAGTAGAGTTTTTACTCTAATAACAAGATAATTGTAATATTTGCAGCTTTTGGTTTCTATTACAGAAACTGGTTCCATCATTTTATACATCAGGGATGTTGAGAAGCTCATTCTCCAATCACCAAGGTTATATAATTTACTACAAAAAATGATAAAGAAACTATCAGGCTCGGTGTTGATACTTGGTTCCCAGATAGTAGATTCAAAAGATGATTGCAAAGAAGTTGATGAAAGGCTCACTGTGCTATTCCCCTACAACATTGAGATCAAAGCTCCCGAAGATGAAACTCATCTTGGCAGTTGGAAAGGCCAACTAGAAAAGGATATGAAAGATATTCAGTTCCAAGATAATAGAAACCACATTGCTGAAGTACTTGCAGCAAATGACATTGATTGTGATGACTTGAACTCAATCTGCCATGCAGACACTATCTTACTCAGTAATTATATTGAAGAAATTGTAGTATCTGCGTTATCTTACCATTTGATGAATACCAAGGATCCGGAGTACCGAAATGGAAAGCTAGTTATATCAGCCAATAGGTAAATACTTGTCCAATGACTATTTAAGCAATTAATTATATGACCAGATTTTCTAGTTACTGATCTTGGATGTGAACAGTTTGTCCCATGGATTGAGTCTGTTCCAGGAAGGCAAGAGTAGTGGGAATCTGAAGACTAATGAATCTAACAAGGTATGCTTGTTTACATCTATTTATCAGCACAGGAATAGCGGATAAGTGCAAGGAAAAATCAATGGTGGAGAGTGCCTATCATTATATATATTCAGTTTTTATTTATTGATGTGTATTCTGTTACATTTAGGAAAATTCTGGAGAAGATATTACTGTTGCAAAGAATGAAATGAAGTGTGACAACCAAGCACCTGAAAACAAGAGTGAGACAGATAAATCCATCCCAGTAACGAAAAAAGATGGCGAAAATCCTACACCTGCAAAAGCGGTAAGATAAATTTTCTCAGCACTTAGGCTAAACTGTAAAATGCTTCTTGATCTGACCTGCTCATCAAATTCTACCCATGTAGTAACAGAGATAAGAAACAATAAATGAATAGGAAATTCACTGGTTTATACATGGATATTCGCTGGTTTTCTCAACATTTTACTAGCCATGCAGCTGAAGCTGTATGATTTAAATTCTAAACTTATTTCCTTTTACTTTTCCCCCTTTTTTGTGTTACTGTATATTAATTTCTTGCTTGCAGGAAGTTCCTGACAACGAGTTTGAGAAGCACATAAGACCAGAGGTTATCCCTGCAAATGAGATAGGGGTTACATTTGCAGATATTGGTGCATTGGATGAGATCAAAGAATCACTTCAAGAGCTGGTAATGCTTCCCCTTAGAAGGCCAGACCTATTCAAAGGTGGGCTTCTAAAGCCATGTAGAGGTATATTGCTTTTTGGGCCTCCTGGTACTGGAAAAACAATGCTAGCAAAGGCAATTGCAAATGAAGCTGGTGCAAGTTTCATTAATGTCTCAATGTCAACCATCACATCAAAATGGTTTGGAGAGGATGAAAAGAATGTCCGAGCTCTGTTCACACTGGCAGCTAAGGTTGCCCCAACAATTATCTTTGTTGACGAGGTTGACAGTATGCTTGGACAGAGGACTAGAGTAGGAGAGCATGAGGCTATGAGGAAGATTAAAAATGAATTCATGACACACTGGGATGGGCTATTAACAGGACCTAATGAGCAAATTTTGGTTCTTGCAGCAACCAACAGGCCATTTGACCTTGATGAAGCTATCATAAGACGGTTTGAGAGAAGGTAGGACCACACCTTTGTCTTATTGTTTGCATGATCATGTCTTGCTTCTATTCAGCAACAACATTTTTGTAATCAGAACAATGACTGCATTTCTCCATCATTATGATGAGCATATGTTTGACCATAAGAAAACAAGAAAATTCATAACTAGTGGTCATTTCATCAATATCCTTTTGAGGTGTCCATTCTTATTTTCTATATAGCTGACAATACCATATGCCCCCCCTTGAAGACAGATATATTTCTTTAGCTTGCCTCAACTCTTTTGGCAACAGTTCTTCCTCTTTGGCATTTAAATTGTTCACAAATTGAGTCTGTCAGACGTCTTTTATGGATACAATAAAATCAAGTGCTGTTTTCAACTGTGCAATACCAATATTTAATGCTTTTCAGTTCAATTATTATTTCTCTTGTAACTTGTGAATCATAACTCTCTTACCTTTTTATTGTTGAGCAGGATCTTGGTTGGTCTTCCATCTGTTGAGAACAGGGAAATGATCTTGAAGACTCTTTTGGCTAAAGAAAAACATATAAACTTAGACTTCAAAGAGCTGGCAACCATGACAGAAGGATATACTGGAAGTGATCTTAAGGTGAATTTTGGTGGCGATTTACTGGTTTTATTTTTTTGGGGAAAATAATTTGATGTTAATTTCTGTGAACAGAATTTGTGCATCACTGCGGCTTATCGACCTGTTAGAGAGCTAATACAGCAGGAGAGAATGAAGGACATGGTAATTATTAAACAAATTCTACTATTTTAAGTTTAACATCTGTATCCATGCAAACTTTTGTATGAGCTTAATTTATTGCATGATATATTAGGAAAAGAAGAAAAGAGAAGCAGAAGGCCAAAGCTCTGAAGATGCTTCAAACAATAAAGATAAGGAAGAACAAGAAATTACCCTGAGGCCTTTAAACATGGAAGACATGAGACAGGCTAAGAGTCAGGTAGGGTGAACTTAAAATTTCACTCAAATGGCTATGGAGTACTTGATTTGGGCATTTGTACAATAGTGCACGAAGTATTTAAAAGTGGATATTTGTTAAAATCGAGGAATTAAAAAAAATGCTGGTTCAATTGAATATGGTGATGGATATATGGCACTAGGGTCATCTGATCCATTTTTATTTCCACTTAAAATGGTAACTTGTACATGTAAGTTGTAACCAAGGATTTCATACTAACAATGTCACACAATTGGAATAAGCAAAGTGTGTATTTCAAATAGAATATGTTTTCCCATGTACATGAACTTACAGATATCTGATTAAATGCAGGTGGCTGCAAGTTTTGCATCAGAAGGATCTGTAATGAATGAGTTGAAGCACTGGAATGATTTGTATGGTGAAGGAGGTTCAAGGAAGAAACAACAGCTCACTTACTTCCTTTAGATTGTGGAATGCTACTTTTATTTTTGGATTTGTTACCATTCATCCTCAATGATACATTTCAACAAAGGAAGGAGTCCTTCATCAGATATGTTGAACTCAAAGCATGCCCAAATGTCTCACTATATCCCAAATGTCACAGAGATATCATGATTCCCCGAAAAGCACAAGTTCTACGACATACATCTATTCTCTAAAGGAGGTGTGGATCGTCATGCACTATGTTTGGGAATGGGTTCTCGGTTTTCGTTTGGGTTGTCTACAAACGAGCACCTGTATTAGGGTATTTATATTATGTCATGCATGGTTTTGGAAGATGCAATGGCTTTCTAGGAAGTAGGAATATTTTAAACCTAACATTTTAGGTATGCTGTATTATATAATCAGAATTTTGTAAATTGATTGTGCAACTGACTTGCTTATACAGTTTGGCTCAACTGTTCATGTGAATTGTCTTTGCATTGCATAATATGGTAAATTCATATTTAAACTGAAATATCTAGGTGAAAGCTTTGATCAAGGAGGGAAATGCTGAAAGAGAAATAATATTTTTAAGAGGATGATGGAATATCAAGCTAATGGAGTTTGAAACTAACGAATATGTTATGAGCTAGGAGCCAATCTGGGTAAAACCTTAAGCCCTCAAATTTGACAAGTCTTAAATTATCATATAGTTACGCTTTGACATATTAGAGCTACTAATAAAGTATCCAAGATAACTAAATATTCGAAGTAGGGAACTAAGGGATCTAGTCCTCAAACTATACAAAAGGAATAAAGTTCATAAAAAATGACAGAAAATTAACATACGAAGGATATCAATCACCTATTGTAAACAAGAGCCTTGCAAAAATAGAATTTTTTTGTTATTTATCTCATTAGCTGTTATGTTTACCAATCTGTTAGGATTAGATAATTTAATAATTCAAATTAGAAAGCTTCTATCTAATTTAGTTGTAATAGAAAACTTTAATAGATGTTGTTCCTTGTACTCAAATTGTGTGTTTAAAATAAACAACTTATTCATTCTCTATTCATAAGCTTATTAATTCTCGATCCAATGACCTTGTCCTCCATAACCTCCACCAATCCAAAGGATGTTGTGGAATTCAACACCACCACTCAGCTTCCAATCAAACTAAACTCCTCCATCAGTGCTAACTTTGCCAATCGCGGCCGCTCACACCACTCTACCAGATGGCGCAATCAGCATTACCCATCTGGCAAGCATCATAACTCCTCCTACTCCAACACTATTAGCTAACTCTGCTCCAAGAAGGGACATAGTGCTCACATATGTCACAGTTAAGTTTTGATTTTATGGATTGTTGAAGCAACAACCCAACTTCCACCTAATCCAAACAACTTTTCCCAAGTTTAAGATCAGTTTTTGCTGCAGTAATTCACATTCAATTCCTTTACAATGAATCCTTTTAATCTCATATAACTTAATTCCTTAAATGAAATCATGAGACTAATGTACAAAAGCACAACAAAATCCGTACACGGTTTTCTATTACTACATAATCAAAGAGCATGACCCAAAAATCAAGAAGCAACCAAACATCTCAATTCCCATTATCATCATACAAAACAACTAGTTCAGATTTAAAGGCCAAACTACAAACAAAATGCTTAGAAATTAAAAAGGAAAATAAGCTAAATCACAATCACAATTGGCTCCCTCAAGATCTAGAAGCCTTCCTTAATTCTCTCTCCAAATCCAACTGTGAGAGATGCCTTCTCACCTCCAAAAGTGTGTCTTTGCATTTTCCACCTCAACAAGCTGGCACCTAGAATTCAGAATTTTTCTGCCAAAAATTAAAATATCGATCCTTCAAAATTTGTCCTCAACTAGAAGTAATAAAAGAATAAAGAAAAACTTGAAATGCCAAGAAAATCACCAAGACTGAAAGCTATATAACGAAGTAGAAAATGAGATAGAAAAAATGCTTCAAACTTATTCTCTATTTTACTCTTAATAACTTACAATGAGGAAAAAATATATGAAGAAAAAAATTATAAGTTATATTTGTATGTAGTTGTTATTTTGCGATTAGAAAATAGGTAAAAGTATTTTAATTTTTTTAATACTAAATGTTAGTGTAAAGAAGTTTTATAACCTACTCAAATTTTATACAACGATCGTCATTTATTTAATTTATTTAACTAATACGAAATGGTATGAA
>PYAF01001961.1:240652-267824 GCA_007407185.1 Glycine tomentella
ACTTTTTTTAGAAAAAGCATTTATCAAAAATTGATTATATTACGGATTAACAAAATCCTAAAAGATGATTTGTAGTCATGTTAAAAGACATTTTGGAGATAAGAATATTTAAAATATCAAGATTTAGATTCCTCGAATATATATGCACAACTCATTCAATATATATATATATATATATATATATATATATATATATATATTCAAGAATCGTATCATTAATGAATATTAAATTACAAATTAGTATTTTAGAAACAATCTAATCTAGATTTCGGAAATGCAAAACAAAAATGCATGTTGTTCAACTTTTATTCTTCATTATTATATAACTGCTTGTTCATCTTTAATTAAAACTAGTTTATTCAAAGATATATCGTATATGTTCTAGCTAGTCTTCTTTTAAGAAGAAAACCGGAATACAACATGTTTACCTGCAGTGTGATAGTAAACTAAGGTTCGTGTTAGTGAATAATTGTTTTTTATTAATTGAGGGCCTAAAGGTCAAAACAAAAGAGGAAAACGCCATCTAGTAGTAAACTAAGGTTTGTGACTGCTATTTATAATATAAAGGAAAATGAAGTATATATGAAGACTAAAATATTATTACCAGCTATCCTCTGTGACGCCACTTGAAAACTTTCACTGCTGCCATGACATAAATAGCGTATGATAAATTGCTTATGAACTTGACATAAGTTGAAATTAGCATGTCTCCAAGAACGCTTTATTAAGATTGAGCCAAAGACGCCCCAGAAGCTTATAACAAATCCAATTGCCATACTCATGTAAAATTCATGGGTGAAAAGCATCTTTTCATCTTCAGGAAGTTTAACAATTGGTTCCTCTGCAGGCTTCCCATCAATACACAATTTCTCTAGCGGCGGTCCACAAAGATCAAGATTATCTTCATAACATGAGGCATTGAAACTCTGTAATTGTGTACCAGTTGGAATTTCTCTAGATAGATTGTTATGTGACAAATCTAACACACCGAGTCGATCAATTTGAGTAAGACTCGAAGGAATTGAACCAACTAGCTGGTTTCTTGACAAATCAAGAAAGTCAAGTGATGTTAACTTTCCAATATTTGAAGGAATTTTTCCGGTCAAATTGTTTCTTGATAAATTCAATGAAACCAATCCAGATAAATTTTCTATTTCCAGAGGAATTTCTCCAGAAAAGTGATTGCTCGAGAAATCAATGTTGTTTAGAAGTATTAATACATTATTTTTGAACATTTGTTCTGAACCTTTCCACATCAAGAATGCATTCAAATCATATGGTTGACTGATCCAAAAATCATTGGTATTGACAAGATATGAATGATCTTGATAATCTCTTGAAGATGTCTTTTGAGTCATTGAAGTAAAATTTTTTATGCATTTAGGAATTTGCCCAGACATGTTGTTTAGTGAGAGATCCAAGAGTTGAATGTTACTTAGGTAGCAAATTTTCAATGGTAAACTTCCATGGAAATTATTTCTTCCCAAACTTAAAAATTGTAACTCTTGTAATTTGCTCCCAATCCAAGCAGGGATAAGCCCTGATAATCTGTTTTCTGCAATATCTAGCATTACTAGATTTCTGCAACTTTTCAAGGAGAAAGGTATCTCATTTGTTAAGTTGTTGTTTCTCAATAGCAATGCTTGAAGAAGAAGAGATCCCATGGACGTAGGTATACTTCCCGACAAATTATTATGACTTAAGTCCAAATAAGATAATGACTTGAAATGGCTCCAACAATCTGGAATTTTTCCAGATAAATGATTATTTGAAAGGTCTAATTGGTATAAAGTTTCAACTGTACCATTCACACATAAAAATAAAAGAAAATCTGAGAATTTATTTTTGGATAAATCAAGAAATAGGGAATGTCGCAAAAATGGTGGAATAGGGCCATCAAATTGATTTGATCCAAGAATTAGGGACTGGTGATGACTCTTTAGTGGAATATTTGGAATTATACCATGGAGATTATTGTATGAAATATTCATTGAAATCCCTTCTCGAAATGCTAATTTAGCCCAAAACCAATTTGGAACCATATCTGCTATTCCAGCATTTGAAATGTCAATATGCTCAAATTGATTTTGTGTCTCCAACCATTTGGGAAATCCTGGGCCTAGCTTGCAGGATCGCAATCCTATGTAGCTCAACTGAAATGGTGGAACCCAATTTTGGCTAAATGCCAAGGCCAATAAAGAGTTGTCACATAACCCCAATGACATTAACTTTGACATATTAGCAAAATGATAGTCAGTGAGCACACCCTTTAAGGAATTTGATTGCATAAGTAGTCTCTCTAGTTGAGGTGGAAATTTAATATCTTTAGGAATCTCTCCATTTAGCTTGTTTCCATCAAGATATAATTCTTTTAAAGATGAGAATATTGAGAGGTTGGGAAGCGTACCGTTGATTTGATTCATGCCTAGATATAATTGTTCCAATGAATATCTAGCACATCCAGACAAGTGATGGATTATCATTGGAAACTCTTCACTCAAGCTATTATTGTAAATGTCCAATGAGTGCAAAGCACATGCATTCCCAAATGATTGTGGAATTCCACCTTCTAAACTGTTTGATCCGATTGACAAAGACTCCAAAAGAGATGGAAATTTATTACTCTCTGGAATTTTGCCATTTAATTGATTTTCTGAAAGATCCAATGTTTTCAAGGCAGAAAATATTGAAAGGTCAGGAAGCGTACCATTGATTTGATTTCCTCTTAATTTTAATTCTTGCAGCGAGAATCTAGCACACCCAGACAATTGATGGAATATCACTGAAAGTTCTTTATTCAAATGATTGTCACTTAGATCAAGATGCTGCAACTGGGACAGATTTCCAAGTTGAGAGGGTATATTTCCTTCAAAAGAATTGATGCTGAGATCAAGATGCTGCAACTGGGAGAGATTTCCAAGTTGACGTGGGATTGAACCCTCCAGATCATTCAAAGCAAGATTTAAGTATTTCAAATGAGAAAGAGAGCCAAACTGAGTTGGAATTTTTCCGCTAAAATAAGAAAATGACAGATCAAGGTATCTCAAGCTGCTCACAGAACCAAGAAACTCTGGGATTCCTCTGCCTATAAAATAATTCCAACTGAGGTCTAAATAGTTTAATTGCTGCAACTCCATCAACGACTTGTGGATCTCTCCGCTGATATAACGTTGCTGGTGCTCACCTTCATATTCTCCATGAAGGTCGAGCATTAGAATATGGGCGGTGAGGTTGCTGCAGCGAATCCCCTCCCATTGGCAACAATCAACAGTGTTCCAAGATGAGAGCATGCCATAGTCATCCTGAAGGGCAGCCTTGAATTGGAGGAGTGCTTCCCTCTCCCTCTCCATGCACATAATTTCCTGTTCAGCACAAACAACCTGCAACATCATCAAACACACCATAAACATTATTATGGCTTGTATGAATTTGAAACGATCAGGATTCATGGTTGGCATTTTGGTGGTTATCATCAGAAAGAAAAGGTGATTGATGAAATAAACTCAATATTGGAATAATTAGAATGATAGTGGTGAGTTTAGCACTGCCAATAGCAACGCATATGTATAATAACATGGAGATGGTTAATGGAAGACACATAGTCAACAGTTGAGTCATTTGCCCATAATTTCTTCCAAGTATCCAACTCTTCTTCGATCGGTACCTCATCAGTCTCAACACTCATTTTATTATTTTGTATTCTTTTTATTCTTTCATTTTTATATTTAACCTAGTTACATAAAAATAATTTTTTTTTTTACTTTTAATAAATAACAGTCGAAACAAAAGTTTTAGATATTCATTCTTTTAATATAAAAATCCTTTTAGGATATTTACTTTTAAAAGTTTTGTAATACACGAATCAAATATAAAAAAAAAACTCTTCAATAAAATTAATGAAATTTGTTAAAAGAATTTTGTTTTACCTCTAAATTTCCTAATACAAATTTTACGCTAGTATGTAAAATATATTCAAATAATTTCTGTTGACCCAAATAAGTTTGATTAGTTATGTTGATTTTATAATTATTTCTTTCCCATTTTATTTTATTTTTTATAAGCTCTTTTTATAAATATAAAAGCAAAAGAAGTAAGTAATAGGACGTTTATAAAATATAAACAAGCAACTAAAACTATGAATAATCGTAAAAATGTTGGAATATAAAAGTGTGTATAACTTTTATTTTATTATTTGAAAGTTAAAGAGATTTGGATAACTATGTAGGTTTAGTTGAGTTGATTGGATAAAATATGTGAATTATCAATTTATCATAAATCTTTTGATACTATGTTTGATTTTTAAGGATAAAAAAAGAGTAGAGGAAAGGAAGGATTAAAAAAACTTGGTATTTAATTTGCTGAAAAGATTTGGAGCATATACACATGCCCGCTATGAGATGGGTTCGGTACCCCGCTAATATCCTATCAGACCTCGTATTGGTACTACAGCAAATAATAATTATGACTTAGGACTTGTTTGGGTAAGCTTCTCTAGAAGTATTTTTAGAAGAAGAAAATAAGAGTAAAAAGATAACATGAAATTCTCCATAAGTAAAAATAAGTTCTCCATTAGTTAATTTGTAGAAGCTCACCAATGTAGCTTCTCTAAAAGATGAGATGACATCTACAAATTAGCTAATGGAGAACTTATTTTTACTTATGGAAAATCTTATTTCATTTTTTTTCTCCTTATTTTTCTCTTCTAGAAGTGCTTCTAGAGAAGCTAACATCCAAACAGGCCCTTAATGTGGCTCTGTTTGCTGCTACCACAACTATTTCAGAAAAATAATGATTTTAAAGGAAATTTTTGAAAGAAATCTTTCATTCAAATGCCATTGAATTTTATTTTAATTTTAAAATAAAATTTGTTCCTAACTTCTCTTTTAAATATATGTAACAATTTTATTAGTTTATATTATTTTTTACTAACATTAACTAATAAAATTGGTATATATTTAAAAAAGAAGTTAGGAGTAAATTTAATTTATTAGTTAGTATTATTAAATACTTCAAATATAATTGAATCCATTGGCTTATGTATTTTCAGCTTTCAGTTTTTAACTTTTCAACTTTCAAACTTTTTAATTTCATCTAAAGTTTCAACTATCAATTAACAAGATTTTAAGTAGTCGTCCTAAATACAATCTAAATATATGGTGGCAAACACTATGAGCAAGATTTTGTGCACTAATTACTTGACCTATATTTTATTATTCATTTAGACTGAAAGATTTTCAGTTTAAAGATGCTAAAATGACTTAATGTAGTATATATAATTTATTATGAGTAAAGGTGGCGAAAACTACACAACAACGGCACAATTCCTGCTTAAGTTCCAACATTTTATTTTCGAATTTAATATCTAACCAAATAAATATTAAATAAGACTTAATTAGAAAATAATGTAGCATTGTAAACGATATACATCAATATCAAGTGGAGACTAGTGACATTTTAGTGGGAGACTTGGAAAAGTATCCAGTAGTCAATAAATTAATATTTTTTATTTAATCTTTTATTTTTAATATTTAAGTGGAGATTAGTGACATTTTAGGGGGAGACTTAGAGAAGTCTCCAGTAGTCAAAATAGTGACATTAAAACTCGAACACTTTCATCATAAGTTTGCAAATGATGTGGAGAACAACTTTCACATCAATTATAACTATAATCGATATAGAAAGCTGTCAAAAGTGTAGACAAGTCAAATTGTTGATATTGATTCTAATCAGAACTAAGATAAGGTTCATTTAACACGTCGATTCTTTTTCTATATTGATTATAGTTGAAATTGATATAGTATGTGTTTTTATTAAAAAAAACAAAATATATATGATGATTTTATTATTCCTTTTATGTATCATAAATCACATAAATACATATCAATCATTAATTAAATTAAACTTACACCTGATCACGTATCATTATTTTCAATTCATATCAATATATACAAGACCTCATTAAGTATTCACACATCTATACAGATTTAACTTTTTTAAAAAACCTAATTAACACCAGCAACTAAAGCATGCAATGCATTAATGCATATCCAACTTACTCAGCCAGAAAATTAATTACGGAAATATATACAATTAGATATCAGCCTCAACAACAACAAGAAAAAGATAATTTTTCTGGTTCTATTCCAGTTTAAAAATATATAGTGTAGTAGCAATATTTACTACTTATTGGCTTAATTAAACAAATATTAGCTGCACCTCTTCCATGATCTCGAGAATAAAAATCTTGACGGTTAATTATTAGATACAATAAATAGCTGTTTGAGTGGAGTGTAAATCATACTCTAGATTCTAGTACACTCTCCTTGTCACTGGAAAGTCCGGTAACAACAAGAGGGAAGGACTCGGGAAGGGCACCAAGAGTATCAAACACAGAATAAACATATATACACAAATTAGTCTTCTTTTAAGAAGAAATCCGGCCTACAAGTGTACAACTTGTTTACCTGCAGTAGTGGGATAGTAAACTAAGGTTCGTGTTGATGAATAGTTGTTTTTTATTAATTGAGGGCCTAAAGGTCAAAACAAAAGAGAAAAACGCCATCTAATTGTAAACTAAGGTTTGTGACTGCTATTTATCATATAAAGGAAAATGAAGTATATATATGAAGACTAAAATATTATTACCAACTACAAACAACTAGTTCAGATTTAAAGGGCAAACTACAAACAAAATGCTTAGAAATTAAAAAGGAAAAGAAACTAGATCACAATCACAATTTGCTCCCTCAAGCTCTAGAAGCCTTCCTTAATTCTCTCTCCAAATCCAACTGTGAGAGATACCTTCTCTCCAAATCATAAGTGTCTCTTTGCATTTTCCATCTCAACAAGCTGGCACCTAGAATTCAGAATTTTTCTGCCAAAAATTAAAATATCGATCCTTCAAAATTTGTCCTCAACTAGAAGTAATAAAAGAATAAAGAAAAAATTGAAATGCCAAGAAAATCACCAAGACTAAAAGCCATATAAAGAAGTAGAAAATGAGATAGAAAAAATACTTCAAACTTATTCTCTAGTTGTAAACTAAGGTTTGTGACTGCTATTTATCATATAAAGGAAAATGATGTATATATATGAAGACTAAAATATTATTACCAGCTATCCTCTGTGACGCCACTTGAAAACTTTCACTGCTGCCATGACATAAACAGCGTCTGATAAATTGCTTATGAGCTTGAAATAAGCATGTCTCCAAGAACGATTTATTAAGATTGAGCCAAAGACGCCCCAGAAGCTTATAACAAATCCAATTGCCATACTCATGTAAAATTCACGGGTGAAAAACAATTTTTCATCTTCAGGAAGTTTAACAATTGGTGCCTGTGCGGGCTTCCCATCAATACACAATTTGTCTAGAGGCGGTCCACAAAGATCAAGATTATCTTCATAACATGAGGCATTGAAGCTCTGTAATTGTGTACCAGTTGGAATTTCTCCTGATAGATTGTTATGTGACAAATCCAACACGCCGAGTCGATCAATTTGAGTAAGACTCGAAGGAATTGAACCAACCAACTGGTTTCTTGACAAATCAAGAAAGTCAAGTGATGTTAACTTTCCAATGTTTGAAGGAATTTTTCCGGTCAAGTGGTTTCTTGATAAATTCAATGAAACCAATCCAAATAAATTCTCTATTTCTAGTGGAATTTCTCCAGAAAAGTGATTGCTTGAGAGATCAATGCTTTTTAGAAGTAGTAACACATTATTTTTGAACATTTGTTCTGAACCTTTCCACATCAAGAGTGCATTCAAATCATATGTTTGATTACCTATCGAGTAACTGGTATTGACAAAATATGAATGACCTTGATAATCTCTTGATGATGTCTTTTGAGTCATTGAAGTAAAATTTTTTATGCATTTAGGAATTTGCCCAGACATGCTGTTTAGTGAGAGATCCAAGAGTTGAATGTTACTTAGGTAGCAAATTTTCAATGGTAAACTTCCATGGAAATTATTTCTTCCCAAACTTAAAAATTGCAACTCTTGTAATTCGCTCCCAATCCAAGCAGGGATGAGCCCTGATAATCTGTTTTCTGCAACATCTAGCATTACTAGATTTGTGCAACTCCTCAAGGAGAAAGGTAACTCTGTTAAGTTGTTGTTTCTCAATAGCAATGCTTGAAGATGAAGAAGAGATCCCATGGATGTAGGTATCCTTCCTGAAAAATTATTGTGACTTAAGTCCAAATAAGTTAATGACTTGAAATGGCTCCAACAATCCGGAATTTTTCCAGAGAAATGATTATTTGAAAGGTCTAATTGATATAAAGTTTCAATTGTACCATTCACACATAAAAATGAAAGAGAACCAGAGAATTTATTTTTGGATAAATCAAGAAATAGGGAACCTCGAAGAAATGGTGGAACAGGGCCTTCAAATTGATTTGATCCAAGAATTAGAGACAGGTAAAGATTCTTTAGTGGAAAATTTGGAATTATACCATGGAGATTATTGTATGAAATATTCAATGAAATCCTTTCTCGAAATGCTAATTTAGCCCAAAACCACTTTGGAACCATATCTGCTATTCCGGCATTTGAAATGTCAATATCCTCAAATTGATTTTGTGTCTCCAACCATTTGGGAAATACTGGACCTAGCTTGCAAGATCGCAATCGTATGTGGCTCAACTGAAATGGTGGAACCCAATTTTGGCTAAATGCTAAGGCCAATAAAGAGTTGTCAGATAACTCCAATGACAATAACTTAGACATATTAGCAAAATGGTGGTCAATGAACACACCTTTTAAGGAATTTGATCGCATATTTAGTTGCTCCAGTTGAGGTGGAAATTTAATATCTTTAGGAATCTCTCCATTTAGCTTGTTCCCATCAAGATATAAATTTTTCAAAGATGAGAATATTGAGAGGTCAGGAAGCGTACCATTGATTTGATTTCCTTTTAAGTTCAATTCTTGTAGCGAAAATCTAGTGCATCCAGACAAGTGATGGATTATCATTGGAAATTCTTCACTCAAGCTATTATTATACATGTCCAATGAGCGCAAAACACATGCATTGCCAAATGATTTTGGAATTCCACCTTCTAAAGTGTTTGATCTGATTGACAGAGATTCCAAATGAAATGGTAAGCGGATGCCTTCAGGTATGTTTCCACTTAATTGATTCATATTGAGAACCAATATTTTTAGAGATGAGAATACTAAAAGGTCAGGTAAAGAGCCGGTGATTTGATTAGATGTCAAATCCAATTCTTGTAATGAGTGTTTAACACAACCGCTAGACAAATTATGAAGAATTGGTGGAAGGTCTTCAGTCAAATTGTTGAATTGCATGTGTAAAGAATGTAAGGTGCATATATTTGCCAAGGATTTCAAATCCTCACCCTTGAATCTATTATATGAGAGGTCGAGGTGCCCAAGAGAATTCATTACACGACCAAAATGGTTTGATGATGTGGAACCCTCCAAGAGGTTAGCACTAAGGTCAAGCTCAACAAGGTTGGAAGTGACGTTGGACAGCCACTGGAGTATCATTGATGAAGTGAAGGCATTCCCAGAAAGATCAAGGATGGAAAGGGAACTAGAAAAATTGAATCCAGAGGGCCTCAATGAAAGGATTAAATTATCGGAAAGGCTACAATCAAATAAGCTTAGTTCTCTTAGTTTTGGTAGCTTGGCAATCATTGGGAGGCAGGTATGAGAAGTACTGCTGAGATTAGATATGGAGTGCAAGGAAAGATGGGTTAACGAAATGAGATTAGCCAGCCAATCATCTCCATCGTCAATTTTGAGAGCACCATCATCATAACCACCTCCAAGATAAAGCTTCTGCAAATTTGAAAGGTTCCCAAGTTGGGACGGTATACTTCCTTCAAAAGAATTGTACTTGAGATCAAGATGCTGCAACTGGGACAGATTTCCAATTTGAGAGGGTATATTTCCTTCAAATTGATTGGCGCTGAGATTAAGATGCCGCAACTGGGAGAGATTTCCAATTTGAGAGGGTATATATCCTTCAAATTGATTGGCGCTGAGATCAAGATGCTGCAACTGGGACAGATTTCCAAGTTGACGTGGGATTGAACCCTCCAGATACCTATTCCCAGCAAGATTTAAGTATCTCAAATGAGAAAGAGAGCCAAACTGAGTTGGAATTTTTCCACCAAAATGAGAATGTGACAGATCAAGGTATCTCAAGTTGGTCAGAGAAGCAAGAAAGTCTGGGATTTCTCTGTCTGGAAAATAATTCCCACTGAGGTCTAAATAGTTTAATTGTTGCAACTCCATCAACGACTTGTGGATCTCTCCGCTGATATAACGTCGCGAGACAACATAAGCGACACGACGGAAGGCATATGCAGTTCCATATGCATAATGAAACTGACCGTGAAGGTCGAGCATTAGAATATGGGCGGTGAGGTTGCTGCAGCGAATCCCTTCCCATTGGCAACAGTCAGCAGTGTTCCAAGATGAGAGCATGCCATAGCGATCCTGAAGGGCAGCCTTGAATTGGAGGAGTGCTTCCCTCTCCCTCTCAATGCACATAACTTGCTGTTGAGCAGAAACAAGCTGCAACATAATCATCAAACAAAGCATAAACATTATTATGGCTTGTATGAATTTGAAACCATCTGAATTCATGGTTGGCATTTTGGTGGTTTTCATAAGAAAGAAAAGGTGATTGATGAAATAAACTGAATATTAGAATGATAGTGGTGAGTTTAGCACTGGCAATAGGCATGCATATATATAACAAAAACTGACAAAATAAGAAAAACATGATCGACGACTTCAAAAAGTTCTCCAATTAAAAAAAAAATAAAAATAGAAATAACTGTCAATACGAAAGTAACAGAGCTGTTTGCGTACGCATGCTTGAATACCGTAATAATTATTTAAAATTGTCATTCATCTAAAAATTTTGTCCGAAAGAATAATAGCATAATTAATCTTTTTATTTGTAGGAATAGCCTTTATTTTTTTGTTTTGTTACAAAAGAGTTCCTCGAATATAGATATTCTAAAGCAAAGCAGACTAAAATAGAAGCCAGCAAAATTTTGTCATGACCCTAAATCAATTTATCTTTTCTAGAGCTAATTTTTTTATTATTTCTACTGATTATTCATCATTTATATTAATTAAATTTTAATCAAATTTTACTATTATAATATTAAATTTCTTTCGGTGTTTATTGCATTTATATTTCTTTTTTATTATTTTGTATTCTTTATATTCATTCATTTTTATATTTAGCCTATTTACATAAAAAATATATCTATTTTTTTAATTTTAATAAACAACAGTCAAAACAAGAAATTGAGATATTCATACACATAAATTAGACCAAAAAATTTTTTTAGGATATTTAATTTTTAAAATTTTGTAATATAAGAATCAAATATAATTTATGAAATTAATTAAAATAATTTAGTATTATTTCTAAATTTGCTGATATAAATTTTACGCAGGTATGTAAAATATATTCAAATAATTACTTTTGACCCAAATAATTTGATTAGTTATGTTGATTTTATAATTCTTTCTTTCATGTTACTTTTTTTTTATTTTTTATCAGCTCTTTTTATATTCTATATACTTATGTTATTAATGTAAAAGCAAATGAAGTAAGTAGGACGTTTCTAAAATATAAACAACTAACTAAAACTATGAATAATGATAAAAATGTTGGAATAAAGAAGTTTGTATAACTTTTATTTTGTTATTTAAAAGTTAAACGGATTTGGATAAAAAAAAAAACTTGGTATTTAATTTGCTGAAGAGACTTGGACCATATGCGCACACACTATGAGATGGGTTCAGCACACAGGTAATTTTTATAGTCTATGGCTTATGTGGTCGTGTTTGCTTCTAATTTAATTTGCTGGTGTATTGGCACTGCCACACGTCAAAATAATAATTATGGCTTATGTGGTCTGTTTACTTCTATCAGTATCACAACTATTTTTAGAATAATTCAACTTTTTAATTTCATCTAAAGTTTCAGCTATCAATTAACAATATTTTAAGTAATCGTCCTAAACACAACCTAAATCAATGGTGGCAAACGCTATGATGAGCAAGATTTTGTACACTACTAATTACTAGACCCATATATATTTTGTTATGCATTTCGAATAAACAGTTTTCAGTTTAAAAATACTAAAATGTACTTAACGTAGTATATATATATATATTTTCTTATGAGTAAAAGTGGCGAAAATTACAACAACACAGAACAATTCCTACTTAGGTTCCAACTTTTATTTTATTTTTCAATTTAATATCTATCCAATTAAATATTAAATAAGACTTAGAAAATAATGTAACATTACAAATGATATATATCAAGTGGAGATAATACTTTTTAGGGGGAGACTTGGAGAAGTCTCCAGTAGTCAATAAAAAGTCACCAGTAGTCAATAAAGTAATACTTTTTATTTAACTCCCTTGTTAAGTTTTGTCTGGTACCATGTGTGAATTGGTTCTTCGTCAAGGACCAAGCCCCACTCCAAAGCGTGTGCTGATGTTTCCTAGAAATTTCTAGCAAACTTTTACAAACGCTCTCCTATCCCTTTATACCTTATGTCATGCAAGACGCGTGTCTATCATGACTCACTTAACACTTGTATCTCTTTCAATGCCCTTAATCACATTCACATAACAATTGTTTAAACAAATTGCTAAGCATGCTTTGGTTCTCTAGTTTTCCTCTCAGGTTATTGAATTCAGCTGATGTCATTATATATTTTACGGGAAAATAGAAGGGGTGTGTGATTTTTTGCTACAAAAAAGATTTTAACCTAAAACTAAGCAAATTATCAAACTCTTCATCATTACTATTATTAGCTCACTCTTAATAGCTTAACAGATTATTATATATATAATATCATGATTGATTATGCAATTAGAACACTCGTGATTTAATATTTGTTATGAATTATCCTAAATTATAGTTAATTTGATTTAATAAGCATCGTGATTTAATCTATGTAAATTTACACTTTGCAGGAACTTTTTAATGGACAAATAACTATTAAAAAAAATAGACAAATCACTGAGCATCGTGATTTTTGTGGAAAAAATATTTTATGTAATTTTATCTGTAATATTCATTCAAAATCATATTAAGATATATTGTATTTTTTTTATCTAACATACAAATTAATCAAAGCGTCGTGATTCATTCAACAAAAAGGTTTTTTTTTATTACTTAAACGTGTACTACACTGATATTGATAAAAATATATATATATATATATATATATATATATATATGCACAATAGTGTTATTTTTTCTATCTAAGAAAAAGTATAGTCTACCATTCATATTAGGTGCTGACATAACAATGAGATCGATCAGTCCAAATGGATAAAGATTTCACATATTTGTCAAATCAATATTTAACTCTCACAACATTTAATATAATTAAAAATATTATACTTTAATTATAAATAATTCTTAATACAATTTTAAGAAAATACTTAAATATTTAAAATATTTATAAAAAATATTTCACCCATATACGGTACGAGTCACACACTCTATTAATATATATATATATATATATATATATATAAAATTTAAAATAAAAAGTTAGATATTCTTAATAATTATCCTAATCCTAATATCAAAAGATAAACAAACTAAAAATGTGTCTCTCCAAGAAACCACGTGCTTATATCCCTGATGAGATGTAATGTTTGATGTTACAATAATGGGCCAGTTAAATTAAGGTGGACAAGTTTGTTAAAATGGTTCATGATGGATAAATTTTATTGACTATTGCATTCATCTAATACATATATTTGCAATATGCATTATCTATATCGGATTATTTCCTCCCTAACGCCCTTTCTCTCTTCACCCTCCTCCAAGGTAACACCGTTTGTTTACTCTCCCTCTCTTTCTTTTCGTCACTCTCATAATCACCATCGTCAAAATTAAATAAATAAATAAATACAAATTAAATACATAATTCAAAAAATGGGATAGTTTGGAAACTATTTAAGAAAATGGGACTGTCAAACACGTCCAAATTAGGTGTATGTCTGAAAAAAAAAAAAAAACTTTCGTCGCTAAATCGGTCGCTAAATGTTTGCGACGGCAAATTCCGCCTCTAATTCGGTTGCTAAGTGTTTGCGACCACAGTTTCTGTCGCAAAATGTGTTAGTGACTGAAATATTGTATTTTTTATTTTTTTAAAACTTAAATCGTTTAAAAATTTACAGTATAATTTTGGCAAATAGATATACAAAAAAATTACCTTATTTCGATTATTTGGCAAAAAAAGAATGTGTATAAAATAATATATATATATATATATATATATATACTATTTTATAAAACTAGTCTTAGGACCCGTGCGCATACGCACGGGACGGCTTCGCTTCGCTCCTCCATGCTATGCTAGATTTGTATAAAATATTTTTAACGTTTAATGATTAAGAATTATTATATAAGCAAACCTAAAAATAAAAAATAAAAGATAAATTGCTAAATGTAACAGCTAATAATAAATTAAGGACTCCACTAAGAAATGGAGAGTGTTTTATTGAGTGTTTGAGGAATGAAATCAATAAACACTAATGTATCATTGATTGTTTGATATGTAATTATGTTAAATATTTTTTTTAAATACAACTTTTTCCCATAACAGTTCGCCCATGATGGCCCAGAGAATAATTATTTTCGATAAATAATAATTATAATTGATATCATAAAAAAATGAAATTAAAACTAATTTACATTTTGATATGGTGAGTAAGTAATTAAAATTTTAGTTATGTTATGTGAATAACCAAATATAGTAAGACTTAATAATGTGAAATACATAGTATTCAAAAGTTGTAAGATAAGTTGATTATTTTGGTTACAAAACATAGCATGATCATATAGATTTAGTTAACAAAAAAGAAATAAAGCTAGAATTAAGGCTTTGGTTTCGTTAAATTTAGTAAGTTGTAATTAACCTATGTATCAAATTATAATATTGTTTGTCAGATCATGAAACTCCATGATAATTTTGAAGTTTTATTTCACTATTATTTACCCATATTTTATATGATTAAAATTTGAAAACAAATAATATATGTAATAAAAATAAATATTGTTAATTGTTTTATATGTAATTATGTTAAATGCTTTTATATGTAATTATGTTAAATTCACATGATAAGTTTGGTTGTGTTATTTTCTAATAAATTTATTAGCTAAATATCATTATGTTGATTATCATATCAACTACTTTAGTAAGCTCTTAATTTTTTTTAAGACTTACATTGAACTGCAACGACACCAGGAAGGGAGTCATTTCCACATCTTTTAGTTTTGGTAATTGGTTTAGCATTCTTTTTCTTCAAAACCTTCTTTTTGATAAATTATTTTGTAACAAAACTACTTATTTAAAATATAAATTTATTGTTGTATCGAAACAAATAAATATTTACTAATTTTATTAATTATAGTAAGAATTGAGGTTAATTTCAAATATATTAACTAAATTATTTTCTAATATTATTTATTTTCTAACAAATATATTGAATAAATATGATTTACTAAATTATTTTCTAACAAATATATTTACTAAACATTATTTCCAGTAAAAAAAAAAAGTCTATTCTAAATATTATTATGATGGTCATAGTAACAATTGAATTAAATAAAAATAGTTTTAAATTTTCAAATATGGATTAAATTTAAATAATGAAACTATAAATATTTATATTATTTTAAAATGTGACCACTTAATTTTACTATTATTTCCTAATTATTTTATATGATGAAATTTTAAAAGAAATAACATATTTAATAAAAACAAATATTGTTGATTGTTTCATATATAATTATGTTAAAAACTGAAATTAAAACTAATTTATATTATGATAAATAGTGAGTAAGTAATTTTTTTTGGTATATCTATTTGCCAAAATTATACTGTAAATTTTTAAACGATTTAAGTTAAAAAAAATTAAAAAAAATACAACATTTCAGTCAACAACACATTTTGCGACGGAATTTGTGGTCGTAAACACTTAGCCACCGAATTAGAGACGGAATTTGCGGTCGCAAAAATTTAGCGACCGATTTAGCGACGGAAGTTTTTTTTTTTAGGCGTGTTTGACAGCCCCATTTTCTTAAATAGTTTCCAAACTACCCCATTTTTTGAATTAGTTATTTAATTTGTATTATTTATTTAATTTTGCCCATGCATCTTTAATGGCAAGCGCATCTTTCACCATTGACTTCCTGACCGAGATCGAAACATTGGGGACACCGAACGAGACAAATAGTGCATGTCTTCATCTTTGATGATGGTTGTATCCCTTGCTTACTTTGTCACCCCAATGGTGGAGGTGTCACAAGCTATTTGAAATTGTCCTCTCCACCCAATCGTGTTCCCCCTTTGAATGCTACACAGGTCTTGCGCATTCACAATTCCAAAATCATTAGAAGGAAAAGTTTGGATTTTTGCAATTTGGGGATTTGTTATAAAAATTGTAACTTTTTATGTGATTTCTTTAGGCATGTGACACATATGCGTCGTTGTTAAAAATTGAAACCTTCAATGATTGCTTATGGTTGGAAGCAACTCATATATTTTTATCGTTAACAAAAATCTTCGACTCATATGTGATTGCTTTCAGTCATATGTATCAATTTTGATGTTTATGTTGCTTTCAGTAATTTGTGGAAGAGACAATGGTGGTCAACGAAGAAGGTTTATTGCGTAGAGGAAGAGGTGATGGTAGCAAGGAAAGATTATTAAAGAAATTTGCAGCCGAAAATGGTCTTCGACAATGATGAATGGTCATCGTTGTTGGGAAAGGATAGACGGACAAATCTAGTGTGGATAGTGTATATTTCAATCTTATAGATCAAATGAATCCAATTGTTAATAAAATTTTCTCACCGTGAATCATTTAACAAATTTGTCCATCGTACTCTTGCCCTAAATTAATGACTTAAATACTTTTTTGTCTCTAATTTAGTGTTTTTTTCATTTTCTTTCTTACAATTTTTTTCATTTTAGTCCATGAAAAATGTGCTTGTTTTATTTTTTTCATCATTAAAACACTTTAAATAGTACTTTGAACAATAAAAAAATATTTTGAATAAGGGAAAAAAGTGTTATTTAAAATACTTTAAAGACAAAAAATAATTAAATATATTTTTCAAGTACAAAAATAATTTTTTTACAAGAATGAAAAATAAAAAAAAAATATATAAACCTAGATTTATTTATATATTTTATCATTTATTTAATATTTGTAAGCTATTTGTCACAGCCGTTAAAGGTGTGATGGGACAATAAACCAAAAAATTACATGATCAAAAAACACAAAGTTGTTTCATTCAACAAAAAAACAGAGTTACCATTTTAATTTGTGATTCTCGTTCTCTTTTTATTCTCATATATCTCTTTCTCATTCCTTTAACTCCGCTCATGTGTGTTTGCATGCATGATCTGTCCCAAGTCAGGATAAAGGAGAAGGGTTGACGTCAAAAGTTGCAAACCGACCATAAAAAAATAACTATTCTTATGTGATAAATCTTTATGATATCTGTTTCTCATTCCTTTCTTGGAACATATCAATTCTATTATTCCCTCCATTCCAAAATAGATATAGTTCCAGGTCATTTTATACAAATAAAAAATAATAATTTTATAAAATTAACCCTAATATTAATATTACATTGATAAATTATAATGACAGTTATTAAGAATATTAATAAAAAAATTAATATTATGTCAAATAGACAAATACCATATTTATTTTGTAATAATTTTTCTTCTTCTAAATACCACACATATTTTGGATGGAGTTATTGTTACTTTTTCCTCTTTCCTCTCCCACTAATTCTTCATGTGCAACATGTTTTCTTCTCCTCTCATACACTCACAGGCCTACATCCTTAGGCCCATTACCATTTCCCTGGACCCTCTTTCCTTTCTCCTATGCACTTTCATAATGGACCTACCATTTTCTCAGAAAATTTGTGAGGTTGTTTTCATAAGAACTTCTCAGGGTACGTAGGAAATATTCTACTCATGAAGTTATTTGCATTTATTGAAGCTGGACCCGTACTGGGATCATTGTTGTTGATTTTCATCGTATGGAGATTATTATTATTATTATTATTATTATTATTATTATTATTATTATTATTATTATTATTATTATTATTATTGACTTTCATCAAATTTTTAGATCATCATAAGAAAAAAGCTATCTACTATTTACACTATTAAGTCATCTAATCGCAAATCATTAAGATAAGTTTATTAATTTTTATAAGATTATTTTAAAACTGTTTTACAGTATATCATTGTTAAACTCAATCATTGTTTTTTCTCATTGATAGGATTAATTTGGCGTCTTGCTCTGACGGCATTGTTCTTATGGTTCAATGAATCCACTTTCATTAATAAGTGATGAAGTGTTCATACTAAAATTGCCAGGAGCATGGTTTTAAATAACATTTCGTAACCGTAATTGTGGCTGTAAATTAATTATGTCAAAATATTTTAACTCATTGCAATCACAATTGCGGTCACATTAAACATGTTCTCCCGCAATTACCCTAATATATAAAGGTTTTTGACTCACCACAATACAACTACAACCGCGACCATCATTTAAAACCATGGCCACGAGTGTGTGTTGAATATGAGGTTGTGCACCGCATTTTCTTATAGGTCTAAAATCATGTAGAAGCCAGTTATGGTTTTTCTTCAAGTTGATCCACGTCCACAACTTCCACTTAAACTTGAGAAGTTGAGATCAATCTGGAAGGGATATTGCATCTGCAAGGGATCACTAGAAGTTCCTAGCATTAAGTTAATTTCCTTTTATCATACTTCGTTATGATGTCATTTGTTGCATTTGTTTTGTTCACTAAAAGTTGTGGTTATTAAATGGGGTCAGGTCCGGTTTACTAGCATGTGTACTAGCCAGCCACTTGACTTTATGGCCAATGATTCAATGAATAAAATAACAACTTGGCAGTTTTCTACTAATTAGTATGGGAAGGATGATAATATATTTATGTCCTACAATGGTTGTTATCTGGTTTCCAACTTCATTGCCGTTATTTATGGTTTTTGTTTGTACATATGTATGTATTTATTTGATTGCTGGATTTTGGGTTTGTCTATTCTGAAAAATTGGGTCAACCTGTTGATGTTCTATCAGAGGTGTCTCATTCTCCTTTGACTTTTAGTGCCATGAATGTCCAAACATTAACTTGAATTTGTATATATTGTGATGAATTTCTATAATTTCGTGAAACTACTTTTGTTTTGTTTTTGCTTCATATATACTGTACCTATGCGTTGTGAGAATAGAAATTGTACATGTTCATCACATTTTGCGGTGCACTTAGTGTTAGATATTTGGGTATGATAATCCTGGATAACTTCAAAGAATCGTGTTCGTACACTTTCCGAACAAAGTATTTCGACCCTATTCTTGCCTGGGTTCACGAAATCCTTGTTGGGATAATTCTTTGAAGAACAATCTGCTTCTGGCAATAGAGAACAGATCAGGAATATAGAGAGAAAGTATGATTTTCGTATATCAGAAATCTGAGGCCAAATGACTCCTTATATAGGAGTTTTTCCAAACAATGCAACTCTTGGCTGTTCGGCTTTTCCAAACAGTTCAACTCTTGACTGCTCGCAATCTTTCCAATCAGTGCAACTCTTGACGATGAACCATCGTAACCGTTGGTTATCAGAACGGTTGGGAGTAGTTATTTTTCTAACCTTTCCCAAGAGCGGTTAGGAGTAGTTATTATTTTGAATTGTTAACCGCCTCTTATTCATAACCCATGGAGTTTAAACAAAAACTCCCCAGCCAGGGGCGCTGCCCCTTGGAACCCCGCACCGTAATCGCGGTCAATTATGCGTTGGCTCAACAAGCGTGCACTCCGCACTACCCTAACTCGTTTCCAAAGCTTAACGCGTAATCGCATTGGCCTATAGTAAATCACATTACTACTAAAATCCATTGATGACACTAAAATCACCAACACTTAGAAGGGAAATTAAAACAAGAAAGGAAAAAAATTACATTAGATGAAATGAAAAATGTGACTTGCAATGCAAAAAGAGAGATAAAAAGAGAAATGAAATTAAAGTATAAAACTACAAAAGATTGAAATATATGTTTATAGGAAGTCCTATCACTCTACTTCAAAAAAGTCTTAACATTTAATAAAAGTTTTTAGCATTCATTTTGAATTGATGTTGAAAAAGTGACGTTAAAACTCAAACACTTTCAACAAAAGTTTACAAATGATGTAAAAAATAATTTTTAACATCAATTATAAATACTATCTACATAAAAAATATGTCAAAAGTATAGACAAATCAAATTATTGACATCAATTCTAACATAAGGTTTACTTAACACATCAATTTTTATTCCTCTCTCTATATATATAATAAGTTCTTTTCCTATATCGATTATAATTAGAATCAATATAATGTGTTATTATTTAAAAAAATAAAATAAATAATCATTTTATTATTCCTTTTATGAATCACAAATTACACACATATCAATCTTTAATTAAATTAAACATACACATCAGGTATCACTAGCTATTTTCAATTCATATCAATAGATACAATTAATACCTCATTAAGTATTCACACATCTATATAGATTTAAATTTTAAAAAAGAACTAATTAATACCAACAACTAAAGCAAGCAATACATTAATGCATATCCTAATTACTCAGCCAGAAAATTAGTTACAGAAATATCGATAATTAGATATCAGCCTCAACAAAAAAAGAAGATAATTTTCTGGTTCTATTCCAGTTTAAAAAATATAGTGTAGTAGCAATAGTTACTAGTTCTTGGCTTAATTAAACAAACATGAGCTGCACCTCCTCCATGATCTCTTGAGAATAAAAATCTTGACGGTTAACTATTAGAAACAATAAATAGCTGTTTGAGTGGAGTGTAAATCATACTCTAGACTCTAGTACACTCTCCATGTCACTGGAAAGTCCAGTAAAACAACAGGAAAGGACTCGGGAAGGGCACCAAGAGTATCAAACACAGAGTAAACATACACAAAGAGAAAGAAAGTAGAGGGAAACATAACCAAAATTGAATTTCATCGTTAACAAGAAGCTGAACATTATATTGAACCAAAAACCTCTGCAGAGTTAAGATACTTTGGCATTCTTTAATAACTGGTTCTTTCAAAAGTTTAACATTTTTGTATCAAATGGTCCAAAGGTGTGCGCGCGCGCTTGTATAGAATTAATCCAAAAAGTAGGCAAAATGAATTACCTCGAGGATAGAAGCCCAGATATGATCACCAGCCTCAACACCTACACTATCTAGGACCAACTTGATGCATCCACTACAATATATATAAAAGAAATAATGAGAAAAAATGAGATCATATTCATAGACCGTAAAACAAATCTTAAAAATTAATGTTTGATCGTACTTTTTTGGCAAGAGTGGAAAGCTTTTCTGTTTGGAACACTACTAAAAGGACTATATTAACAACATATTTTTGTCTAATACTTAATAAAAATATTAGTTAAAAATTTGAGTTATATATAATATTGATAAAGTATTACAAAAATATATTAATAATATTTATTCATATTTTACAATATTTTTTAAATGTTATTAATAGTTTTTAGTAACATTTTTACTAAGTTTTAAATAATAAAAAATGTTATTGAAGATCTTGTGGAAGATTAGCCTTTTTTCAAGCTCATTGATCATTGAAGCCATGGAACTGTGCTAATAATATAGGAGAGTTAAAAGTTAAAGCTAATGGAACTGTGCAATTAAAGCATAATAATTTTTAATAACATGACAAAGTAAATTCACTTCCAAATCAAAAGAAGAAAAAAAAAAAACATTCACTTCGTTCTTTTCATCTTTCCCTCACAATTGATTGGTTAATCCACCAGGGGAACAAAAAAGGAAGGTAAAAATTAATTTAACGTTAGCTCAGCATCGATCTGTTTTATTATGGTCATTTCCTCTAAGAACATGTTGAAACAAAGCATAAATCCATTAGAACCTAGCCAGTAGAAATCATTTCACTGATTTAACTGGGGCTGAAAGAAAGTGTCATCTCGCCTTCAACCTGCCAAAGAGAATAAAAGCTTCTACAATATACATGAGCAATCATGAAACCTCGTAAAAGAATTATGACTAATTGCAACCGGAAAATCTTTCCGCTCAAATTACCAGCACAAAATACGGCTTAGTTTAGATTAAAAGAACAAATATCAACTTAATTTCTTTTGGATAAAAAATACTAGTAATAATTAATTTTTACATATTAAATTACGAAAAAGGACCGAAAGTTATGCATGTAGCTAGGAATGTCGATTGTGGACCCTTTGAAGAACTAGTACTAATATCCAAAAATGTTAAGAATGGGCATTGAAATTGAGGACTTTTTCCACACGGTCGACTGTCTAACCGTTTCCATTCAACACTTTCAGGCGTAAGTTTTCCACAGGTCATAGTTAACAACTCGTCTTCATAACAGACGGAGTAATGAACGGGGGCATTTGTAATTTTGGAAATACAATCTTAAATATGAAATAAAATGTTTCAGGGTAATCTAACGGGCACTCAAGATGTTACAGAACAACTTATGTTCTTATAAAAAAAAATCAATTTTAATCTAGCATTCACAAACATATAGCTTATTTCATAAACAACTTCAATGGAACAAAAAAAAAAAACAGCTTAAATTGAGAAATATAAGATATATATCCCAAATATATTAATCATATTTAATGAGTGGCTCGATCATACACATATTTCTTGGCTACCAAATGTCCAAGAATCTTTTTTCCAGTAAATATGACCACATCATTGTTGTCTAGCCTAATGTTGCACCCTGCCCTTAAATAGAGGCACCCTCTTACTCTTAATCTCAAAACACATTTCATTTCACCTCTTAGACAAAAAGAGAAAATAAAAAATTAAAGATTTTAATAATTTTTATATATATAATAAAATTTATAATGTGATAAAAAGAGAAAATAAAAAAATTAAAGATATTAGTAAAGTGTTTAAAAATTGCCTTTTGCACTTTTCTCTGCTTCTTGTCTACTTAAACTTAGTTGATTCAGAGCATATAAATGGTGATCAATAAATCTGCGCATTCAAATTCAAAACAATTAACACCAGCTGACATTAAGTAACTCAACATTTTACTAGCCATGTAGCCGAAGCTGTGTGATCTAAATTCTAAACTTATTTCCTTTTATTTTCCCCCCTTTTTTTTGTTAATATATAGTAATTGCTTGCTTGCAGAAAGTTCCTGACCACGAGTTTGAGAAGCGCATAAGACCAGAGGATATCCCTGCAAATGAGATAGGGGTTACATTTGCAGTTATTGGTGCATTGGATGAGATCAAAGAATCACTTCAAGAGTTGGTAATGTTTCTTTCCCTTAGAATTTAGAAGGCCAGGTTTTCTCAAAGGTGGGCTTCTAATCTAAAGCCACGTAGAAGTTTATTGCTTTTTGGGCCTCGGTGTTGGAAAAACAATGCTAGCAAAGGCAATTGGAAATGAAGCTGGTGTGATATTTTCATTAATGTCTCAATGTCAACCATCACATCAAAATTATTTGGAGAGGATGAAAGAACGTCCGTGCTCTGTTAACACTGGCAGCTAAGGTTGAGAGTGTGCTTGGAGAGAGGACTAGAGTAGGAGAGCATGAGGCCACGAGGAAGATTAAAAATGAATTCATGACACACTGGGATATGCTCTTGTAACTTCTGATTCATAATTCTTTTACCTTTTTATTGTTGACATAAACTTAAAGATATCTGATTAAATGCAGGTGACTGCAAGTTTTGCGTCAGAAGGATCCGTAATGAAATGAGTTGAAGTAGTGGAATGATTTGTATAGAGGAGGTTCAAGTTGATGTGGGGTGAAACTCTGGGATCTGTATAAATGTAAAGAATTTTGTGTGTGCTTTTATAAATGCTTTGTGAACATCTTCATCTTGAATAAATTAATTTATTGGCTTTGGCCTTTGAAAACAGATAACTAGAAATTTTTATGAAGTGCTATGGCCTTATATGACTTTGCTGGAACAAAATGAAAAAAGACTTAGAAGCCACTCCAATCATCACATAAAACAATAAATGTAGGAAATTTTATAAAGTAATGTATGACTTTGTTGGAACAAAACAAAGAAAGATTGGAAAATAATGCAGTCATCGCATTACGTTAAACAAAAAAAAACCTTGCATTTTTATGGGACTAAATTAATATATTTAAACTAAAACTACAACTAAGGAATTAACAGTACAATTTTTTTACTGCAATCAAAAGTACAATTAAACATCACATAAAATATTTAATGTGAGATAATTTAATTTTACAACCAAATTTAAATAGAAAGAGAAATCATATAAAATATATCATTAAATCACTAAAGGAAAAAATAATTTACAAGCAAATATAAAGCAGGAGGGAAAAAAACAGAGCCAGAGGAGGACAGTGAACAGAGCATAAGAAAATCTTCTAAAGTAGGGTGAATTAATCTGGAAAAAATAATAGTTAAGACAAATTTAAATAATAATAGCAAAATTAAGGTTGAATGAGTAAATGAGAAAAACAATCAATTTCGAAATCAGGACAATCCAAGGGGTCACGAGTTTTCTATTTGATTAACACAAACTTTACTATATGGCACTTCCGTCTCAAATGTACTTACTGATGGATAAACAGTGTAAAGAAACACTAATTGAATAGAAGCTTATACATACACTTCCATAAGCTTAAAAATTTGGTTGGTTTTAACCATGGATAATTGATGCATTATAATCAACATTCTACTAGCCATTTAGTAGAAGCTGTGTGATATAATTTATTGTTACTAAACTATTTTCTTTTCTTTATTTTCCCTTTTTCTGTTGCTATATATTAATTGCTTTACTCGCTGGAAGTTCCTGACTGTGAGTTTCAGAAGAGCACAAGATCAGAACAGAGGTGATCCATGGATATGAGATAGGGGTTACATTTGTGGCCATTCATCACCAATGATACATTTCAACAAAGGAAGGGGTCCCTCACCAGAGATGTTGAACTCAAAGCATGCCTAAATGTCTCACTATATCCCAAACATTTTAGGTATGCTGTATTATATATGATCAGAATTTTTTGTAAATTGATTGTGCAACTGTACTGCTTATACAATGTGGCTCTAACTATTCATGTGAATTGTCGTGGCATATCATAATATGGTAAATATTAGCATATAACCATTATGTGGCTCATAAATAGAATTTAAGTAGTTGTTACAAGATTTTTATTTTGTATTATATGCTTTTGATGGAGGAGTCAAATAATAAAGCAGAAATTATATTTTGGATTTTAAAAAGGGGTCCCTTGTCTTGCCTATATAAAGTCAGTGATGCTTCATTAATTCACACACCTTCAGAAAGACTAAAGACTAAGGCTAGAAGATCTCTCTATTCTCTCTCTGTTTTGTGAGTGTATTGAGAGTCTTAAATTCTTGTTTTATTTGCTTGTAATAACAATGGCTGAAATGGGAGTATGCATCCGTTTTATGCTCTTTAATTTATTTTATGTCTAAGAGAGTATTTTGTTCTTACTCTGTATCAAGGACCAATGACAAAGTAATAAATATATTTTGATATTCATTATAAGAGGTCTAACATTAAATTCATCTTTAAACTATATAGGTAAAAGCTTTGATAAAGAGAGGAAAATCCTGAAAGAGTGGAACTAACCTTAAGTTCAATTAAAGGTCGTTAGTTAGGTTTTTTTGGCAAAGATGGAGTAAAAATGAGAGATGATAAAAGGAAAAGAATAAACTTGTGAAAATAACCTACCCCAAGTGCATTGAGCCCAACATGTAATAAAATGATAAATAAAATATCATTAACAAGAAGTATTATTGATACCTGTTGTTTCGATAAATCAAACTAGTTGAACGCTATTGAAATTGAAAGAAACTCTATGAATTTAAGCTTGTAATAAAGCTAGATAGTATTTTTTTTTTTACAATAATATAAGTTAGATATTAATAGAAATTAAAATGAATTATCAAGAAATTCAGTAAACTGATTTAAACTCTTTCGCAAATAATCAAAGGAATTAAAATAAGTTTTGATTTTAGGGATTGTTTAAGTAACAACCCAACTTCCATATAATCCAAACAACTTTGCTCGAGTTTATGATATCAGTTTTTGCTGAAGTAGTTCGCATTCATTTCCTTGACAATGAACACTTTTAATCTCATACAACTTAATCCCTTGATACTAAGGTACAAAAGCACAACAAAATCCGTAGATCAAACACCAAGTGTTTTATATTTCTACATAATCAAAGAGCATGGTCAAAAAATCAATAAGCAATAACCAAACATCTCAATTCCCATTATTATGAAGATTCATCAACTCCATACAAAACAATAAGTTCGGATTTAAAGGCCAAACTACAAACAAAATGCTTAGAATGAAAAAGTGTTCTGTTCGTGAAAAACAGAGATATCCAGCAAGATTTGCCAGATATTTTATATTGGATCAAACTCTCTCTCTCTGAAGGTATTTATGAAGATTGAATACCTCAGGGAAGAAGACCACTATGCTTGTATAAACGACACCAATGGCGTGAGTTGTGTGCACAGTGTAAATGGAAAAGAGAGAGTAGATTCTGTGTGTGTACCTTTCTCCATGGAGGACGTCTGTAATATCACTAAATTTAAGTAAGGTATTTTGGGTGATATTTACGTAGTTAAACGGATTTACGTAAACGGATTTATGAAAGGGCAGTTTGGTCATTGCTGAAGGCATGGGTGTAGTTAGTAAGTGCTGGGTGTCGTTAGCAATTACTGTAGCATCACGGATAAGGTTACTGTAGCATCACGGATGGATTTACTGTAGCATGTTACTGTAGCATGTTACTGTAGCACCACCATACTCCGAGGGAGTAGTGGTTACATTCGTGATACATGCATTGTGTGGATGTTGCATACTCATAATTATACATGCTTGCATCTGTGCTTGATAAATGTGTTAAGCCTGTTATTAGATCTTCTGGCCAGTTAGATAGATATGGACCTCCCTAGGAGATGGTTTCCTCCTAGTATGGTTTGCTCGTGGGTGATGATGATCCCAGGGTGATGATGATCCCTTAAGACCAAG
>PYAF01001963.1:24184-54862 GCA_007407185.1 Glycine tomentella
GTTTGGATGCTTGATATGTTATTATGAGGACCTGATATGCTAGGTCGGTGGGCCATTTGTTGTTTATGTCTGATGTATGTGTTATGGAAGTGGGCCAGGGTGGAGGAAAGTCCTCCAAGGACCCTGAGCTTACTGAGATGTGTATCTCACCCCATGTGGGGCTTATGATTTCAGGTGATTCTTCTGGGAGAGAAGAACAAACGCAGGGCAGGAGGCCCTAGAGATGACATGCTGCTGACTGGGAAGCAGCAAGGAGAGTTGAGAGCTCTTTTTAATTTTGTTCTATTTTGTTCCCTTGATAGGGATGGGGTGTATGTACCCTATGACATGTATAGTTCCGTATATCCCCTGTGAGGGCTGATGTTATTTTGGTTCACCATGATATGGTGAAAACTTGTTGTATATTTGATGAACAGAACTATTAATGTATATTATATGATTTTCCTGAGCTTATATTTGATGTTTTTCAGTTATCTGCCTATTTGGATAAGAAATCTGTCTATATGTGTATTGTATGAGATAGACTGGATCAGCAGGGGTATGATATGGTTTTGTATGTGTGTGTTTATGATATGCTGGATTTCCATACATAATGAATAAGGAAAATCGATCCTGTGCTTCCGCTAAGTTTTAAATGAATGTTTTAAGCGCTAACTGATATCATAATGATAACACACCGGAGGCCTACGGGGTGTTACATTTGATCACTTCAATATTGATGTAACTAATGAGGTTATGGACCACACCAACGCTAGTAACAACCTCATCCAAGAAAAACACCTCTCAAAGCACTTGGCATGATGCAGACACCACAAGGATGGGTGATGGCAGGCCAACCACCAGTGCCTCAACCTCCTTCTTCTGCTACTGATGTTCAAGAGGAATCTTCAGAGGATGAAGAAAGGGACCCCAATCAACCAATGTACACTCAGTTTGAATCCCTCATGTTGTAGAAGATGGATGACTTACTCCAAATGCAACATGACTTTAAGGTTGAAACCAATGTAGCTTTAGATGAAATAAAAGATAGGCTAGATCTCACAGAGGCCACTATAAAATGTGATGAATCTGTAACCTTCTAGGCCTATGAAATGTTTAGTTTTTTTTTATGCTCTGTTCTTTATTTTTTTTTTACTTTCATGTTTTATTTTCATTATTTGTAATGGTTCCTCCATGAATATATGAACTTTCATTGTGTTTTCTCCTTTAATTATCTGCTGTGCACTTTACATTTTTGTCTTTAACAAGCCAAATAGGGGGAGAAATAATTGATTTTGGATATGCTCTGCCTCCTACTCTGTTCATCCCTATTTTTCGTTCAAAATTATGTCCAAAATTTGACTTGAATGGATTGTGAAATTTAGGGGAGCTAAGTGCTTAAAATGAATCTATTAAATCTATAATACTTGTAAATGAATGCTAAATGAATCACAGATGCTTTTAACACTTGTTCTTGGCAAAGGAATTGGAAATTTTTCAGGTTTGCAAAGCTCAAGCTTTTCCCAATTTAGTTCATCAATTAACTTCAAGTCCAATTGTTAATCAATTAAAGATTTGGCATGTTTAAAGCCAAAAAGGGGGAGATTGTTGGATTCAGGGGGAGCTACTTAAAGAATGCAAAGGAATTGTGATTCAAGCATGGGTTTTGAGCTTTCAACATGCAATGGATGCCTTGAAGTTTAATTATTGTGAAATGTGTAAGAGAAAAGCAATTCTTGTGATCCAAGTGCATTGCATTCATATTAATCTATAATTAAATTAATTGGGTTCATAAAAATCACAAGGTTTTAGTTATTTGACTAAGTTTTTAATTTGATTCAATTTTTTTTGGATAAATGCATTTTATACTTTGTAATCGATTACCTTAAAGACTTAATCGATTATTTTGTTCTTAGTCTATTTTGGAAAAGCTTTCAAGAACAATGTAATCGATTACCTATCGGAATAATCGATTATTAGACCTTTGTTTTCATGTGTACTGCCTTGTTGAAATCTTTAATCGATTATTAATGGGTAGTAATTGATTACATAGCTATATATGATTTTAAGTTGTGCTGGGATAATCGATTACCAATGTATTGTAATCGATTACACAGGCTTATTTAGAAAAGCCATTCCCCTGCTTTAATTGATTACCGTTTCTCGTAATCGATTACATTGTATGTTAGTGCTTACAAGTTTTCCTGGTTTAATCGATTACATAGTTTATTCAGCTTTTGAAGACTCTTGCTTTAATCGATTACCAAAGTTCGTAATCGATTACATAGTGCATTTTGATATTTTGAAGTCTCCTGGCTTAATCGATTACAGGACAAAATAATCGATTATTTGGCTCATTGAGAAAATTCTGAAATGCTTATGAATGGTTTAATCGATTACATTCTTGATTTAATCGATTACATGTGCAAAATAATCGATTATTTGATGCGTTTAATCGATTACAGTTAGTTACAAAAAGCTGTTATAAATAGGATTGATGCTCAGCTGCTTTTCTAACTTTGTGGAACATTACCCATATGTATTTTGTGAGCTTAAATAGTCTTCTGAGCATTCTAAAGTGTTTTCTAAGGGTTTAATTGTTTCTTGCTCCATTGTGCTTTGATCATGTGTGTTTGAGTCATTCTTGGAGCTTGAAACCATTTCAAGATTAAGGAAAGCATTGCTAATTGATTTCTAATCATTCAACCTGATCTGGTAACTTCATTTTGCATTACATACATTGGATCATTAGGTTGTTTCTCTCCTTAATTTGATTGTAATTTTTGTTTTGGATATTCTTTGTAATTTGGTTATTGTAATTAGGTTTTTGCTTGAAACTAGAGAAGGGGTTCTATAGGTGGAAGAACTGAGTAGTGTTCTCAAGTTCTTGTCTCTTAGAGAAGGGGTTTAGATTTCTATACTTTATCTAGGGTTGATAAAGGGAGACATTGTAATTGATTGTAAGACTGAAAATTATAATGGTGGAACTTTGACCTAATGTTGGTTGGAAGAAAATTGGATGTAGCTTCTAGTGTTGAAGTGAACCAGTATAAATCTGATTGTGACTTGCTTCTTTATCTTTTAACTCATTATATTCATTGTGTTCTTGATTAAATTGCTTTACCAACAAAGTCAGTTTTGATCCATTGAATTCCTTGGAGCTGAGCTACTTGATTGAATAAGGTTTCTTGGTTTTGAAAAGTGATAAAGATCCTAGAAACTCTGATTTTGATTAAAGAAATTTTTAATTTACCAAGGTTTAACCAATTCACCCCCTCTTGGTTAAGTTTGAGATATTCATATTCTTTACAATTGGCATCAAGAGATGGTTCTTGAAAGTTACTCAAGATCACTATTTTTTTTCAAAAATGAATACCTCACAAATAACTTTCAAGGAAGGTGCTTCTTTAAACAGACCTCCTTTGTTTGAAGGGGAGAATTTCAGTTTTTGGAAAAATAGGATGAAGATCTTTATTCAATCTAATGACCAGGTGCTTCGAATGCAATAGAGAAAGGTCCTGTGGTGCCCATCAAAACTGTTGGTAATGACATGATTCCCAGAGAATGGGATGAGATGACTGATGTTGAGAAAAAGGTTGTTCAATATGATTTTAAGGCCAAAAACATGATAACTTCTGCACTTTCCTTTGATGAATTCTTTAGAACAGTTAGATGCACAAGTGCTAAGGAGATGTGGGAGATGTTAGAGATCATTCATGAAGAAACTGAAGAAGTAAGAAGATCAAGGAAGCATTCATTGATTCATGAGTATGAAATGTTCAAGATGAACACAAATGAAAACATTTCCCAGCTCTAAACAAGATTCACACACATTGTCAATCATCTTTTGGGACTTGGAAAGACTTTTGATGTTGAGGAACTAAACATCAAGATCTTGAAGTGTCTCACTAGATCATGGCAACCAAAGGTGACAGCAACCAAAGAATCCAAGGATTTATAAAAAAATGTCAATGGTTGCACTCTTTGGTAAGTTACTTGAATATGAGTTGGAATTGTCTCAATTAACTTGTGTTGAAGATGCAGATAAGAAAGGCAAAGGAATTGCTCTGAAAGCTGCAACATCTAAAGTGGAGAAAGAGGAAGATGAGGAAGACATGAACTTCATAGTCAAAAAGTTCAACAGGTTTTTGAAGAAGAACAAAGGCAAAAGATTCTCAAGAAACATCAAAAACAACAACAACAACAACAACAACAATAACAGCAAGATTGATAACAACTTTATATGCTTTGAATGTGGGAAAGCTGGCCACATCAAGTCTGAATGCTCAATCTACTTGAAGAAGCAACAAGGGGATAGAGAAGGGAAGAAAGAAGGAAAGTCTAGAAGATCTTATATAGCTTGGGAAGACAATGACTCAACAAGTTCAGAATCCTCCACTGAAATATAGGAAGCAAACATGTGTCTTACATCCATTGTTAATGAAGATGATGATGATCTCTTAAGTGAAGAGGATGAGGTAAATTTTGAACTTGATCAAGCTATTCTTGCTTTTCAAGAAATGCATAAAAAGGCACAAAAGCTTTCAAAATCTAACAATAAGCTTAGAAAGAATATTGAAGATCATCTTGCTAAGATTATTGAACTACAAGTTGAGATTTGTAACTTGAAGGAAGAAAATGAAAAACTTTTTTCAAGCTACAAATCAAATGGTTGTGTATGTGCTTCTTTTTCTACAAATGTTGACAAATATGATATGTTGCAAAAGGTCTTTGATGAGTATAGAATCAATCAAGGAGAGAAATATATGCAGCTCCTTTCAAAGAATAACAATTTGACCATCTTATGCAAAAATTGTACAAAGGAAAATTTGATTTCAATGAAATGCTTAGTGTACAAAAATATGTTGGAGATACTTCTGCATTGGGGTATAAACCAAACTCAAAATCTATCCGAAAGACAACATTTGTGCCCCCAAAACAGAAAAATAAAAGGAAGTCAAGGATCTATCAAAATGTTTTCTTTAGAAAATCTCCAAGGGCTGTTATTTGCAACTATTGTATGGAGAGAGGACACACATCCTATAAATGCTTTGCAAGAAGATTCTATGTGCCAAATGGAGACTGCATTTGGGTAGAAAAGAGAAAGAAAGTCACTAACCCCTATGGACCCAACCTCAATTGGGTACCTTCTTTTATGAATTAATTTGATTTTTCAGGTATGTCTAAGAGCAAGAACTTCTTTGTGGTATCTTGATAGTGGATGCTCTAGACATATGATGGGTAACAAGTCTTTGCTCACAAATCTTGTTCCTAAAGATGGAGGCTTTGTCACTTATGGAGATAACAATAAGGGTAAGATCATTGGTGAAGGCAACATTGGAGATAGCTTCAATACCAAGGTTAGCAATGTTCTCTATGTGGATGGTTTGAAGCACAATCTTCTAAGCATAAGCCAACTATGTGACAAAGGTTTTAAGATCTCATTCATCGAGAATTGTTGTATGATATGTGATGGCCAAAATGGTGAAGTAGTTCATATAGACAAAAGGAAAGGTAATATCTATCTACTTTCTATTGACCATGCATTCTTTCACAAAACTTCATGCTTAATGAGTAAGTTAGATGAATCTTGGTTGTGGCATAGGAGAGCTAGTCACATCAACATGCACCATATGAACAAGCTTATTAAAAAGGACTTAGTGATTGGTTTGCCAAAACTTAAATTTGAAAAGGACAAACTTTGTGATGCATGTCAAAAGGGGAAACAAACTAAAATCTCTTTTCAAAGAAAAAATTATGCAATGTTGTCGATTAATACTAAAGCATAATCGCTTACAATAGAGAATTATACAACGTGAATAGTGCCATTTATCAGAATTCGTATTTTAGCCAAATATGATGCATAATGAATTTGTGAGTTGAATTTCATGGTAGTCAGACACATTATAAGCATGCTATCAGATATTAGATTCAACAAAAATTCCTAGCATGTTCCTAAGAGCATAGAATCTATCTCTATCAAGGGGTTTAGTAAAAATATCAGTCAATTGATTATTTGTATCAATAAACTCAATTGAGCAGTTACCCTTTTGAATGTGATCTCTGAGAAAGTGATGTTTGATCTCTATATGCTTTGTCCTTGAGTGATTATTGGATTCTTTGATAGGTTGATAGCACTTATGTTGTCACATAGCAAATGAATTCCTTTCAATTCAACACCAAAGTCTTGTATTTGTTGCTTTAGCCACAAGCTTTGAGCACAACAACTCCCAACTGCAATATACTCTGCCTTAGCTGTTGATAGAGAAACACAAGATCGTTTCTAGCAATGCCATGAGATCAATGAACTTCCCAACAAATGGCATGTTCCACTTGCGCTTTTCCTATCTAATTTGCAACCTACAAAATCAGAATCTGAGTAACCAACTAAATTTAGTAATGCACCTTTGGGATACCATAAACCAACTTTTGGAGTTGATTTAAGGTATTTGATGATTCTATTGATTGTTGTGAGGTGTGATTCTTTTGGATTAGCTTGATATCTTGCACATAAGCACACACTCAACATTATATCTTAACGGCTTGCAGTTAAGTACAATAGTGGTCCAATCATTCCTCTGTATTTTGATTCATCAACCTTCTTGCCTTTTTCATTTGAATCAAGGTAAGCTGTGGTTGCCATAGGAGTTGCAACATCCTTGTTTTTCTCCATGTCAAATTTCTTGATCAATTCATTGCAGTACTTTGTTTGACTGAGAAATGTCCCATTCTTCATTTGTTTCACTTGAAGTCCAAGAAAGAATGTTAATTCTCCCATCATTGATATTTCAAATTCATTCTGCATAGAGATTGAGAATTCCTTGCACAAGAACCAAAAACAATATCATCAACATATATTTGAACTACTAATATGTCATTGGCAGATTTCTTGATGAACAATGTTTTATCCACTTGTCCTCTTATGAAGGATTGGCTAAGTAAAAAGTTGTTCAATCTTTCATACCAGGACCTAGGAGCTTGCTTAAAGCTATAGAGAGCTTTCTTTAGTTTGAAAACATGATTTGGATGTTTAAAATCAACAAAACCAAGAGGTTGATCAACATAGATTTACTTTTTTATATAAACATTAAGAAAGACACTCTTTACATCCATTTGGAATAATTTGAAATCCATCAAACATGCAAATGCAAGCAGCAATCTAATGGCTTCCAACCTTGCTATTGGAGCATAGGTTTCTTCATAGTCAATGCCTTCCTCTTGGTTGTAACCCTTTACAACCAATCTAGCTTTATTTCTGACTATGATGCCACTTTCATCAAGTTTGTTCCTAAAACCCACTTGGTGCCTATTGGCTTATGAGAAGAAGGTCTAGGAACAAGTTCTCATACTTCATTTCTCTTGAACTGGTTAAGTTCATCATGTATGGAAACCATCCAATGTTCATCAAGTAATGATAGATCAATATTCTTAGGTTCAATTTAAGAAACAAAAGTCATATCACAACATAAATTCCTGAGAGAAGATCTAGTAGATACTCCCTTAGTTATTTCACCAATTATGATGTCAAGGGAGAGATCTCTCGTTGTTCTCCAGTCCTTAGGATTTTGAGTAGGTGTTGACTAATCAATCTCTTCATTTGATTCATCCTTTTTCTTCTCATTTGATTAATTGATTTTGACATAATCTTCTATTGGACTTGCATCATTATCACGACGCTTTTCCTCTTTTGACGAGTTAGATTCATCACAAATAACATGTACAAATTATTTCATGCATAAGGTTCTTTTATTGAAAACTCTATATGCTTTACTTTGTAATGAATATCCAAGGAAGATAGCTTCATCAACCTTTGCATCAAATTTTTCAAGAGACTCTTTTCCATTGTTTACAACAAAACAATTACAACCAAAAGCTTTAAGGTGTGAAATGTTTGGTTTTCTACCTTTGTATAGTTCATAAGGAGTTTTCTTTAAGATGGGCCTTATATGTAATCTTTTTAAAGTGTAACAAACAGTGCTCACTGCATCAGCCAAAAAAAGTTTTGGCAAATTCATCTCATTAAGAAGATTTCTTGCTCCTTCTTCAAGAGATCTATTTTTCCTCTCCACAACACCATTTTATTGAGGTGTTCTTGGAGCTGAAAAATTATGGTTAATTCCATTTTCTTCATAGAACTTTTCAAAATTCTTGTTTTGGAATTCATCACCATGATCACTTCTTATTGAGAAAATTTTGCAACGTTTTTCATTTTGAACAAGCTTGGCTATTTTCTAAAAGCATTAAAAGCATCACTCTTGGATTTTAAAAACAAAGTCCATGTGAACCTTGAGTAGTCATCAACTATTACAAGCCCATAATAATTTCCACCTAAGCTCATAGTTCTTGAAGGACCAAACAAATCCATGTGAAGCAATTCAAGAGGTCTTGAGGTGGAAACCAAGTTTTTATTTGAAAAGAGATCTTTGTTTGTTTCCCCTATTGACAAGCATCACAAAGTTTGTCCTTTTCAAACTTAAGTTTAGGTAAACCAATAACTAAATATTTTCTAATGAGCTTGTTCATGTGATGCATGTTAATGTGACTAACTCATCTATGCCACAACCATGATTCATCAATCTTACTTACTATGCAATTAATATTATGAATGAATGCATGTTCTATAGCAAGCAAGTAGATGTTTCCCTTTCTTTTTCCTACATGAATAACCTCACTAGATTGGCCATCACATATTAAGCATCAATTATCATTAAAAGGATACCTTTAATCCTTTATCACACAGCTGACTTATACTCAGAAGATTTTGCTTTAGGCCTTCCACATAAAGTACATTTCTGATTTTGATTTTAAAGTTGTCACCAATATTGCCTTCTCCTATTATTTTTCCTTTATTACTGTCTCCATAGGTGACAAATCCTCCATCCCATAAAGTCAGATTTGTAAGCATCGACTTGTTACTAGTCATGTGTCTAAAGCATCCATTGTCTAAGTACCATAATGATGCTTTAGCTCTAAGACACACATGTAGCAATCAAATCAAGTAGCAAAAAAAGGTACCCAATTAAGGTTGGGTCCATAAGGGTTAGTTATTTTTCTCTTTTTCTTAGGAACCCATATGCAGTCTCCATTAGGCACATAGAACCTTCTAGCATAAAACTTACGAGATGTGTGACCTTCCTTCATGCAGTAATGACATATAACAGATTTTGATCTTCTTTCAAGATGGGCCTTTTTAGTATATTTTATTTTTGAAAGCCCTTTTCTTTTCATCTATTTTGGTTGATGTTTGTAACCCAATCCAAATGTATCTCCAGCATACTTTTGCACACTTAACATTTGGTTCAAACTACATTTTCCTCAATAAAGCTTTTTTAGGAGATCTACCATGTATAAGTTTTCACTCTGTAAAGTCATGCATGTTGGCTCTTTTTGAATTCATCAAACTCTTTTTGCAAAGCTTTGTTTTCATTTACTTTTGAAGAGGAAGAAGCGCACACACCCCCATTTGCTTTGTAACTTGAAACAAGTTTCTCATTCTCTTCTTTCAAGTTACAAAGTTTAGCTTGCATTGAAGCAAGTTTAGTGGTATGCCATCTAAGGTTACTTTTTAGCTTATTGTTGGAGATTGCAAGTTTTTAAGCCTCCACATGCATTTCAAAGAAAGCATCAACAAATTGATCAAGTTTAGGATTTACTTATGATTCAGCACATGAGTCATCTTCATCAATTTTTGAATTTAGGCATACATTTTCTTCTTCATTTTCACTTGATGATTTGGAAGTTGATGAAGCATCTTCTTCCCATGCAATGTAGGCTTTTTTTGATTTTTCATCTGTCTTTGATTTCTTTTCACCTAACTGCTTTTCCAAATATATAGGACATTCAAATTTGATGTGACCTTGCTTACCACATTCAAAGCAGTTGTAGTTGGTGTTGTTGTTGTTGTCACTCCTTTTGTTGAGCTTGGTGAATTTTCTGTTCTTGTTTTTCTTCATGAATTTGCTAAACCTTTTGACTGTTAGGTGATGTGTTGCAAACACATCTTGTTTTTAGTCTAGTTTTAGGTTAGAAATTGATTAAATATGTAGGAAAATAGAATAGAATAAGTTAAATTTAGTATTTTATTATTTTAAGCTTATTCAATACCATTTAAGCATTTGCAGGCCAAAAAGAGGAGCTCAAGAACAAGAAAGAAGAAGCCAAGTTCTAAAGTGTCGCGCGGATAGCGTGATAACCCGCGCTAGTAGCGCCATTAGCAGAAGTGAAGTTGTGTTCTCGAAGGTCTCACGCCACCCGCGTGGGAATCCACGCAATTAGCGTGATCAAGCCGCAAGCATGGCGCTACTAGCGTCAGAGGCCACGCCATCAGCGCCATCAACAGAAGCCAGCCAATTGATTCGACCAAGCCACGCGAGTCGCGGCTATTCCGTGCCACTAGCGTGAGAAGGCCTGCACCAAGGCTGAAGACGCGAACATTTCACGCGGTCAGCGCGGACTATCACGCTAATAGCGCCAAGCTTTCGAATAGGCTGCGCGAATCGCGCGGAATCGCGCGCTGGTCGCGCCAGACTTATTTTGTTGCCTGAATTAAAAGATTTGCTTCGAAATTATCATGGGTTATGGGCTTACTTACTGTAATTTAATGGTTCTATATATATTTGGACTCTGAACAAAGTTAAAAACATTTGGAGATATCCATCCATAGATAGCCAGAATACATTGAGAAATATAGCTTTAAACCCTAGAAATCAAGAAAAAGCCAGAAGTTCTGCACAACCATGAATCATTCATCTGCTTTGGTGTTATTGAGGCCTATGGCTGGCTAATTCTTGTATTGTGGGAAGGCCATGAACTGATGAGTTATCCTCTGTAATTTGACTGGTATTGAATGCATATGTTTTGATTGTTTTAATTCTTTTGTGTTCTTATATTTTATCTTATTTGAAATTGATCACTTCAATTAAGTATTGAGGGTTAGGACTCGCAATGGGAACGTTGGGGTTCTAATTTCTGACCTGTTAAGAATAACATTCATTCTTCACCTAGGAATAGGGATGCACGATTGCGGATTTTATAATATGTTCTTTACATGCTTAGACTGATAGATTTCACTAAGGAATTAGGTTTTCAATTCAGTTTAAAGGGTTGATTCACTAAGGAATTAGGGATTAGCTAATATTGAAAAGACTTATTCTCCGAGCAATCATAACACGAACCATATGATTTATTCTTTTAATGCTTAGTTTGACAGAATCACTAAGGGTTTAGGGTTCTCGATCGAATTAAAGGGTGAAATCACTAGTTATCTAGGATTTACAACTATAGGAGAGATTTATCACATGTGAACTTTAAAGTAACAATCCAGTCAAGTGAAAGAGGTAAGATTCAGAAGGCATTGCGCCTGACCACAATTATCACTCATTTGGTAATCTTTTCAACTGTTTACTGTTTTCTTTAAATTCTGTTTTAATACAATCACTCAATCAAACAACTTTTCTCCACTTTAATTGTTTTTATTTTCAATCACAATTAATTCATTATTACTGTGTAATTAATCCAATCCCTGTGGAGACGATTCTCAACTTACCTAACTTTATTACTTGTAAACGATCGGTGCACTTGCCTTAATCGCACAACATTAGGTTCAAATTCTCATCACCTTCATCTCCACTTGAGTTATCATCTTTCTCAACATTTGAGGATGCAACTTTCAAGGCAATACTATTCTGTTTTTTGTTTGCATCTTTTGCATGTGTTAGTTGAGACATTTCTGACTCATACTCAAGTAACTTACCAAATAGTGCAACCATAGACATCTTTGATAGATCTTTAGATTCCTTGATCGCTGTCACCTTTGGTTGTCATGGTCTTGTTAAGCATTTCAAGATCATGATGTTTAGTTCCTCGGCATGAAATGTTTTTCCAAGACCAAGAAGATGATTAATGATGTGTGTGAATTTGGTTTGTAGTTGAGAGATGTTTTCAGTTGTGTTCATCTTGAACATCTCATACTCATGGATCAAGTCATGTTTCCTTGATCTTCTAACTACATTTGTTCCTTCATGAGTAATTTCTAGCATTTCCCACATCTCCTTAGCACTCTTGCACTTAACAGTCCTGAATAATTCATCAGACGATAATGCAGAGGTTATCATATTTTTTGCTTTGAAATCATATTGAACACACAAGAACCTGCTCTTGATGCCAATTGAAAATAGTATGAACAATGCACAAGAACCAAGAGGGGAGGTGAATTGGTTGATCTTGGACGATTAGAAATTCTTAAACAATCATTAAAAAGATCGTATCACAAAACAATCCAAGAAAGTTTTCAACCAATCAAACACCAAACCTTAAAGAATGCAATCAAAAACTTTTTCTGTTGATTGTGAAATGCTTCACCAATGAATGACAAGTTATAACCACAAGAAAAGATAAAGATGAAGTAATTAATACAAAGATTTATATTGGTTCACTTCTCAACCTAGAGAAGCTACATCCAATTCTTCTAACCAACAAGTTATAGTTCCACTAATAACTATTTGTTTCTTATAAGCCCTTACAACCACTCTTAATCACACCTAGATCAAGAACACAATATCTAACTCACATAGATTCTCTGTGATCAAGACATAGACGAAACCTATCTCTACTCTTACCTCTAGAAATACTTATTCAATTGATAAAGTTACACAAAAATAAATTCAAAAAGAATTTACAAACAAGTTGTATGGAAAGAAATCACCTGATGATCGACTACTAATGTATGCAAAAGATTACCAGACTTGAAACAATGGTGAAAGAAAACTACTTCAGAACTTTCCTTCCAAAATCTTCTTTTGAAACTTTGCCCAAAAAGAAATCCTCTTTAGAAATCTTGAAGCTTGAGGATTTGTGGGACTAACTCAGAATAGCACTTTGAATCTTTTCTTTCTTCAGAAAGCTTATGAAAATACTTTGATAATTCGTTGTATCTTTTCAAAACACCCAACAACTATTTATAGAAAACGGTTTGTAACTATCAGTAATCAATTAATTCACTAATGTAATCGATTAAATTCACTTATGTAATCGATTAATTACTAGAGATATCTCCCTAAACAACATTATTAGTGAAGTATCTAAGGGAGTATCCACTAGATCATCTCTTAGAAATTTAAGTTGTGACATGGCCTTTGTATCTCAAATTGAACCCAAAAATATTGATCAAGCATTACTTGATGAACATTGGATACTTGCTATGCATGATGAACTAAACCAATTCAAGAGAAATGAAGTATGGGAACTTGTTCCTAGACCTCCTTCTCATAAGCCAATAGGCACCAAGTGGGTTTTTAGGAACAAACTTGATGAGAGTGGCATCATAGTCAGAAATAAGGCCAGATTTGTTGCAAAGGGTTACAACCAAGAGGAAGACATTGACTATGAAGAAACTTATGCCCTTGTTGCTAGGTTGGAAGCCACAAGGTTGCTGCTTGCAATTTCATGTTTAATGGACTTCAACTTATTTCAAATGGATGTAAAAAGTGTCTTTTTAAATGGTTACATAGAGAAGGAAATTTATGTTGATCAATCTCCTAGTTTTGTAGACTTCAAACATCCAAATCATGTCTTCAAACTTAAGAAATCCTTCTATGGCTTAAAACTAGCACCTAGGTCCTAGTATGAAAGATTGAGCAATTTTCTAATTAGTTAATCCTTCATAAGCGGACAAATTGATAAAACTCTATTCATCAAGAAATCTGCTAGTGATATATTATTTGTTCAAATCTATGTTGATGACATTATCTTTGGTTCTACTAGCAACTCCTTGTGCAAGGAATTTTTATCTTCAATGCAGAATGAGTTTGAAATGTCAATTATGGGAGAGCTAATATTCTTCCTTGAACTTCAAGTGAAACAATTGAAGAATGACAACTTTCTCAGTCAAGCCAAATACTGCAATGAGTTGATTAGAAAATTTGAAGTGGATAAAAGCAAGGATGTTGCAACTCCAATGGCAGCCACAACCTATCTTGACTCTGATGAAAATGGTAAAAAGGTAGATGAGTCAAGATATAGACAAATGATTGGATCTCTGTTGTATCTGACTACAAGTCGTCCAGACATCATGTTGAGTGTGTGCCTATGTATAAGATATCAAGCCAATCCAAAAGAGTCACACCTCACAGCAGTCAAAAGGATCCTTAAATACCTAAAATCAACTCCAAAAGTTGGTCTATGGTATCCTAAAGATGCATCTCTAAACTTAATTGGTTATTTAGCTCTCTAAGACTCCAATTATGCACTCCAGAACAAAGCACATTGAGATTAGACACCATTTCCTCATAGATCATGTATTGAAGGGTAATTGCTCAATTGAATTCATTGATACAAATAACCAATTGGTTGACATATTCACAAAACCCCTTGCAAGAGATAGAGTCTTCCTTCTTAGAAATATGCTAGGCATACTTGATGAATCCAACATTGATTAGCATCAAAATGATGTGTTTGATACCATGAAACATAATTCACAAGTACTTTAGGCATCATACTTTGCAAAATTTGTTTTCTGATAAATATTACTGTTCAATCTGCATAATTCACTGTGATAATCGATTACCACATATGGTAATCGATTACCAAAGGCCAAAACTAGGCCTTACACATTGACATAATCGATTACATCCGCCGATTAATCAATTACAGTGCAAAAAAATCACTGATGTAATCGATTACACCAACGAATTAATCGATTACATGAGGTTCAGGGGAATTTCTTCGCCCTAGGCTAGTCGATTATAAGGGGCTTGTAATCGATGACGACTGCAGATTCTGCAAAATCTGCGTAGCTTTTAATGCAAAATCAGAATTCTTATCTTTTCAATTTAGGTTCACTGAACCTAGCCTACATTGGGCTCCGTGTTTGTCTTTTTCAGTCTTTGGTTGTGGTGTCTCTGATTTCTCTTAATCTATTATGCCCTTTATCGTATAATAAATGAAACTGCTTTTATTTGGTTTATCTGATCTTCCTTTTCTTATTTCCCATTTAGTCCTATATTTTTCCTTTGATAAGCCAAAACGGGGAGAAAAATAAATGTTGATTGAATTGAACATTGAACATTAACTCTAACACAATTGCTCAAACCTGAATTGATATGTAATTACAAGAACAATAAATATTTTGTGTATATTTCATTCTTCTCCCTTGCCTATTTAAATTTTTTTATACATAGATACTTGACACTTAATCTTGTCTAGCAAGCTGACTTTCTTTCAGGTATCAAAGAATAGCTCCTGGAAACACTCTCCTGAAGAACACCAAGCATCAAAATGTTCAATTGAAGTTTGGCATGATCAGAGCAAAAAAGGGGGAGATTGTTAGACTTAGGGGGAGCAAAAGAGGATCCATGAAGCTAATGATCTTAGACAATAATGTTTAGGCCTTTTACATGCCAATTCAATTGAATGACATTTGTAATTTGTGTATGTGTTTGTCTAAGTTGATGCTTCCTATGATCCATTGCATAAATCTCTTTCGTTATTGTATCATGAAAAACATTCATGCTTTTGCATTCATGATTTTTCAAAGCAAAGTTTCTTAAAAAGATTTTTTGAAACTCTAGTTTTTCATAACTTCATAAAAAACTAAGTGTTCCATGTTTCAAGTATTTGGAAAAATGTTTTCTCATTGGTTTAATCGATTACATTGTTCATTAATTTTCCAGAAAGCCTGAAGAACACTTTAATCGATTACTTAAGTGATTTAATCAATTATTGGCAGTTATAACTATTTTTCTATAAATAGTTGTTGCTTATTTGCACTTGGAAAAATGAATTTTGAAACCCATTCTTTTGAGAGAAAAGTTACTAAGTGCATTTCAGTGTATGACCCATAAATCCTCTGTTTAAACAAACATCTAGAAACCTTGTGAGTATTTCCTTCTGGGCACTTGCTAAAGAGAAAATTTTGGAGAGATAGTTTTCAAAGTTCTGTTCAACCTTTGGTTCAAGATTCTTTAATCGTCTGCATAAATTTGCATTGGATCCAAGGTCGTATCTCTCCTTGTTACATTGTTGTATTTCTTTAAGAAATTGTGTTTGTAACTTGTGCAATAGCTTCTTAGAGTTTTTCTATAGGTTTTCTAGAGGGAGATTAGAGAAGGATTGTTTCTCTAAGTCTTGATCACAAAGTGTCTACAGGTGTTAGATGCCTTATGATGTATGGCTGAACCCATTAGCCATTAGTTTTCCCAAATCTACTTTGCAATGAAACCCAATCTTCAAGAAAACTTCAAGAACACACAAGTTGTCCTATTTTCATGTGAAATGCATGGGCTGGAAGGAAGCTTTAATGGCAGCAATGGAAGATGGAAGAAAGCTTAGGGATGATGGTGGGAGACACCATGGAGAAGCTCTCCAATAAGTCTAGGAAGAATCGCCACAATAGCATTGAGAAGTCATTGATAAGACCCAAGAGGTTCTTGCACAAGAACAAGAGAGAAACTCTCAACACAAATTTCAAATTTGCAAATTATGAACAAAGTTAGTTACATTCAATTTTGGGCAGCCATATATAGCCATGAAATTACAACTAAATGTACATGAATGAAGCTTGTAATGCAACTTTAATGAAGATTGAAGTGCAAGCTTCTCATAAGGTGACTCTTGGTTGTCCCAACACGTGCAGGTGCATTTTTATGCTGAAGTAATCCATTAGTTCATCCTTGTAATCGATTAAAACAGAGTTTTTACATATTGCAGATGCTTAAGTAATCGGTTACAGCTATTTGGTAATTGATTACCATAGACAGAAACTATTTTACAAGTGGCTTAACAATCAATTACAAATAGATGGTAATCTATTACAACAAACAAGACTTGTTCAGTGTTTGTATTGAATTGGTGTGCTTCTTCATGCTTATCCAAAAGATACAAGTTAGTTTTGATGTGGTCTTGAAGGTCTTGAGTTCTAGCTCTTGTCATGGGTCCTTTAAAGCTCACCAAAGGAAGTGCTTCAAGCTATCCTTCTAGACCTTTAGCTTGCAATGGACCTCCCTAACCTTGTTCTTAGTCTGGGATTGATTATGACTGTAAAAATTGTAAGAACAAATTGTATATAGTAAGATACAAGCTTGTTGGTTAGGAAACTGGATGTAGCTTCTTTTGAATTGAGAAGTGAACTAGTATAAATTTTGTGTTGTTTTCTTCTTCTCTAATGTTTTCTCTGGGTTATTGATTGTCATTTATTGGTTCAACTCTTTCATAATCAATAGAAGCAATCCTATTGTAACTGCATTTCATAAAGGTTGGAAGTTAATTGGTCAAAGGCATTCTAAGTTTGATTTGTGATACGATCCATTAAATTCTGATTTTTAAAGAAAATTTTTAAAGGGGCAAGAAAAACCAATTCACCCCCCTCTTGGTTTGTGTGCTACTCATATTGTTTTCAAAGATTCTATTTCCTTTGAACATTCTCTCTAATATCAACAGGTCTAATATTTGGATTTTCCCTGAATCATGTTTTTTGTTTCCCACCTAACCATTTTTTCCTCAAAAGCCTAATTCGGTATTGTCTACAACAAGTGTGCTTATCCCACACTTTTCTTAGCTTCCATGTTTCTTCATTGTTTAGTTTGGCACAATATACATAACAGTCACACCCAAGTATGCAGATGACTCTTATCCTTACTTTATTATCTTTCTGAAACAACAAATCTCGTCCAAAATGCACAACATAGTTAACTATGGCCTCCTTGAACTGCTTCTTAAATACAAAGAATGTTCCTAGTATACCCACCTATAATCAATCATTTTTGTTGGCATTCTAAAAGTATCAAACTTATTAGATTTCACAATCTCTACTTCTTCATCACTTTCATCTATGTTAGTTTCCAATTTATCTGAATCATACTCAGCATTTCAAAGTCCAACATGTCTACCAACATTGAAATCTGAGTATATATCATCATCTTTTGATAGGTTTCCATCATTACCTAAATCAATAGGTGAAGTAGGAATTTCTTGTCCCACCTCTCTTTCTTTTCGAATTTCCACCTTCTTGGCCTCCCCGGGTGTCTTCAGCAGTACCTTCATCATTCTAATCCTTGTTTGGTGGCTCATTTTTCCTTTCCTTAGTAGCATTGTCTACCACATGTTTCATAGGCACATCAAATAACTCATCTAAATCAAAATCCAAAAAGTGCATTAGCTCAAAAGGCAAAAACTCTTCAGTTTCTATATTCCCCTTAACTGGCCCATTTTGATTGGTTGGGGTAGTTGTGACATCATTTGGCCTATTCCCTTCAATAGTCCCTTCAAAGAAGTATTCATCAATAGGCACATCTCCCCTAACTTCCTTAGCAAGTAAATTATAAATTATTTCAGCTTCTAAGTTAGGGTGCACCACATACAAAGACATTTCTCCATATCTCCTTGCTATATCAATCATTTCCATTGCCCCCACATCATCAATCAAAAGCTTCAACCCATCCTCAAACTTTTCCCCTCCCCCCACAAAATACCAAAGTTGTTACACTATAGTGAAATTCATTTTTTTCATGATATCTAATATCTCAAAGTAACTCCACCTATCTGGGTCACATTCCCATTCAGCACCAACACCCTTGTATTCTAATTGTCCCATATTAACAAACTTACCCCCATGGTAAGCAATCACCTTAAAAAATCCATCCATCACAAGATCTGAGAAGTATAACAAAAATTGACAAATAGAATCAAACTTAAATTTTGAAATTCAAATTCAAACTATATTTGGAATGATTGAATTCTTTCTAATTTGAGAAAGAGAAGAAGAGTGTCATAAAAGGGATTGAATAAGAGAGTCACATAAGAGAATGACACTTGGAAAAACTTTCCTTCAGTTACACTTACAAATTATATAATTTATAGATAGATAGATAGATATCAAGTTATAATGAAAGATACTTAAGGAAAAAATATTATTTTTTAGATGTTATTAAAAGAATTAACTAAGGTTTTTAATCTACATGTAAGTTAATTAAATTTTCTTATATTTGAGTAATTAAGTCCGAAAGACACTCATAAAAAATATATTAGATCTGTTCTTTTTAACGTTCTTTTAAAGATAAAAAAATATTAGGTAATATTTTATTCATAAAAGCTATTAGATATGTTCTTTTAAAGCTTCAGCCCTACACTACACTTTGAATGACTGTAAAACTATCATATATGACTCATGTACAACAATTTATATAACATCATTTTATGTGTCTATCTTTCTCTACCATATCATTTATTACATTACAAAATTTTTTCTCTCCTCACTTTCCTCCCTTTCTCTCTCTTTGTTGTAAGACTTATTGTACGAGTATCATTTTTCTAAAACTATTCCTCGGTCTTTTCTATTTTAGAACCTAGTTTGTTCTTCTTCTCCTTTCTATTCGTGGGGGTGTTTGTTCTAATTCTTCAACAACAAAGACGACAACAACAACAACAACACCAAAACGACATGGTCGAACACCTGCTCAATGAATTCGACCTTCAAACCTCCCAACCATCATGGATTTGTCTGATGGCCTCAACATCGCAGCGACAATGAACATTGCATTGGGTATCTGTATGAGGCATAGAAGCTGACATACGTTGTGCTAAAGATTCCTCAAGTAAAAGAGGAAGCCATCAAGTCCATGTTAGGATTTTGATAATTCCTAATTAATTAATGTGGGCTACATACTATATTATCATTTATATTAGTTATTTACATTTAGATGGGTTCAATATAAGTGATCTAATTTAGTGAGCCCATTAGATTGCCAATAGAAAACTGATATGGCTTGATAAGTGGAAATCGGTTTGGCCCATTAGGGGATATTGGGAACCCTGATAGGTTAAAAGTTGAGGCATGATTATGGTTTCCAATACACCAAATCAATAAATATTTTCTCCTCTCCCCATCTGAAAAGAAAACGACAATCCTATAAGAAAAAAGTGACTTGATTGAGGAAGATCATAAAACCAACTATTTAGGATCCTTCTTGTTTCGTTGCATCTATTTGATCAAGCTCTATGGATCCAAGTATTTCTTAAACCCTTATCTCGATAATTTGACTAATGTATTTGGTGCTCATTTGGTATTTTATATGCGAGATTTCTTGAAGAAGTTGAGTTTTGGAAGAAGAGAACATAAGTAATGTTGTCTTTGAGGAAGAACTTGTTATTTATAGTGATTCAGTCCTCATACCTATAGTTGTTCAAGACACAACTCCAGTAATAGAAAACAATGTTCAAACAATTGTTGATGACATTGTTCCAAAACAAGACAATAATGAGGTTCTCCCTTAAATACCTTTAGAGCAACCTTAAGAACTTCAAGAAGTACCATTAATGAGATCCATTAGAGAGAGGAGAAGTGTAATCCCGAATGATTACATTATCTTTCTCCAAGAACATAATGATGGCATTGGTTTAACAGAGGAAGATCCAATCAACTTTTGTCAACCTATGCGTAGTGCTAACTCTCAAAAATGGATTGATTGCATGAAGGATAAGATGAAGTCTATACAAGACAATGACGTTTGGGATCTCTTCGAATTTCTTGAAGGTGTGAAACCTATTGATTATAAATGAATATTTAAAACCAAGAAGGATGCAAAGGGTATAAGGAAACATTTTCACGAAAGGCTCATCTATTTGCTAAAGGCTTTACTCAAGGGAAGGCATTGGCTATAAGGAAACATTTTCTTCTGTGTCTTCAAAGGAATATTTTAGAACTTTTATGGCACTGTTCATTCTGACCTAGAGCTGCATCAGATGGATGTCAAGACTGTCTTTCTAAATGGTGACATTGAAGAAACAGTTTATATGGTGCAACCATAAAACTGTGTTAGGTGACTCAAAGTCTGTGTTGTGCAAACCTAAGAAATCCATCTATAGTCTCAAACAGGATTCTTGTTTATGGTATTACAGGTTCCATCAAGTCATTACTTCATATGTTTTTGAGCCAAATGTAGTTGATGACTGTGTATACCATAAGTTCAATGGAATAAATATATATTATTGGTATTATATGTCGATGATATACTGCCTTCTATCAATGATATCGGCTTCTTGCATGAGACCAAGAAATTTCTAACGAAAGTTTTTGAAATGAAAGATCTTGGAGAAGCCTATTTTGTGTTAGGTATCAAGATACTAAGAGATCGCTCTCAAGGTAACCTAAGGTTGTGATGGAGGTCCATGGCAAGCTAAAGGTCTAGAAGGAGAGTTTGAAGCACTTCCTTTGGTGAGCTTTAAAGGACCCATGACAAGGGATAAAACTCAAGCACTTCAAGACCACATTAAGGCTAATTTGGACAAGCATGAAGCACACCAACTCAAGGATAACAAGGGCTGGATTTTAATGTCTCAAGTTCAATTAATTCCAATTAAATTCAACACTTGTTAGAAGCAAAAGTAGAAACAATAAAAAGGCTTTTTAGTGCAATTGTGTAAAGAGGTGTAGGTGCACTTGTGTGTCATTTGTGTAGCAACTTAGTAAATTAGTTGGCTGCACTTAGAAGCTAAAATTACTGCACCTTTCACGAAAATGGGACAGCCAAGGGAGTTTGGGACAACCAAGGGCCACATAGGAGAAGCTTGCCCCCATAAGCTTCCTGAAGCTTGCTTGAGGCTCCTTTAGTGTGCACTACAAGCTTCATTTGAATTGTCATTTCATGTGCATTAAGCTTGTAATTTTGTGGCCTTTATAAGGTGCCAAAAACTGAATGTAAACTTTGGTTCATTAATACAAATCTGAAAATTTGTGTGGGAGTTTCTCTCTTGTTCTTGTGCAAGAACCTCGTTTTTCTTATCAATGGCTTCAAGATATTGTGGTGATTCTTCCTAGAATTATTGGAGAGCTTCTCCTTGGTGTCTTCCCCCTTCATCCCTAACCTCTCTTCTATCTTCCATCGCTGTAATTGAAAGCTTATAAATAGCCCTAAATTCTTGTGAAAGTGCAAACTTTAGAGTTCTTGAAGTTTGCTTGAAGATTGGGTTTCATTGCAAGGTAGATTTGGGAAAACTAATGGCTAATCGGTTCAGCCATACATCAGGTTGTCACAAGAGAGCTATATTAATAAGGTTTTAGATAGATTCAGCATGAAAGACAATAAATCAGGAGATACCTAATAAGCGTTTGTCGTAACGCTCCAAAACAATTTAACTACGCTAATTCTGTAGCACAGGATTAACCTAGGTCGACTCAGAGACACTATCAGTATGGTTCTAACTTCAACTCACTAATAACAGTAAGGGGAGATTTTTATCGAACAATTTATATGTGTAAGTAAAAATTGCAAAAACATAAACTAAGATTAAAGAACAACACAGAAACTAACAGAATTGAAAAGAAGTAATGTAAACAAAATTAAAGCATGAATCCAATTCACCTCACCAAGCTATTCGAATCATCATTGTTCTCATAAATTTATCCTATTATGAAAGTTCATTCAATCTAATTAGAAGCAATTCAATCAACTTAACCCCTAAATTGATTGAAACCACAACCCTAACTGAAATATCAGTCAATTAATCTGTGATTAATATTCAAAATTAGGAAATGAATCAATAACCTAATCCGCTTTCAATCCTAAAAGCATTCATAATCATGAAAACAGAATAGCAATGGAAGAAGAAAGTTAACATTCAAACAAAATTCGAAATACCAAACCAAAACTCAAATTCTTCTTTTGCTTGGGTTGGATCCTTGGATTGATTAAGTAATTAGGGAATGATTGCACGAAAATGGAAGAACAGCAAAACAAAAATGAAGAACAAGGAAGAACAGTTGAGAGAAAATAAGAGCAAGGGTTTTGATCCTAAAAACTTGAAAGAGAGAAATGTAAAACTGTTTTTACTAATGAAATGTAATGTGTAATGAAGTCTAACAATGTCACTAATATGCAGTGACTAAGTCTGAAGAAAAGAATGGGTCATGAACAAAACCCATCAATTCTAATTATTTACTATTTACAACCATAAAAATCAAATTCATAGCCCAAAATATAAGTGCAGTGATTCTGACTTTGAATCCCAAAATGACCCTTCAAATGGAAGAATTAGCCTCGACTTATTTGTGGCAAACTTGTAGATCTTTTTGTTATCTTTTTAGGGACTACTAGAACGCTCCATTCGAAGTTCCGTAGAGCTCTGTAGGTCCTACAAGGCAGATAGGTCAAGTGAGCATAAAATCCGAAAATACGCTACAATTAGCAATTAAGCACACTTACTTGCCTAAGACAAAAACTGAATTAGAATGAAAAAATAAAAGTCCAATAGAAGTCAATTAAGCTAAGAAGGATAGAAAAATATCTAACTAAAAGCACTCCATCAATACCCCAATAACTAAAGGAGCCAAATTCAATCTCAAACAATTCCCCCAATAATGACCTTGAAAGAATTGAGATGAAAAAGGTTCCTTATTCATTAGCAGTAGTAAGTTTGATGTACACTCAAATTTGTACTTATCTTGACATAGCATTTGCCGTAGGAGTTCTGGGCAGATACATGAGTGATCCTGGAATGCAACAAAATGTGTGATTTGTTACTTGAAGATAACAAAAGCGTACATGCTCACTTATAAGAAGTCTAATAATTTAGAGATCATCGGGTACTCAGACTCTTATTTTGTTGGATTCCAAGACAACAAACGCTCCATATATATGTTGGCTGAAAGAGCTATCTCTTGGAAGTCTGCTAAACAGACTCTCGTAACCTCTTCATCCATGGCTACAAAGTTTGTTGCTTATTTTGAGGCATCCAACCATGGGATATGGTTGTGAAACCATGTCATTGGTTTACATGTGGTTGATGGCATTGAAAGACCATTGAGGATATATTGTGATAATAACTCAACAATTAAATACTCTGACAATAATAAAAGTACAACCAAGTTCAAATTCATTGACATCAAGTTTCTGGTTGTTAAGGAAAGAATTCAGAATATGCAGATTTCCATAAAGCATATATGGATTGATTCCATGCTAGCTAACCCACTTAGTAAAGGTTTAGTACTTAAAGTTTTTCATGAGCACACTGCTCATATGGGTGTAGTTCCTAATATTACCTTAGTTTAGTGGGAGTCTTGTTTATGTTCTATATCCTATGTTTTTCCAAATATTTGTATTGTTTGGATTTTCTACATAAATAAAGTTGATGTTTATCATTATATTCTGAGCTTGTTTTGTTTGCATGATTTATGTTGCATTTGGATTGATGTCTATAAAGAATAAAGTTTGGACTAGTTGGAAATAAACATGATTAAGATCACGTCACATGTAATTTTCATGTTGCTTATCCATATTTGATCTATGTCATCAAGTATGAGTGACAATGGTGATCATTATGCCTTATTCACATTAGGTTGCAATGAAAATCGTAGTGGTTCCTTGTTGCTATATGAAATGGACTAGATTATTTAAAAAAGAGTCTAAAAGTAAATAACATACGGTTGCACGGCTAAAGAATTTTGTGGTATAAATGTCTAAGGTTATTATGAAGTCCAAGTGGGGGATTATTGGGAATTTTATAATTCCTAATTAATTAATCTGGGTTACACATTACATTATCATTTATATTAGTTATTTACATTTAGATGAGCTCAATATAAGTGCACAAATTTAGTGACTCATGAGATTGCCAACCGAAAACTAATATGGGCTTAATAAGCATAAACAAATTTGGCCCATTAGGGGATAATGAGAACTCTAATAAGTTAAAACTTGAGGCACAATTATGGTTCCCAATACATCAAACAAATAAACAAACAATTTCTTGTCTCCTCATTTGAAGAGAAAAATAATGGTCCCATAGGAATAAGGTGATTTGGCGAGAAAGATCATAAAATCAATTTGTTTTTTATTGTTCTTGTTCTACTACGTTTGTTTGATCAAGCTTTATGGTTGTAGGTATTTCTTAAACCCTTTTTCTCGATAATTTGGAATGTGTTAGGTGCTCATTTGGTATTTTATATAATTTATTAAAATTTCAACAGTCTATCCTTTCCAAGCACAAATACGTTGACAATGACGACGAGAATGATGCATCCTAAAAAACATTGACACGTAGAAACTCCCTAAAATCATAACCCCCCTACTCCCAAACCAATGTTTCAAACCCAACGACAACAATGTTGCGCCATGCAATATTGATTTCTTGGATGTGCCCATGGAGGGTTTTGGTGTGGCAGTTATGGCTGAATATGGTTGGACAAAAGGGTTGGGTATCACAAAAGGGCTGAAATATCTAAGCAAAAGAAATTGCCCATTAGAGTAAATTGCACTCACTCCCCCTGTGTTTTTCTCAAATTACACCTAGTACACCTCCCTTTTTATACATTACTTTTACCCCCTTATGTTAAAGTCGTTAACTAATGTCAGGGTCCAGGGAACCAGACACAACAGTGATGGTGACGAAAGCTACAACGAGGGAAGAGGAGGTGGATATGACAGTTGTTATGGTGGTGGCGGTTGCACTGATGTGAGTGGGTGCGCTTGGACGTTGTGTTGGTAGGAAAGGAAAACTGTGAGGAGGAAGAGATGATGTTGTCTTCGGAGAGGGAGGAGGAGGAGAAGGAGGAGGTGGTGGTAAGTGAAGAGGGGTTGTTGAAGAAGAGGAAGATTTGTAAAACCGAAGATGTGATTTTTAGGAACAATATGAGGATATTTTAGACATAAATATTCATTAAAAGTCATGTGACCAACATATGTCTATTTTCTGTTAAATTATTAAACGGTGTTTAGGAAGGATGGAGTTTGGGTGTAATGTGAGATGAACAATTAAGGATTTTTTCGTAGGATGTAAAATAGGAGGCATATCGGATGCAATTTGAAAAAAACAGAGGGAGTGTGAGTGTAATTTACTCTTATATATATTTAATCATTGTGATAAAATCACATTATCTTTGATTTTGTGTGCGATTGAGCAATTATCGTCGATGTGTTTGCAATTAAGCAATTTGTATTGTTCGATTGGTGGTGTATCAGTTCCTTGTTTCAAATTAGGGATTCAGTGGTTGTATTATCATTTGTCTTTGAATGGTGTCTTCTAATATTGTTTAAGTGCTTGGTTCAATTTTTGAATATTTTTGTTGGAAATATTTGCTTTGGATCTGTTTTTGAAAGTGCCTCTGATACAAGAGTCATATGCATGCTTTCTTGTAAGCGTAATATGGTTTCATTTGTTTATGAAATGGAAAAATATATTTAGGGCAACTGAATTATGCAATTGAAAGAATAAGTTTTGAAAATTATGTTTCTTTATTTAAATATGATACTTCTACAAACTACTTATGTGGAATTGGAAAATTGTGATATATATATATATATATATATATATTCTAGTTTATGATTAAAATAAGGCTTTGTAATTGTATCTTTGTTTCTAGTCTCTTATCTTAAGAAATGACGAACCATTGTGGTAATACAAGGTAAGATGAAAAAGGGGAGACTTAGAGAACTTGGTTTAATCTGTCACTGAAATTTTTTATTTCTTGTCCTGAGGGTTGGATAAGGAGTAAAGTATAAACAGATTACAAGGTATCAAATTTTGTTTTTTTCTTACTATATTTTTCAATGAACAACTTATTCTTGGAGTAGCAAAGGGATTGCAATACCTCTACCTCCACTTGATGGAGAAGGTATGATTGTTTGGCTCTAGATATTTGATGCTTATGAGAAACCTCCCTTTGCAAAAATGTGGTTGAGGCTTGATATGTTTTTGGTGATTGACAACATCATCTAAAGTGAGCATAGACCCTTCACCAACAAATGGGTTTCCAAGGGTCTTGCAAGGTCAATAATTTTCGACCTTGAGAGACAATTTTGTAGAAAGTCTGATACTGCTCAGAAGTTTGGTACTACTTCAAAATTTTGAAAATTGTATTAACGATTGAAATGAGGTTCGTGTTATCGTGAGTGCCATTATCTGTTTTACTATTACTTCAACATGTTATATATATATATATATATATATATATATATATATATATTCTATTTTTACTATTTCTAATCAGTGTTTTAGAGTAAACATTGTATTCTACCTTCCTTTCATTCTAACTTTGTAATCTGTCCAAATAAATCATCCTACATTGTGCTAATTTTTCAAGATTCCATAATTAAAATTGTTTTAGATATTTATTATTTTTTAGTATGATGCACTAGTTTAGTAGTTTTATTGACTACTTTTGAAAAAATCAGTTATTACGATTAATCACCTACCTCATGATTTTTTGTACCTAGACTTGCATTTATAAAATTATATGTATATCTCATTCTCTTGTGTGTACAATTCAAAGGAAGATTAATTGAAGGACCTGCAGGGATTGGTCTAGCAACTATTCAACAAGACCAAGTTAGCTGAAGAAACCCGAATTGCAGAGACTGATAAATCGGAAGAAACAACAAATAAAGAATATAATCCAAATAGAAATTTAAACATAGCTGCTACATTTCTTCTCTCAATGTTTAAGGAAGTTATCATTTTGTTAGATCTACAGAATATTAGGAGAAAAGAGAGCTTTATGATTGAATTCAATAACAACGGCAAATTCGAGGGTGCCAACAACTCCATAGTTTCCAGAAGAAAGAGAAAAGGAATTTGTAATTATCTATTCTCTTCTCTACCGGAATAAGTTTTTCCTACTTAAAGAGAAATAACGACATTCTCCTAAGGGATTGGGCCATTACTTCCGGTTTATTTACAAACAACTCAGACTCGTCGTAACTACAATTTGGGCTCAGCCTAATTATGGCCCACTTATTCCATGAGGTAATCCTTGGTCCACACACTCTTGACCTTAACTCTCGTTCCCCTTCGTGTATTCTCTGCTCCACTTCCCTCTGTTCCACTTTCCCTCGTCTTCTTCACTCTTTCCTCTACCTCTTCACTGACCATCCTTCTGTCGTGTTGCCTAGGATTCGCATCACATTTTCCCTTAGAATGGTACATTTTAATAGGATACATGTCTCTAATGCATGTATATCATTGTTAACCAACCTCCGTCATTAAGTCCATAAAAGTCAAATTTTTCAGACCGAGACGATAAATGTACTTTGTTATCACGTTTTTCTATTAACACTTCAAACACATTCAAAGCAGGAGGATCTATGAGCTTCACCACGTGTGAAATTTCAACAAAAAATCATGTGAAAAATGAGTAGTCATAATTATTTTTGTGATGACCCAGGTGTCTAGCGCGATCAGCGCCAGGCCTTCGTATGGATGGCGCCGATAGTGCCATAGTGGCGCGATCAGCACCCATGAGGTCCATAGGTCCACTTCCAGAGGTTTGTGGCGCGGTCAACGCCAGAGGTGGCGCGGTTGGCACCACAAGTGGCCTAGAACACCTGTTTTCTCTGGAGTCTGGCGCGGGTAGCACCATAGGTGGCGCGGGTAGCACCATAGGTGGCGCGGGTGGCGTCGGAAGTGCCCTAGAAAAGCTGTTTCCTCTGGTTTCCAGCACGGTTAGCGTCAGGTGTGGCGCGGTTAGCGCCACAGGTGCAGGGAGCTTGGTGTGGTTAGCGCCAGAGGTGGCGCGATCAGCGCGGGACCTCTGACGGGGCAGATATAAAAGGCATGGTCACGATTTCTGAAGGCCAAAAGCCTTCTTCTTCCTCCTCCAGCCCCTTTCCACCATTGTTGAGCTTGGGAGCTCCATATCTTTACCAAACCTCATCAAAACACCTTCCTTTAAACACTAAACTTGTTGGAAACCACATTGTGAGCTTGAATCCTTCATCCTTTTTCCCTAAAACCCACTCAACGGAGAAACCGCTTTCTCTAGGGAGCTTCGAAAAACTCGAGTTCGGCGAGGAACGGAGGCGATTCACGGACACCCAAGCTAGGGGAAGTGGTCCACGGGTCTTCCTTGTCGTATTTGAGGTAAGAGACTCGAGTTTCACTGTTTAATTTTGTGAGTTGGGGTTTGGGATGAATAGTGACCCAGTGGTGCTAGAGCTAGAATTAGCCTTGGGTCCTTTAGAAAAGTATGTTTAGATCGTTGTTGTGATGAAGGATTAACTCTCAAATGTTAGTTTCACGAACCTTGGTTTTTGGCTCTGTGATATGCATGTGTGGCTAGTATATTGAGTCACTTGATAATGCTATGACATGCAAGAGCCATGATAGTTGCTTTGATGTGTTTGGGAGGCTGTAGAAATGGTGTCTTGTGTGAGAGGAACCGTTCAAGCCATATGTGAATTCTTAAGTTTGGCCTGTATAGAGCTTGAGCTCTTTGTTTTGGCTTGCACTGAGTCTTGTGGAGACTCTAGTGCCTTGGCTAGGCCAAGATAGACCATTGAGGGTCTATGTGTTGTTAATGTTTTGGTTGGTCTTGATAAACCTTAAGTTAGAGGACTTAGAGGTTTTGGAAAGGAATGAGGTTCCTTTCATGGTGACGGTTGAGAACCGTGTGATATGCTTATGCCTTGTAAGGTTGATTTGGTTTTGATTTGAGCTTATATGCCATGTATAGGGCGTGACACCGAGGGTGTCAGTGGCGTAGACCACCATTCAGGGACCAAACCATAGAGCACGGCTTTGCCAGGTAAGTTCTTGGTTCCTTGGGGATGTTTCCCACTGCTGTGTTCCACCATACTCCGAGGGAGTGATGGTTGCATTCATGATGCATGCATTGAAATGGTTGTTACTTTCTCATAATGATATGTATGCATGATTTTATGCCTTATATGTATGGATACCAGTGATTAGATCTTCTGGCCAGTTAGATAGATATGGACCTCCCTAAGAGAAGAGCACACCTCCTAGTTTGGTTTGCTCTTGGGTGATGATGATCCCTTAAAACCAAGAGATAGGTGGTCCCGTCATGGTTGAAGCCTATTCTCGGAGGTGCCATATACGTGCGTCCATGCGTAAGGGGTAGCTCCCAATGGGATGGCACGGGTGTGAGTTCCGGTCTCACACTGAGGTTTGATGTTGATGATGATGCATCGTGGCGGCATAGTTTCGCAGTATACATTAGAGCTAGATGACTTGGCTATGTATTGTTATGAGGGCCGGGAGGCCAGATTGTTTGTGGTACGTTGATGACGTGTGTCATGGAAAGTGAGCCAGGATGGAGGAGATGCCTCCAAGGGCCCTGAGCTTACTGAGATGTGTATCTCACCCCGTGTGGGGATTATGTTGTTTCAGGTGACTCTTCTGGCAGAGATGATCGGTCTCAGGGCGGGAGGCCCCAGTAGAGACAGTGTCTACACGACGGTGTGTGAGCTTGAGGAGAGCTTGGTAGCTCAGTTTTGCTGATGATGCTTTGTACCCCTGTAGAGAGAAGATGTGTGTGTGTGCACACATGCTATGTTTTGTGTTGTATATATATATCTTGTATGCCCTCATGTGAGGAAGTGATCTTTGAGATCAGAGCACTGAGATGCTTATTCTTTTGTATAGACACTGCGAGTGTCAGATGATACATATGTACATAACCTGTTTAAGTTATGTAATTGTGATTCCTCCTGTTTCAGTTGATTGTGATATTGTGGTTATCTACCTATGTTTATGTTATGCTGGATCAGCAGGGGCTTGTGTAACGCCTCTCTTTACCCTCTCTTGCTTGGTTCCATTTGGATACAATATTGTGTTCGCTTTGTATTGAAATCAAATTAGTTATAAATTTTTCACAAAAATTCTTTCTCTCTTTGCTTGCAAGTTTTGTGTAATTTAATTGTAACAAAAGCGACTTTCCCTCACCACGATTCATATAATTATAGTCCCTTAATACAA